>ML783174.1:172008-231297 GCA_009831015.1 Picea engelmannii
GTGATTTTGGACAGGTTCATTTGGGTGATGATGCACCATGCAAAATTGTTGGAATGGTAAAGGTAAAAATAAAGAAAAGGAATGGAAACCAATGGTTGTTGAAAGAGGTAAGACATGTTCCATATCTAAGGAAAAATCTAATTTCAACAAGGTAGTTAGAAATTTAAGGTTGTATATCTATATTCACATATAAGGCATGGAAGGTCACCAAAGGATCATTGGTGATAGAAAAAGGAGAGAAGGTAGGTACATTGTATTTATGTACTGGTAATATTGATTCTTCTATCTCTTTAGCTTCTACATGAGTGGATACAACACTGTGGCATCATAGGCTTGGACACATGAGTGAGAAGGGGATGCAGATACTTCACAAAAGAAATTTGTTGCCAGATATTAAACAAATTGATTTGGATTTCTGTGAGCATTGTGTTTATGGAAAACATAAGAGAGTCAAATTTCTCAGAGTCGAAAAAGAAAAGAAGAGTAAAAGGTTAGAGCTTTTGCATACATATGTATGGGGACCAACTTCAATATCATCTCTTGGTGGCTCTCGTTATTATGTTACTTTTATTGATGATGCAACTAGAAAAACTTGGGTTTATTCCATTCGACAAAAATCTGATGTTTTTTATACTTTTAAGAAATGGAAAGCTTTGGTTGAGAATGAGACAGGAAAAAGGTTGAAGTGTCTCAGATCAGACAATGGAGGTGAGTATTGCAGCAAGGAGTTTGATGATATTGTTCATACCATGGGATTCATAGAGAGAATACAGTTCCAGGAACACCACAAGAAAACGGTGTGTCAGAAAGGATGAGCAGGACAATCATGGAGAGTGCAAGGAGTATGAGATTACATGTTGGTTTTCCCTTATAGTTATGGGCTGATACTGTAGATATTGTTGTTTAATTCATAAATAGAGGGCCTTAAATATCTTTGGATGGTGGAATTCCAAAGGAGGCATGGACAGGTCAAAAGGTAAACTATTATTTTTTGAAGACTTTCGGTTGTGAATCATTTGTCCATATTGATAAAGAAAAAAGAACAAAGCTTGAGGGAAAATCCAAGAAGTGTACCTTTATTGGATACGGCGTTAATGATTTTGGTTATCGCTTATGGGATTATGAAAATAAAAAAATCATTAGGAGTAGAGATGTCATATTCAATGAGAAGATCATGTACAAAGATCAGTTGCAGGGAAAGAAACAGGAAAAAGAAAAACAAGAATACATTGTGCTTGATGAGATCACTGAAAAAAAAATTCCAAAGGTACCAGAAAATCAAAATGTACAACAACAAGAGCAACATGTACCTCAAACTTCTGTAAGTGTTGTTAGAAGATCTACCAGCTTAAGCAGACCCTCTGAACGATACTCTCCTTCATTGTATTATTTATTGTTGATTGATTCTGGTGAACTAGAATGTTATGAAGAGGCAATGCAGTTAGACACTAAAAAGAAGTGGGAGCAAGGCATGAAAGAGGAAATAGATTCCCTAGTAAATAACCAGACTTGGGACTTGGTTTAGTTGCTTGCAGGAAAAAAAGCATTGCAAAATAAATGGGTTTACAAGTTGAAGGAAGAAGATGGAGGAAAAAAATGGTACAAGGCTAGACTTGTTGTAAAGGGGTTTGCACAAAAGAAAGGTATAGATTTTGATGAAATATTTTCTCCTGGTGTTAAAATTACTTCAATTAGGACTATTTTAAGTCTTTTGGAAGTAGAATATTTACATCTTGAACATTTAGATGTAAAAACAACTTTTCTCAATGGGGATTTGGAGGAAGAGATTTATATGTAGCAACCACAGGGTTATGAGGTCAAAGGGAAGGAAAATTTAGTATGCAGGTTGAAGAAGAGCTTGTATGGACTAAACCAAGCTCCAAGGCAATGGTATTTGAAGTTTGACAGGTTTATGATAGAACAAGGTCATAGTAGATGTCATTCTGATCACTGTATTTATTTTAAAAAGCTAGAAAATGGAAGCTATATTATCTTTCTATTGTATGTAAATGACATGCTTGTTGCAGGGTCTAATATGCAGGATATAAATGTGCTCAAGAAGAAATTAGTTAATTCATTTGCGATGAAGGATTTGGGTGCTACAAATAAAATCCTTGGTATGAGAATAACAAGAGATAGGAAAAATCACAATTTGACATTGTCTTAGGTTGAGTACATAGAGAAGGTGTTGGAGGAGTTTAGAATGCATAATGCAAAACTAGTTAGTACACCTTTGGCCAACCATTTCAAATTAACCAAAGAAATGTGTCCCAAGACACAGGAGGAGATAGAATACATGTCTAGGGTCCCTTATTCATCAACAGTTGGAAGGTTGATGTATGCGATGGTTTCCACAATACCAGATATTTCACATGCAGTGGGAGTTGTGAGTAGGTATATGAACAATCCAGGTAAAGAACATTGGGAGGCAATAAAGTGGATTCTCAGGTATTTGAAAGGTGTTGCTACTCATGCATTATGTTTTGGAGGTTCAGACATTGTTCTACAGGGATATGTTGATTCAGATATGGCAGGTGATAAATATAGCAGGAGGAGAACCATAGGGTATGTTTTTAATATAGGTGGAACAATAGTAAGTTGGATTTCAAAACTGCAAAAGGTTGTTGCACTTTCAACAATAGAGGAAGAGTATGTTGTTGCTACATAGGCTAGTAAAGAGATGATTTGGTTACAAAGGTTTATGGAGGAATTAGGAAAGAAGCAAAATAATAGCAGGTTGTATTGTGATAGCGAGAGTGCCATTCATCTTGAAAAGAACTCAGCCTTCCATTCAAAGACTAAGCATATACAAATCAGGTACCATTTCATACGATCCATCTTGGAAGATGGATATTTGAAGTTGGAAAAGATACACACTAGCCATAATCTTGTAGACATGTTAACAAAGGGAGTAACCAGGGAGAAATTGAGTTCCTGCTCAGTTTTAGTTGGTCTTCAAGCATGAAGGTGAAGATGAGAAATTTTCCAGGTCCAAGGTGGAGTATAGTCCAGCAGGTAAAACAACAGTGGAGTTGTTGTGATCAGTGTCCAAGTGGGAGATTCTTAGTTGTGGAGCCTAATTATCTTTATGTTTCATAGGTCTTTTTTTTCAACCGTGTTTATACCCCATGAAAATTGTACACCCCTCCACGCGGAGGGGGCTTTCCCCCTGTGGGGTTCGAGGGCAAATCCCCCAAAGGAAAAATTTCCCTGTAAATGTATATTGTGATTTCATAGTAAATCTGAACCATTCATTATAAGGTCGTAGATTTGACAGTAGAATTTATGTTAGGGTTTTTTTCCTTAGTAGACAACCCTATTTTATGAGGGAAATGTATTGCGGCTATACATCATGGAGAATATTGTATTCTGAGAGAGGAGACTGTGAGAGAAAGAAGAGGAAGTTACAGCGGGCATACTGTAGTTTGTATCCCTTCATTTGCTTGATAATAAAAAGGAAGGACCTGGAAATTTCTCTGGTGGACGTAGCCCACACTGGGTGAACCACGTATATATGTGTCTCTATTGTATTATGTATCTTTTGTGTTTTATTTCCACATTTGTTTTTATTTTATTGCTCTGAGATCCTGTTTTTCTAATAGAAATGAGGAGGAATATGAATTGAATGATCATTCAACAACATCATTTCTCTAGGATTGATTAATGTGAACCCGATAGTGCATGCAAAGGAGTAAGAACAACTCATTTTTTTCGAGGAAATCAACTATAATGATTTTGATGCCCTAGACATATATGATAACTTGGTTTTCCATTCTTATATCTTGCTTGATGTTTAGGGATAATTAATTAATGGTTTTTCTTTTGGGTTTGTTGTCTTTCCATACAATGTTATGTTAGTCTATTCTAGGTAGACCCCTTTTTTTCCTCTTTTTTAGGTAAATAACAAGTATTCCATTAGTATATAGTTGTATTTTTAGTTTGGTCTTAGGGTTCCATCTATATGAGCAGTTGATCATATAGATGCACTACCATTTGGACATGCACATAACATGGGGGTTGGCCATTGTTTTTGTAGTTAACAATTGTGTGTTAGCTATGTTTTTAATTTTGGTTACCATCGATCTACATGTATGTTATTGAAGTATTGCATTTGAGTTTCTAAGTGGTAGAGACATTGTTCTTGCATGCTTGGTCAATTGATTAAATATTTCCATTGTAAATTGAGGTAGTAGTCTATGCTTTCATAGGGATAAGCATCCATGTATTTCTTTATCTTCATCCCTATTACAATTTTCTTTTAGACATTATATATAATAGCATGCTATTACTAGGAGAAGAAAACAATGATGAGGAAATCAGAGAATGCCTATTCTAAAGATTAGACATTGAGAGGAAGAAGCAAGGATAACATTGGTAATAAATTAAAAGCATAATGTCCCTCGCTAGTAAAATTTCTTTGTATTACTTGTAATTTCAAGGCTGTGAGTAAACAAGCAAGGAAAAGGGATGCAAAAGCAAGAAGAAAGGATATATGACATGGTAGCTTGAACTCCAAATAAATGGAGTGATTACTACAATTAATGTTGGGGCAAGCCAGTTCGGTTGCAATCACTCACAATTAATAAACATGGCCATCAACAACAAGTCAAGTACACTTCAAGGCATTTGCCATTTTTTTTTCAATTTATTTATTTATTCTTATTTTTCAAATATGACAATTACCTCATAACAAGGGATAATTTGTCACATCATAGGTCTCGGTCAATAAAAAAATTTAAATAATACAATTTCAAAAACTTATAAAATGATTTTTTATTTTCAAAATATTCTATTTAATAAAGTTTTTACTTCAATATTATAAAAACTTTATGAATTTTTTTTGCTAAAACGAAAATTCAAACCATCTTGAATTTTATTCAAAAGCTATATTCCCTACATGGAAGGGACTAAAAATAAATACTCTCGAGTGAAAATGAGTTATAGGCATAAATTATTTTTACTTTTCCTAATGTGTGTGTGCGCGCACACACACACACGCGCACACACACACACACACACACAGATAAGATGTGTTTTTAACAAATGACTATATTTATATTAGAAAAATGCTTCATCCACACTATTCAACATGGAAATACATATAAAAAAGATTTCCTGTAAAATAATTTGAAATATGTCCAGAGATTGAGATTGACATTCTAAGACTACTTCTTATTGCACTTCATTTGTCATTGAGTTTTGGTTCGCATTCAACATATCTACATACTCTTGTTGTTATTGCACAGTTTCATCGTCCTTATCCTCTGTTCATCCGATATATAGTTTGGCCATTGAATAGGTTGTGGAGTTAATTTGAACCAGGACTGTAATTGTTTTCCTTAGGGATACACATTCAACCTAGAATTCCTCAATTTGTTTCTTCTAGTGGTGGAGGGTTTCCATTAGAAAAGTGATTTCGGTATCTTGGTTGTCTTCCTGAGATTGCATTTGGTTTGAGAATGATGAAATTGAGGCTCTGTTACCAACAATGCAAGCTTCATTCGTTCTTAAAACTATATGAATTTTTGAGGTCTCACATAGAGAGAACTAACTAGTATGTGCATGATCCATTAGGGATTCCCAACATAAACCTAGAGACAACCCTATTTTACCACTAGCTACAAGTAGTCCAAGAGTTTTGAAATTCCTATTCAAAATTCCAACAGGGCCAATAATAGAGGTCTAGAAACTTACCTTTAGTAAAGGTTGGCACCATTGATATTGAGTCAAAAGGAAGACACTAAATCCATGCCCACCAAGAGAGTCTCAAGAACCACAATAACCACCTGTTCGACAAGACATGTATTCCAACAGAGGAGGAACACCTTCAATAACCACTCACACAACCATATCAAATATCAACACACTAATGTTTTCACGTGGTAAAACACCTATGGGGAAACATCCACAACCCCAACCAACCTGTCCGAGCAATTTATTAATGCTAAAGAAAAATATTACAAAGATATTTACAAGAGATTTTCTCACAATCGATCATTGGAAAATGACCCTCCGTGCTCTTTAAATGGAGATCATGAACCAATCAGGTGTTAATCCACAGATCGATGTAGCCATTAATATCGAGGATAATATGAACTGTCAAATCACTCTATGTTGGGAACATATCATGACCATCATATTTCCTAACTACAAATTCATACTAATGCATACTAAAGAAACACACTTTTACCTAACAATACATTAGACCAAGTTTATCTTAAATAACTCCTAAGTGTCTAAATATCATAAAATCCCCCCTTAAGAACAACTTGGGATAGGATTGAAGGATTTACAAAGGCAACACAATAGGAGAAGGAAGGAGTAATTAGAGCCTATCTCCCCTTAATGACAACTTCCTAAACTCCTAACATAGATCGAAGTTTGGAAAAATTCACTTATGTAAGATACTTTGTGAAAATGTATACAAATTGATATTTTGTAGGGAAAAAGAGAGCTTCAATAACTTGATCATGAATGGGCTTTCTGATGAAGTGCATGTGTAGCTCGATGTGTTTGTTGTGTTGTTCTTGAACTGGGTCTTTGGAAAGATGGATGGTAATATGATTGTCACACCAGAGGGTGGTCGGATGTTGCTACTGGAATACAAATTCTAAAAGGGTCTATCAAAGCCACGAGGATTATTGACTTGCATTAATCGTTGCTCAGTACTATGCTTCTACTGAAGAAAGAGAAATAACCTATTGTTTCTTATAGACCCAACTGACAAGTTCCAAAGCAAGGGTGAAAACACGACCTGCAATAGAATTTTTATCATCAGGGTCACTGACCCAATCTGAATTAGTGAAACCAACCAATCAAGGAGTCCCCTCTGAACTGTAATGTATCCCGAACTGAAATGTACCTAGAACATACCAAAGTATTCTTTTAGCTGCTTTCCAATGGATTTCATGGGTTGTTTTCATATACCAGGAAACAAGAACAACAATAAAGGAAAGATCAGGATGGGTATGATTCAAGTATAAGAGGCTACCAACTAACTAACGATACAAAGTGGAATCAAATTCGGGAGAAGTACATGTGGCAACAGGTTTGACTCTAGATTGGAAGGGAGAAGGGGATAGTTTTGAATATTCCATGTGAAAGCAACGAAGAAGGTCAAAATCATACTTATACTGGGAAATAAAAATCCCTTCCTTTATTTGTAAAACTTGGAGGCCAAGGAAATAGTCCAAATAGCATAAGTTGGTCATTTCAAATTTCTTCTTAAGGCTAGTTTTCACATGGTTTAAAAGTTTAGGGTAACTACTAGTGAGGACAATATCATCAACATAAAGAACAAGGATTATGATATGGCTTCCTACTTTCTTGGTATATACATTGGGGTCAGAATGGCATCTAGAAAATCCAATATCAATAAGAATTTTTTCCATTTTGGCATACCAAGCTCAAGGATCTTTCTTAAGACCATAAATATATTTCTTAAGGTAGCAAACAAATCTAGAGTCATTATGGACATATCCAAGAGGTTTTCCCATTTAGATTTTTTCTTGCAAATCCCCATGCAAGAAGAAAGATTTAACATCCATCTGATGGACCTCCCATTTATGTGAAGCTACAAGGGCTAGAACAAGGCAGATGGAATTCATTTTGGCTACAAGGGAAAAGGTTTCATTACATTTAATTCCTTTAACTTGGGAAAATCCTTTGGAAACTAACTAAGCCTTGTGTCTTTCAACACTTCCATATGATGCATACTTATTTCTATAGACCCATTTACATATGACAAATTTTCTTCCTTTTGGAAGAGGTACAAGATCCCAAGTATCATTTTCCATTAAAGAATGATACTCTTTATTCATTGTTGTATCCCGGTCTGGATGCCCTAAAGCTTCTGAAAATGTCTTTGGATCACGAGTCTCTGAAAATTGAGTCAAAAGAAAAGAGGCTTACTGGAAATGTGAACGTGTCCAATGATGATTTGAAGGATCACTGACAAGATCACCAACTACTTCTTGTGTTGAATGGACCCATATAGGAAGCAATGGTGTTGATGCGGGTTCAGGTTCAATGGAGTCATTTGGAGGAAGGTGAGCAAGTGGAGGGGGATTTTCATCCTCATTGTCATCATCTAAAGAAGAAGAAACCAAAATAGGAACAAAATAAGGCACAAATGTTGAAGATGGCTTCTAGGCTGAAGAAGGCACAAGTTGAATTAGGCTCGCAGGACAAGATATTTTCATCAAATTTAACATCTCTTGTAATAATAATTTCATTACAATGTGGTTGAAGAAGTCTATAACCTTTGGAATCTTCAGAATAACCAACAAATATAAACTTCTCACTTTTAGGTTGTAAGGCTTTCCTTTTCTCATCAGGAATGTGAGCCCATGCTACACTGCCAAATACATGAAAGAGACTTACATCTGGCTTAATTGTATTATATGCTTCTTCCAGTGTTATATTTTTAATATCCTTTGTGAGAGTGTGATTTACTATGAAGTTTTCACAGTTAATGGCTTCCGCCTGTTGACAAGCGTTTATGACACACCGTCAACGGGAAGGATAGATCTGGACCGGGGTTGTCTATTTAACCCAAGTCGTTTGGTATGATCTAACCAGACAGGTTTAATGGCTCTGTTAGCCAACTAGGGTCTTAAAAACAATGAAAGTAAATAAACTAATCTAAAGCTATGATTCTAACAATCGACATACTAATTACAAAATGTTGAGCTAATAGTGCTAATATACAATGATTATATACAATTTACAAGGTTTAAATAAAATCTTGCGAAAATGATTGTTCGATTAAGTTTCTGAACAAGATATGAACAGTACTCTTTTTTATGTTTAAATATATTAAACTAATGAACACTAAGTGAATACGATTGTAACGATGACACAAAAATAGGCAAAGCTAATTAATGCAATCATCGTTCATTCGTATGTAAACAACCTTAAATAAAATAAAACGATACATCTACTAAACTCAATCTGATTAGGAATACACTAAGTTCCTCTCTCTGCGTTGTATGAGCTCTTGCTTGTCCTGTATTTAAGGGAAACCTATGACATAAATAATCAATAGTGATTCCTGAAGAAATTCAAGGAAATTTTGCATGCTTTGGAGTGAATTTATAAAGCAAAAAGATAACTAATTAAATATTTTGTGACCTCAAGATAACCAATAGTTGAGGACGAAAGAAATCTCAATCCTGGGCATTGATATTATCAACCATTTAATATCAGAAGTAAACTTAAAAATAACTAAATAGTTGACCGATCAGAAGTACAAACTAAACCAACAGATCATGGACAACATTCAAATAATCAACGATATGAAATATCATGTGGAGACAATACTAAAGATAAATCAACACAAATAACATCTCATAACATAGAAATAATAGGAGAATATAATGAAACAAGCATTGTACAGCTTACACAGGTCTAAATCCAACAACAAACTACTTTCCCATATCACTTCCAAAATTATATGTCCATACTGTGGTCCAGAAAAAAATGTCCTTAACACTAAGCAACAACAACTATTTAAACATGTCTTGGATCAGTGACCTCTTATCATACAAGATAGAGGATGATCCCTGAAAATAAGTTTGTTTTGCAAAAATAGAATAACAACAGGAATAATCCTGTAGGAGTCCTTACATCAAAAATAATTACATTAATGACATTGTTTTTTTTTTCAAAAATGGGAAATCACTTAAGCTAATTGAACCGCTTGACCGTGATTCCTTTTCCTTAAACATAGCATCATAAGTTGCTCCTTACCTGAAAAGATAAAACGAAATCATAGTTTAGATAATAATAGAAATAAATAATTTTAAATAGACTGGCTACAAAATCTTTCAATTCTGTAGCTAGTCTCAAAATAAAAACAAAATCAGAAGTGAATCTATTTCTTGTTTCTCAAACAGAGCCAAATAAAAAATAATTAAAACAAATATTTACCATTTCAGAGATTTGATAAAGAAGCATCTGATAAATCCAAATTTATGATGGTGTTGAAATTATTTGAGTTTTTAATAATTACATTACCAGCCCAATTAATCCTCTTGTTTTCCCTATGAGCGTTCAATCGAACGCATGCTTTCAATTCATCATTCTCCATCTCGAGCAATGAGTTTCATGCTACCATTTTGTTTAACTATGCTTGGAGATAGGGGATATCCCTGTAGTATCTCTCAACCCAATCAAGACATTTTTCACAGTGAACTGGTTCTATGGTAGGTAGAGGTTGAGCATGTTTTGCAGAGGGAAACTTAGTCTTTTATGTAATTTGCTTTAGATTGTGTCGTATACTAGAGAAACCCTCTTGGTTCTTTAGGAACGGTGGGATATTAGAAATGAAATCGTATTGTATTACATCAGTATCGATTTCATTTCCCAGGAACCGATCATCTACATCCTCTTGAGCAATAAAATTATCAATATCATCTTCATCAAAATGATCATCGATCTCAATCACTAGGGTCAATTTCTCATTACCACGTTGTTGGTTTCTCAATTTCCTAGATAGGAGTCGGCCTGGCCTCTTATTCGTAAAATTCACATTTGGATTACTCTGTTTATTATGAATTCCATTTCTCTTGACAATTGATTTGTTTAAAACAACCTGAGTCGGCTCATGAATAGGAACAGTAGGAATCTTGTCTTTTAACACATTTAAGACCTCTTCCAATGACCTTCTGGGCATGAAATCGCATCGTGAATTTTTTCCCGATGGATTCTGAATACCAACAAAGGTTCAATCTGTGGTCGCATGGTCTTCTTGTAGATTAGCGCATAGTTTTTCAATAGTAGGGTTAGATATATAGGGACTGGGGTTTTTATTGAGATGGAGAGGTGATTCTATTTCATTTTCAGGTAGGGTAAAATTATTCCTAAACAAGAAATTTCCCCAACTATCCCCAGTCTTAGACAGATGAGAAACCACAAGGATTCAGATGAGGCCATCATGAAACAGGCTTGACTATGGGTTTAATTTCTGCCTCTGATAGAACTTAGCCATTTTGTGTAAGATCCTATGCAGATAAAAAGGCACATTCAACTTGAAACCTAGAAAAACCATGAGCAAGCGGACATGATATAAGAATACCAGGCCATATCTACCTTCACAGATAATAAATTGCTTTAGTATTAAGAGAAATTCATGCCATCGGGGTTTGAAAAGAGAAATGGGTGTACCTTTTGGGCAAGAAAACGATTTCTTGGAGGCCATGAGTAAATGCTAGGGCACGCCTTTGATTTAGGCATTTTTGAACCATTGATCTCCCTCTTGGGATAGTCTTGTAGCTTCTGCGATGGAACCCTCTGTCACCTCTAGCTGCAATCCCCAATATTATCCCTGGTGCCATCAAAATTCTGAGTGAAAGCTTGGGCTACAACAAGGTTGAAACCCTCAAATCGTCTGATTAAAACATCCCAACCATGTGCCACAATGTTGTCCATGTCATCGTCATGAGAGAGGAGGGATTGCAAACCATTGGGTTCGATTCTTACCATGGGCATCATTGATATGTTCACATAGAAACAACCAGGGTAGTGAGAGGTGAGTTGTTTTCTCCAACACACGAAAAGGAGGATAAGGTATGCATAATCAGGAGGAAATCGATACCTAAGGATTCGGGAAGCTACCATGACAACCATTTGGAGCATTGAGTGGGTAGTAACCAGAGGACATGCAGGATAGGAAAACACTCTGTGAAATGAAAACCAAAATCAAAACACCAAAACTTACCTCTTGAAACAATGAATGCAGGCCTGAACTATACAGTACAAAGGGATTATGTTTGAAGGTAGGTGAGTTAGTTTTGTACAAGGACGACAAGATCGTGATTCGACTGCTAGGGGTAACATTCAAATTTCAAATTAAACCAAAGTTTGCTTGTTGCACGATCATAGATATGTCAAATATAAAAACCATATAATCAAAGATAGAAATGACTAAGTCATATATCCCAAGGTAAATAACTCAAGTGCTATGGTAATGGATCAACAAATGAAAAAGATTGACTTACCAACTTTAAGGTTCATAAAAATATAGATGCCCTTTAGGTGTAATCCCATTTGCAAAAGAAACAACAAAGAAAACCACAAACTGTATCATGACCACTCGAACCAAAATTTGTTCTAATTTCATGCTTTCAATCATGAAATTGAACAACACAAATGATAGATTAAAAATGATAAACTCTTACACACATCTAGGCCAATCAATCTTCTCAAAGCCCAAAAAAGATATAAATGTTTGTAAGGAGAAGGAGGCAACTACAAAAATTTCTATCCCTTGGCGATGCCATTTAACCGTGATAAAATTTGACAAGAATATTTGGCTGCCAACAATGGCGACACACTAGGCGAAGCAGTTATCTCTACATCATCCGAACTTTATGTCAAGGAACATATGACTCAACAATAATTATTAGAAATAATTGAATGACAGATCAAGCATTTTGACAATAACTTAGAAAAAATAACACATACATAGTATTGGGTAAAATTATGTCCAAAAATTGTAATCTGGTATCTCGTTTAGATCACAGGGGTAGTGATGTTTATGTAGACGACTCCAATACCATTGATAGGGCCACTGCTGCCAAAAGGCATCCATAGCCTCGGCAGGGATGTCATTTAACCCACTCTAGTACTTCTATCCCATCCAAGAGTTGTCCATTTGTGACAAAAGCATCCTGACATCTTATCAAACCTTCAAAACATACCTGAGGATATTCGAACCCGACATTGTTTTGCTGCCAGTAGGCCTATTTAGTACCCCAACGAAGTTGTCTTGGTATCATGTGTGCATTTACCCACTGCCAGTAGACCTGTTCAGAATCCCAGCGGGTTTACACACAATTCCCACACATTATAGTGCTTCCAACTCTCCAAAAATGTTTATAATATTTTTAGAAACTTTGTGATATTTAGAGAGCAGGGTGATACTGAAAATTTCACAGTCAGGTAATGAAAGGGTTGATCCTTTAAAAATTATTTTTTCTATTCCGATGACTTTCATCGCAATTTGGACATCTAGATTTCAATTAAGAAATCATCTCTGGGATGGGAAAGCACTGTGAGTTGTTTCCTTTAAAACAGGGACGACGTTAGAAGTTTTTAAAGATAATTGTGTTTCCCTGATATTTCAATGAAAACCAGAAATAATGACTGGACAAAATTTACCGTAACTAATCTAAGTTCATATGCTTCGAACTGTTCTCAATTGTTGCTAATGAAAAATCCAATTCCCTTCAATAATGAATAATGATTCAGACATAATCATCAAGAAAATACAAAAAATCAAGAAAAATGAAAAGAACCAAAATCAACCAAGAAAATTTAAATTAAAATATTTACAAAGGGATGGATCTGATTTTCTTAAGTGAAGTATTTTTTTAGAGACTGACCATTCACTGGAAAAGTGTCTAGATGTCCCTCTAAGTTGTGTAGCCAAAAAGAACTTGGACCCAATTTTTCAAAAATGACAAAAGGCCCCAGCCACAGGTTTTGGAACTTGGTATATTCTCCTTTATTTCTGTGTGCTTTGTCCCATTTGAGGACCAAATCCCCTACATTAAAATTTCTTTCAGAGGATGAACTTGTATCGAACCAACTTTTTACAATCTGTTGATGTTGATCCAATTTATGTTTTGCCTTCGTTCTTACTTCTTCTAATTTTAATAGAGCGTTAATCCAATTTTCTAGAGGAGGACATTCCTCTTCTTGAATTTTCTGCGATAGTTGCAGCGAAGGAAGCAAGACATGTGGGGGAAGGATGGCATCTCTTCCGTAAATGAGGAAGAAAGGAGAATTCCCAATGGAGGCTTTTGGAGTTAACCTATCAACCCAAAGTGCTTTGTACAACGCATTGTGCCAATTCTTGTGGTTTTTTGACACTGTCCTTTTTATAATCTTGATCAGATTATTATTTGTTGACTCAACCAGACCGCTCCCTTGAGGGTAATAGCTGGCAGAGTGCTTTAGTTTAATCCCTTTTTCTATAGCGAAAAAATTCATATCTAGGGAAGAAAAATAAGAAGCATTGTCAAAAACCAAACATTCGGGAATTCTAAATCAAGTGATAATATGGGAGTTCAGAAATGACACTACCTGATTCGTATGGACTACCTTTAATGGTAAGGCTTCGGACCATCTTGTAAAATAGTCAGTTGTCGTGAGAATGTACTTGTGATGCTATGAGGAAGGGGGGTTGATTGGTCCTATAATGTCTAGGCCCCACTACTGAAAAGGTGTGTCTAGCGTAACAGGATGCAAAGGAAAGGTTGCTTTCTTCACCCATCCTGTAGGCTTTTGGCAAATAATACATTTACAGGGCAATGTGTGAGAATCCTTAAACAAGGTAGGCCAATAGTAGCTAGCCCTTAGTACTTTGTGAGCAGTTGTATCTCCACCAAAATGACCCCCGAAATCACCGGAATGCAGCTCAGCCAGCACCTTTTCGGAATCCTCTTTTTCTAAACAACGCAAAAAAACACCGTCAAAATTATTTCGAAATAATATATCATTAATTAATTGGAAAGAATCAGATTTAAGCATAAGTGCTCTTCTGTTTTTGGGATCAAGGTTACGAGGAGCGGTTCCGTATAGAAAATAAAATCTGATATTTTCATACCATGAATTGGGCACAGTTTGTGTATAGCTGATCTTTTTTTCATCATGTTGATTTACAGTTGATGTATTTATTTGAATTTCTAATTTCTCAATTGAATCAACCACCAATTTACAAAGGCCTTGACCTCTAACAATTTGTGTAGGTACTATTTCAAGGTCATATTCCTAAATTGATGTCATCCAATTTGCCCTTTTTTCTCCCTGCTCTTTTTGCACTAACAGATTTCTTACAGCAGGGTAAGGAACAACAATTTTTGTCCTGGATTTTAACAGGTAAGACCTGAAATGTTTAACAGCTTTAAAAACAGAGTAGGCTTGCTAATCTACCATGGGGTAATTTAGTTCTTCTCCTTTAAAGGAAGAGCTCATAAATGAGATGGGTATTTCATTGCTTTCAGCATTTTTCTGTGTAAGTACAACGGCATAAGATCTGTCAAATGCAAAAGTATATAATGTAAAATCCTGGGAAAAAACAGGGCTCATTGGGGAAGGTGCCTCGATTATGGATTTTCTGATAGAATCAAAATCTTGACTCTCTTGTGGTCCCCATCTGTATAAAAAATCATTTTTAATCAAATTTTGTAGAGGTCTTACCATTTCAGAAAAACTCGAGACAAATCGTATGACAAAATTAATTTTACCCAAAAAGGATTGCATGGCCTTTTTGGAAGAAGGAGAGGGGAAGTTGGCAATGGCTTGGGTTCTTTCGGGATCAATTATCATTCTATCTTTAAAAACTATAAACCCAAGCAATTTCCCTTGTTCTACTGCAAAGACTGATTTTTTAGGATTGAGTGAAATGTCGAACTTGTGACATCGTTCTAACACATCCCTAAGATGAGACATGTGATCTTTCTTGTTTTTGGAAAAGACATTGACACCATCTAGATAGACCACAACTGATTGGTTAATGAAGCCATGGAAAGCAATGTCCATTGCTCTCTGAAAAGTGGCACCGGCATTTATCAATCCGAAATCCATTTTTTTGTAGGCGTAGGTGCCCCATGGGGTACGAAAGGTGGTTTTCAGCTGGTCTGAAGGAGCCATAAGGACCTGGTTATATCTTGAGAAACCATATAATAAAGATAGTCTTTCAGAACCATATACTTGTTGCAAAATTTGTTCCATTGGAGGAACAGGGTAGTTGTCTTTATCAAAGGCTCGGTTTAAATTTTGAAAATTGACACAAAGTCGAATTTCTCCACTCTTCTTCCTTACAGGGACTAAGTTAGATACCCATTGAGTATGCCTAACTGGAAAAATGATCTTTGCAGTGAGTAATTTATTTAGTTCCTTTTTTACGGTGGGTTCCAATTTAGGGTGCATTTTCCTCAATTTTTGTTAGAAAGGTTGGGTTTGGGGTTTCATAGGAATTACGTGTTGTATTATGTTTGGGTCGAAAGTCTTTAAATTTTCATACGTCCAAGCAAATACATCCTTAAATTGTTTGAACAATTTTATAAAAGCATATCTTTCTTGTTCAGAACACCCCTTTCCTAGATTGATATTTTGAGGATGATCTTGCATCCCTAAATTTACGGTTTCTTACAACAATGAGGAACTGTTTGTTTTACAATTGACTACCCCTCTAAACTTGTCATGTAGGTCATAAAATTTATCTAATCTAACAACAGATTTTGGGATAGAGTTTACCAACTCGGATGATGATTCTGGAGATCGAGGATCGGATATTACCATGAAATCTCAGAGATTTTCTTCATGAGTGCTTTCATCGATTACTGCATCATGGAAGGTGTCTTCCATATGCAAAAAATTGATGATCTGTTGATCATCATCAAATACTCACCAGTTTGTGATGTTGTTAGGAATCAATGGCCTAAATAAAAATTCGACCGAGAACGCGTTAGGAGAAAGACCTTCAGCAGGCAACAATTTAGAAGCAACATTAGCTAACAAATCAACTTCCGAGTTACTTGTCCTAGGAATGGAATTTATATTAAATGCTAGAAATTTATGCATTAATCCCCATACCTTGGTTTGGTAATTCTTCAAATGCGGTGATAAACAATGTATTGCATTTCTTACCTGTCTGACTACAATTTCAGAGTCACCGAATACTGCCAGTTTTTACACGTCCATATCCAATGCTTTCCTTAGTCCCTACAGAAGCTCTTTGTATTATGTTGTGTCGTTAGTACATTCAAACTCCAACCGATGGGAAATAAATGTTTTGTTACCTATGGGATCAATAAGCACACAACCAGCACCTGCCCCTTCTCGAGATTTGGATCCATCAAATTATAAGGACCAGATTTGTTCTTCATTAGCAATATTTGGTGTACTTGGAAAAGTTGTTTCCTGAGTATAGGTTGTTACTTCATATTGTTGTTCTAGGTTAGTGATAGAGGAAATTTCGGACATGAAATTACCAAAAAAAGTATTCATTCCCTACGTCTCAATCGGATTTGCAACAGTAATAAAAGGCTCATTTGGGTTGTTTAGATCTGTCACTGTGTACTTGAAGTAATGTTCTCTGTGTATTCTGATCTTGTTGGGATGTCGATTTTTTGGCAGCCATAAATTAGACCATTCCGTAGAAAAATAGTCGTGTAACTGTTATGACCAATCTCTACTAAAAAATAAACCATAAACTTTAGGAATGTCAACAACAATAATATCAATTACTTGGTGAACCTTAGGATTGGATGATAATCTTATCAACGCGTTTTTAAGTTCACCAATAACTTTGACATTAGTTTGATCTAACTGAATGATCTTTAAATCAAAAGGTTTTACTTCTGCTTTAATTTTCTGGCACATAGACAAAGGCATCACATTTGACGATGCTCCAGAATCAACCATAAATTTATGTACATTCCTATTGAAATTTTCGAAAGTTAATAAAAAATGAGGCACATATTTTCGTGCAGAAACAACAAAATTCTACTGATTTTTTTATGGTTATACCTGAAACAGCGTTATCTAAGTTTCCTACAGTCTTTTCTGATGTGTCCCTTTTATCCTAGTTTTCAGATGAATTTTTACCTGGGACATCTTTAGCTTTGTTTAAGTCATTTTATGTTGATTTCTTGTTGATAAGATCATTCTTTTTATTATTTTCAGCAATGCTTTGGAGCATTTTTTGTAGGATAAGTGGAAATTTCAGCAGTTCAAAAACTGAAATATTTGCCCTTAATTTTTTAAGATCTTCAACTAAATCATCCTCTAAAACTGGGGCAGCAGGGTTTGGTCTCATTTCAGTTTGCTTTGGTTGTTTTGAAACCACATTTTTACTTGTTTCGAGTGAAGGCTTTTTTTGTTTTTTACTTATAGTGTTATAGGGATGGACAATTTCAAAGTTTGCTTGAAAGATGTTGTCTGACAAGTGCCCGAAAATGGGAGGGGAGGAATCCTCCTCATTAGGAATCCTCCTCATCAAGATAATTTTTTTTAAGTTTTGGGATTTGTGCCAGAATAAATCAAAGAACAAAAGGTAGTTAGAATATGGACTTGAGCGTGCAATGGGAGCGAACTTTAACGAGTCAAAGCACGCAACAGAAAGAAGCACAATGGAGCAGCACACAAAAGGAGGAAAATAGTTATAGACCGTTGGGTTTTTAGGACATTTTGTCCACTTTGTAACGGGATTAACTCTATTTTGATGTATAAATATGTAAAGGGTTTTGGGTAAATGGGGTTCGACATGTGAGAAATTCTTAGTGCTTTTTAGGTAAGTTGAGTTGAGCGAGGGAAGAAAATTTGAGGTATGACTAAGTAGTGAGGCTCACACTGCAGCAGAACGACTAGGAAGGTTTGGGTAATCTTACTATTGCATATTGTGTAGCACAATACACAACTATAAGAAGAATATCAATGAATAATATAAGAAGCTAGTCGTTGTGGACACGTTAAACCTGTGTGTTGTGGTATGTTGTGTTTGCATGTTATGATGTTTACTGTTATGGTGCAATGATAATAAATGCTAAGTATGTTGAATGTGTTATTTTTATATAATGTTGTATTGTCACACACTGAAGTAAATGGTAAATGAATGAATGTTAAATGGGAGAATGTCGTGCATGGAATATATTGAGTGTCAAGTAACTGTTAACTAATGGAAATTAAGCACATGAGTAGATGGTTGGTAAAGACATGTTGAATTCTTCGTTTCCCCTCATCAATGCAGAACCTTGGTTCCTGCAGCCCCTCTATATGCCTCAGCTAAGACTTCACTTTCTCTGTAGGTGAAGCCGAAAGGGCCGGTCCTTAAGGTTTTTGTTGGTATTTTGATGATTAACCCCGATTCTTCCCATTGCAATCCAACAAATGGTTCTGTTGCCGAGACCAGGAACTATAATTGAGGGGAATGTTTTGGAGGTCGAATAAGGAGGAGATCATTGAATGGATAGAAAGGAAGCAACGAGAATTTTCCAAAGAATAGAATAGGAACCCATGGCTCAACGAAAAACAATGGTTATAAAGGTATGTGTTCACAGATCTTCATGAAATTTTCTTTGGTGAATTTCCAATAATTTTGACTGAATGGTTAGAAAGGATAGTGGAGAACGTTGGGAGATATAGAGATGAAACTTCGAGAAACTAGAATCCTGAACTTACTAGACAATTGAATAAAGTAAGTAATAAATTTTCTCGCACAATTGATTTTTGGTTGAATAGTGTACTCAAATGTTACATTACAAAGTTTTCAATAGATTGTACCCAGTCGTATAGTGTCGCAAAGAGGGACTTTTTCAAGGGTCCGCACGAAATATATTTGAGCGCACTATCTACCTAGATAAAAATGTTGTTGTGCAACAAGAATGTTATGAAGATGGAGTCTTATTGCTAGGCACATTCATGCACATAAGGGGATTGGGGGATGACCAGAGGATGGTTTGAGAGTGGAAAGGATGAGTAAGGATTGGATGGAATGAGGATACTGAGAGAGGAATACATTGACTCAGACATAGAGATTGAAGTATTGCACTGTGGGAAAAGGTTTAGATAAAGTAAGAAGGATATTGTGGCTGAGAGAGAAGAGCAACAGATAGTGTTTTAGAAAAGAGACCCATGCGCAATATTTCAGATCACACCGTGCAAAGAAATGAAAGAACAAGAAAAGGATCCTCAGTACAGTCTAATAGTACAAGGAATTCCATCTCAGATCGAAATCTGTTTCAAACCCATAACCCCATGTGAATCACCTAGATATGAAGCAGAAACTGAAACGTTATTGAGAGAAATTGTAGTTAGTGGAGGTAGTTAGAACAATAGTCAGAATAGTGGGAGAAACACAACAAACCAGTCATTCAACATCACCAAGGGTAAGTAATACACAAGATACAATGGAAGGGATAGATCATACACTAAGAATGCCATAATTATAGGGAGTGGGTCAGAGGACCCAGAGCAACAATTATTTTTATGCGACACGATATGGACTGCAAAGGATGTCCAGAATGAGGAAACAAAGATAGCGTAGTTAGTCACGACATTCAAAGGTCATGCAATGCTATGGTACATTAAGTACCAGACGACTACACCGATAGGACATTCAAGAACATTGGAAGATATTGGGCAAGCATTGTTAAAGGAATTCTAGAATCCAAAATCCGAATCTCAATATATCAAAGAGCTAAAGAGATTAAGCAAATATAGAATGAGAAAGTTTGGGATTTCTACTAGATATTTAAAGATGTGATGGGTCGATTAGATTTTCATATTCCTGACGAAAAACATTGAGAATGATTTATTGTAGGTCTACTGCCACACATTTGTTGTCTGTTAACACAACATAAGGTCATGCCCCAGCCCGAAGCCTTAGAAATCGCAATGAAGTTGGAAGCATCTCCTGTAGGAGATGGTGCAGGTATGGCACAAGTACAATCACAGTTGGATATGATGAGAATTCATTTATCATAGATAATGAAGAAAAAGGGAAATTTTGAACATGTTTGGTGTATTACATGTAAGACAAAAGGCCATTGTAAAGAAGAATATCCAACATTCGCGCAATATATGGCCACAGGAGCACCGAACCCTTTGGCAGGAGGAGTAGGTTATTCCGAGATATGTAATACATGGGGACATCATCCGATCGATTTTCCATTACTGCATAAGTACCAGAGTGCACCCACACAATTATTCTGTAATTTTTTGCAAATTTGTAGGAAACGATGAGAAATATTGTCACACATTCGAATTAATGAGAGAGCGCACTTCATATGCATACAAAATCCAAGAGTAGAATTTTGTAGTAGAAGGAGGGTTTCCACATTACAATACTCCAAGAGGATTTAACCAAGGTGGACATGTAGGATTCGACAAAGGTCAGGGAAGTGGAGGATTTGGTCGAGGAGGTAGAGGATCGATAATCTGTTATAATTACAATCAGCCATGACATTTAGTGAGAGAATTCCCAAATCCTTGCACAACGTGCACATATTTCATAGCATTGGATCATACGACAAAATATTTTCCTCCATTGATAGTGAAGTGGAAATAAAGAGGGAATTAGAACAGCTAGCATCATAATCAACATCAGAATCAAAATAAGAACTGGAACCTACATATGATAGCAGCTGAGGAGCATGACGATCAACCCAGAGTAGCAGTCGTTATGCGCAGAGGAATGAGGACTGGACCGGATGTGACAGAAAAGGGAACAGGAGTTAAACGATGGATAAGGAAAGCAGTTGACCCCATGCCAGATTTTAATCCACAGAAAGAGAAAGAGACATATTAGCAAGCCATAAAGGAGATACTAGGACCGGACTCAATAACATCCACGTTAAAGACACCACCAGTATATGATATGTCATCATTTTATGATCACACTATTCTAGAAAGGCCAATCGAAAAGGTAAGTAATTTGAAATATTTTCTAAAGAGTTGTTTAGAATTGATGAAGGATGAAACAACATTGAATTCATTGTGCAGAACAATCAATCAATACACCAAATATAGAGAAGTACCTACGATGCAGATAGCACTAAACTAAGTATTGTGCAAGTAGAGGACAAACAAAGAATTTAGATTAAGTGCACAAATAAGAGAATATGACATGGATAATGTCATCCTGGACTTAGGATCAAATGTCAATGTTCTTCTAAGACAGACATGGGAGATGATGGGGAAGTCAAAGTTATTTTGGTCAACCATTCAGTTGAGTTTTTCCAACCAACATAATATAATACCGATCGGGATACTGGTAGGAGTACCTGTGAACATATATGGATTCCCAATGTAGTTGAATTTGAGGTCATTGAGATCGTGGATAATATTCAGCCATATCCAACATTTATCAGACTAGATTGGTCCTTTGATAATCAGAAAATTATTAACTTGAATAAAAGACAATTGATTTTTTAAGGAGGAGGCTTAAAGGTCACTGCACCATTAGACCCCACGGAGGCCAGGAGATATGTGGAGCCTGTGAGAAAACAGATTGATAACTTGTATAATATGACATCACACATGGATGAATACGTCAATCTCACTATAGATGGTGAAATTAGTTGGAGAAGCATCAGCTATTGTGAATCAAACTCGGAGGAAGGACTGGAACATTGGTAGCACAAGTTGCATGAAGTATCAACCAGAAGATGTGCTCGCATTACTCACTCTTTGCACTGGATCAAAATAGAGGTATGTGATATGCCAAATTTTGATGGATTAACTTAGGTAAGTTCCTTTGTCAATTAATTTGAGTTACGGATACCCCAACAACAAATATTGTTGGCATTAGATGTTGCACTAAGAGCAACTCCAACAAGATGGTGGTAAACCCACAAGGAAGGAATAAAGGATTGGCAACATTGTAAAAGGATGATGCAAATCAAGTTTGGAATAGAAGAGATTATGCACAAGTATACAAGGATGAGGAGTTAGACAAACCATATTGTGCAATGTATTACAACTTGGAGACAAATGCCACAACAGGAATGGACACACATGTTCATACATACACTGGAGACGGTTCCCCATAATTGGTATCTAGAGTTAGAAGTGTGCATAGGGAGAACAAACTAGGAAGATCTCATCCATAATTTTAAAGTAAAATTTAATTTTGAAGCCAAGTCACCTTTAATAGATGTAGCTCTGCAGGTCATTAGAAGTAAAAAAATTATGACATAAGGTCAAATAGAAATAGTACCCGCATGTAGCACGCACAAAGAATCTGTGACAATCCACGACCTATTAGAATGTTAAGATGTTATTGGGGAAGATCAAGAAGAAGAAGACCCAAGAAATGTGCAAGTACCATAGATTGAAGGGGGATGCGACGTAGTAGGTACAAAACTTGAATCTGACACATACGTGAATCCATTAAGGGTGCACAGAGGGAACATTGGCATGAAAGAGAAACCGAAGTTCGTAAATATTGGTGATTATTGGAATGACTAGACTACTGAAAATATTGCATACCTCTTGCACAAGTATCAATATTTATTTCCGACAACCTTTTTAGAGATGAAGGAAATAGCTGGAGAATTGGGCGAGATGAATATCCCATTAAAATCAGACACAAATCCAGTAAGACAGAGACCTTATAGATTGAATTTGAAGTACAAGGAGAAAGTGAAATTAGAGCTTGACATAATGATAGAAGCTAGTATCATTGAGCCCGTCGCAGAGTCTGAATGGATAAGTACAATGGTGGTTCAAGATAAAAAAAAAAAAAAGAGGGTATTAGGATTTGTGTAGAGCTAAGGAATTTGAACGATGCATGTTTACATGACCCTTTTCTGACTCCCTTTATAGATGAAGTGTTAGAAAACGTAGGAGGGAAGGAGGCCTACTCGTTCACCAATGGATTTTCAGGATACCATCGGATAAGGATTGCGCTAGAAGACAGACATAAGATTAAATTTGTGACAGAATGGAGAAGCTTCCAGTACACAGTGATGTTGTTTGGATTAAAGAATGCACCTACTGGGTTTTCTAGAGTAGTTGTCGCAACCTTTAAGAAGTTTATTCATAAGTTTCTTGAAGTATACTTAGATGATTGGATTGTGTTTATCATATTGAAAGATCACATAGAAACTCTAAGGTTGATGCTTGATATATAGATTAACTTACCTAAATTTTGATGGATTAACTTAGGTAAGTTCCTTTGTCAATGAATTTGAGTTACAGATACCCCAACAACAAATATTGTTGGCATTAGATGTTTCACTAAGAGAAACTCCAACAAGATGGTGGGAAACCCGCAAGGAAGGAATAAAGGATTGGCAGCATTGTAAAAGGATGATGCAGATTAAGTTTGGAATACAAGAGATTATGCACAAGTATACGAGGATGAGCAGTTAGATAGACCATATTGTGCAATGTATTACAACTTGGAGACAAGTGCCACAACAGGAATGGATGCACAGGTTCATACATACACTAGAGACGGTTCTCCATAATTGGTATCTAGAGTTAGAAGTGTGCATAGGAAGAACAAAATAGGAAGATCTCATCCAGAATTTTAAGGTAACATTTAATTTTGAAGCCGAGTCACCTTTAATAGATGTATCTCTGCAGGTCATTAGAAGTAAAAATTTTATGACAGAAGGTCAAATAGAAATAGTACCTACATGTAGCGTGCACAAAGAATCTGTGACAATCCATGAACTATTAGAATGTTAAAATGTTATTGGGGAAGATCAAGAACAAGAAGACCCAAGAAATGTGCAAGTACCATAGATTGATGGGGAATGTGACATAGTAGGTACAAAACTTGAATCTGATGCATACGTGAATCCATTAAGTGTGCACAGAATGAACATTGGCATGAAAGAGAAACCAAAGTTCGTAAATATTGGTGATTATTGGAATGAAGAGACTACTGAAAATATTGCATACATATTGCACAAGTATCAATATTTATTTTCGACAACCTTTTTAGAGATGAAGGGAATAGCTGGAGAATTGGGCGAGATGAATATCCTGTTAAAATCGGACACAAATCCAGTAACACAGAGACCTTACAAATTGAATCTGAAGTACAAGGAGAAAGTAAAAGAAGAGCTTGACTTAATGATAGAAGTTGGTATCATTGAGCCCGTTGCAGAGTCCAAATGGATAAGTACAATGGTGGTTCAAGATAAAAAAAATAAAAAATAAAAAATAAAATAAAAAAAGAGAGGGTATTAGGATTTGTGTAGAGGTAAGGAATTTTAATGATGCATGTTTACATGACCCTTTTATGACTCCCTTTACAGATGAAGTGTTAGAAAACGTAGGAGGGAAGGAGGCCTACTCGTTCACCGATGGATTTTCAGGATACCATCAGATAAGGATTGCGCTAGAAGACAAACATAAGATGAAATTTGTGACAGAATGGGGAAGCTTCCAATACACGGTGATGTTGTTTGGATTAAAGAATGCACCTACTGGGTTTTCTAGAGTAGTTTTCGCACCTTTTAAGAAGTTTATTCATAAGTTTCTTGAAGTATACTTAGATGATTGGATTATGTTTATCATATTGAAAGATCACATAGAAACTCTAAGTTTGATGCTTGATATATGTAGACAATATCAAATATCATTAAATTTGAACAAAGGTATTTTGTGTACACCGTTTGGGATATTGTTAGGTCATGTGGTATGCAAGCATGGTTTGTTGGTTTATCCTGCCAAGATAGTAGTAATTGTTAATTTTCAACCTCTTGAATTAATAAGACAATTGAGAAAAACTTTGGTTCATATATTATATTATAGGAAATTTATTAAAGGTTATGCATAGATTACAACTCCAATGGAGAAGTTATTAAAGAAAGAAGCTAATTTTCATTGGAATGGAGACTACCAAAAGGATCTGGATGTATTGAAGAAAAAGTTAGTAACTGCTCCCATTCTGGTGTTCTCATATTGGAAAAAAGAGTTTCACATCCATGTGGATGCATCGTCGATAGCACTCAGTGCAGTGTTAGCCCAAAAAAGAGAGGGAGACTTAGATAATCCAATTTATTTTGCTAGTAGGAATCTGTCGACTACTGAGAATCATTACATGACAACAGAAAGGGAAGCCTTGGAAATGGTTTATGCCTTGCAGAAGTTCATATAATAATTATTGGTGTCACATTTCAAGATGTATACAAACCACTCTACACTCAAATATCTAGTGAACAAGCCAGAGTTGGGGGGGAGATACTACAAATGGTTATTGTTATTCCAGGAGTATGATTTCGAATTTATTGTGAAGCTAGGGAAACTAAATGCAGAACCAGACCATTTGTTGTGAATACTGTCAGGAGAAGTTGTAGGGAACCTAGATGATAGTTTACCATATACGCATTTATTCTCAGTTCAAATGGTAGACGACCACTTTGTAGAAATTGTCCAATATTTGAGCACAAGAGTGGCTCCATCTGATATGGCAATAGCACAAAAGAATAAATTAGTGGTTAAAGTAACAAACTATCAGTTGATTACAGGAAACTTATATAATTTAGGTATAGATGGGATACTGCAAAGTTGTGTTCTAGAAAATGAAAGACCAATTATCCTAGCAGAGGCACATGATGGAATTGCAGGAGGACATTATGCGGGAAAGGCTACAGTGCATAAGATATTACATGTAGAGATATGGTGTCCCACCCTCCATAAGTATGCCAAAGAATATTTCCAGAGCTGTGGTGTTTTTCAGAGAGTAGGAATACCATCGTGAAGGGATAATATGATTTTGAATCTGCAAGTTACCTTGCAGGCATTTGAAAAATGGGTAGTGGATTTTGTCAGACCAATTAATTCACCAATGAGGAGAATAAGAGCCAGGTACATAATTACTGCAACAGAATACTTGACCAAATGGGAAGAGGAAGAACCCATAACATATTGTAGCATGGAGACAATTGCGATATTCTTATTTGAGAATGTAGTCACAAGGTTTGGGTGTCCTAAAGTACTTATGATTGATCAAGGGACTCAATTTTTGAACAAAACAATTGCAACATTGAAAAAAGAGTTGCAGATTCAACATCAGAAGAGCACTCCATATCACCCACAAGATAATGGAACTATGGAGGCCTTCAATAAGATATTGGAGAATGCATTGACCAAGGTTTGTAATGTAGGACATGATGATTGGGACTTAAGGATTCATGCAGTTCTTTGGTCTTATAGAACTACATGCAAGAATTTGACAAGTCATACACCCCTTAGATTACGACATAGTAGAAGAAAGTCTATCATAGTTATTGATATTAGAGGGAGATCGATTTGTTGCAGGGTTCCATCAACAAGTGCAGAAGGCACGTTAAAAAGCATGGCATGACATGAACATCAAGTAGAAGAAATTCCAGACATGATATCTAGTACTACTCTATGATAGTAAGTTCTTACAACACCCTGGGAAATTCAAGATGCACTGGCTAGGGCCATATGTGATCAGATATGCGAAAGAAGCAAGTGTTGTTCAGATGGAACAATTGGATGGAAAATTTGTGGAAGGACTAGTGAATAGGAGTCGGTTGAAACTGTACAAGGACGACTGTCCCTCTGCGCACTAGGAGAACTGTGCAAACTAACTTGTATCATAGTGTACTATAGCAAGAAAAGGTAGAAAAAGAAAGTAAAATAGGAAAAATAAAAGAAAATAGTCCAGGGAAGAAGTCAAAGGTTGAAGAGTCCAATAATTTAAGTAAAAGTAGGACATTGTCATGGAAGAGAAAGAAGAAGACAAAAGAGCGCACAGATGAAGAAAGAAAGATCGCGTAGAGAGAATAAATTTCACAGATTACAACTACAATCATTTAAGACAATACATGACAAGACGTGTAGTAAAGAGTTACCATGACAACGAAGTAGTAGAGCCACATAACAATAAATGTAGATCGACCAGAATATTTTGACAGATTGCAGAATCAAATGGATAAATCATCAAATATATGGAGTTGATGGAGCATTAAGATAAGTAATGAATGAAAACCACTAGTGTATTGGATGAAAGTTTAGACATGAAGGGAAATGAACAGATGGCGATGAAGTATAAAAGTAATCATAGGGTCTATGGGGGAAGTTTATTGTCAGTTAGAATTCACATAAAGTGTAGAGTTATAGAGCTGAAGAGACAAAGTTACAGAGATGACGTTATAAAGCTGAAGTTTCAGAACCAGTTAGAAGTAGAGACCAATATTGCAGAGGAAGATGGCACCACCGAATGCAACAGTTGCTTCAACATTAGTACAAAAGAAACCACATGGTCAACCAACAATGAATCCTGTAATGGAAGAAATAGAGGATGCATTGTCCTTAGAATCAAGATTCCCCAGGGATTATATCTTTTCAAGGAAGCCATCAACAAAACATGTTAATTTACAAAAGGATGTGAAGTATCCACTTGTGAAGCCACCGATTCCAGAAGGAGTAATTGTAGAAGGGGACGTGTTAGGTTTGATACCTACGCTAAAGTATGTCGATCATGACATCACAGATGAGAATACGTTTCCATAGTTAGTGCCTAACAAGTCCTAAAGAAGTACATTAGTTATGAGACTCATATGATAGTCATAGAAGCACAGGTGTGGGCTACGAGGTTGGAGAAGGCCGAAATTCTGAACCTCTTTGATATCCCACATTGTGGATGGAGCCAAGAGATTAATGCTTGTGTGAATATGCTATTTATTTGTGTGCATCGGGGATACATGTGGCTCGACAGGCCATTTCCCATCGATACATATTTGATCATACATATTATCAATCTTTGTCATAGGGGGAGGACCTGTATTTGTTGTTTTTTGATAAGAAGAATGAGAAAGCTCTAGCTAAGAGCATGAAGGAGAAATTCCATACATTTTGTGGACAACGTGGATTGGATGTTTCATTAATATGTGACCCAATGGTAAGGTTTGTATTGCAAGCCTTAGCATGTAAGTTGTTGATAAAGTGAAGAAAATGTCAAGTGCCAACAACAGTGATAGTGGTAGAATAAAAATGTGTCGAGGGCATCCAAATGAACTGGGTGACGTTCCTATTGAATCAATTTTTGATTGATTTTGAGTAAGCACATGATAAAGGGACTGAGTTTCATTATTGCTAGTTGCGCTTGGAGAGAGCCATATGACATTCAATTTTTGGGAGTCTGGGAGAAGCCTTGTTAAGCTGTGCGGTATCAGAACCTATAGTATAGTACACACAAGGCATGAAAAATGGACAATGACATTGCATTTTATATTTATAAGGAATCTATTAGGGACATTATCAAGCGGACATTGTGCATACCACCATAGGTGGTCGAGGAATATAATATAGTGACGTGCTTTAAGGCAGGGTGTCACCACATGTATGTACAAGCAAAGAAGGACCCAGATCAACAATGGTTTCCAACACAATACAGGTTGAATGAAGAGGAGATGGACCATATTATGGTCGATTGGGAGTATGAGTGGAAGATTCCACCGACATAAGTAGGTCCATTATAGAAACAAAACCCACAAATACATGAGGTCGATGATGATGAAGAAGAAGGAGACACACATGAAAAAGGAAATGGTGTCGATGAAACAACACAACATACAGCGTCGCACAAAGAGAGGAAGAGGAAAGAACCAGAGACAGGGAGATCTGTGCCACAATGGACAAAGCACAAGTTCATCAAGGAAGTGGCTATCCAGGATTTGACAGAGAAATATTTGGAGAAGATAGGTGACCAAGTGAAAGAATTATTTGACCACGCATTTCAGTGTGCAACACAACAACATGAATAGATGAACAGGTGCATGTAGGAGAAGATGGCCAAGTTGTGAAAAACACTAGAAGCAACAAACATTGCATCAGGGCAATATAAAGAGGAGGAACCAACAACAAGCATTACCAAGACTGGGGAGGCAGGGCCAACAATCTCCCAGTCATTAGCAGTCATAGGAGAAGACAAATTGATTAAGATAGCGACAGGGGCAGTAGAGTTCCCAACAACATAGATGCAAGAACAGGCGAGGGCATTAGGTCACATTGACTTAGTTCTATCACAACTGCCAATAGAAGTGTTACAGAAATTACATATGAGTGCGACACAAGAGATGCATTCACGCGTAGAGAAGACCTCTAGCGAGTTGGCTAAGGTTACCATAGAAAATGTCACATTGGAGATGGAGTACAACAAGGTTAAGAAGGAGTGTGATGAGGTTGTGAAAAAGGTTTAAAGAATGCAGAAGGACTTCGTGAAGGTTTACCAAGAACTTCTAGAACATCAAACATAGAAGGAGGCCCTCGTTGAAGACCAAGTAATGAAGATAAGTGAAGCTATCCAGGGATTCTGCTCATGAATAATTGATCTAGAAGTGCGTATGACACCAAACACTCCACTTGAAGAGAGGGGGAAAAGGGAGTAGACAATGACAACATCGGTGGAGAGTATAAAGACTCTAGAAGTAGAGTGTGTTCAACTGTATACAGAAACCATGGGTGTCTGGACACAACTAAGTGAGGATAAGAAGCAACAAGAGATCATCCAGAAGATCAATGCTACGCAGGAAAAGGAATAGAGATTAAAGGAAATGATGGGCACATTACCGCCAGAAGAGGTGGTAAAAACAATGAACGAGAAGATAAAGTTGTATTCATAAATGAATCAGCTAATAGTGGAGTAGTAGGCTCGTACACAACACATATAAATACTACAAGACGAAGCATACAAAGTGATAACAACCTTAGAAATAACTCAAGGGATAATCAAACATGCAACTGATGAAAGTGTTGAGAATATCCAAGATCAGATCATTGCAAAAACAATTGACCAAATTTTGCAGAAGGAACTAGAGGTCAAGGAGAAATTCACGACAGTGAAAGAGACCTTCAAAAAATTCATGGTGCATTGGAAGAAGGCCTAAGTGGCTCGGGACGAACCACATGTGAGTTTTTGGGGCCTGTTGGATAGGCATTTTGCACAAGTTTTGTTAAGTTTTGGGATATGCGCCAGAATAAGTCATAGAATAAAAGGCAGTTAGAAGATACCAGAGCACGTGATCGGAGCAGACTTTAAGGAGTAAAAGTGTTTGATATAAGAAAGCATGACATATTGGTGTGCCAAAGGAAGAAACGGTTATAGACCGTTGGGTTTTTGGGACATTTTTTCCACTTTGTAACGATCTTAGCCCTTTTTTGATGTATAAATATGTAAAGGGTTTTGGGTAAAAGGGGTTTGACATGTGAGAAATTCTTAGTGATTTTTGGGTAATTTGATTTTAGCGAGGGAAGAAGTTTTGAGGTGTGACAGAGTGAGGCTCGCACTGTTGCAGAATGACTAGGAAGGTTTGGGTAATTTTATTGTTGCATATTGTGTAGCACAATGTGCAGTTGTAAGAAGAATATTAATGACTAATATAAGAAAACAACCGTTGTGGATGTAGCCCAAGTTGGGTGAACCATGTTAAACTGTGTGTTGTGGTGTGTTGTGTTTGCATGTTATGATGTTTATTGTTATGGTGCAATGATGATAAATTATAAGTATGTTGGATGTGTTATTTTTATGTAATTATGTATTGTCACACACTGAAGTAAATGGTAAATGAATGAATTTTGAATGGGAGTATGTCACACATGGAATATATTGAGTGTCAAGTAACTATTAACTAATGGAAAATAAAAACATGAGTAGATGGTTGGTAAAGACATGTTGAATGCCTCACTTCCCCTCATCACTACAGAACCTTGGTTCCTGTAGCCCCTCAAGATGCCTCGGGTGAGAATTCACTTGCTCTATAGGTGATGTCAAAAGGGATGGTGTCTAAGGGATTTTTTGGTATTTTGATGATTAACCCTGGGTCTACCCATTGCAAGCCAACAAATGCCCACAACAGTTTTCTTCAAGCTTCAATACCCAGAACTTCTTTAATGTTCAGAAAACTCCATGTAAAAACTACTCTCCATGCTAAAAGGTGAATGTGAATTTCTGGTCTCCTACCCATACTATTTTCCTCTCTTTCTCTTGTTTGCTTGAATTTCACTCTTCCCCGAGCTAATTGTACACATCCCTCATTCTCTCAATAAATATGGGATGTGGCTCTCACACCCACCCTCTTACATGAATTCAATGATTGGGCTCTAGAACACTCAACAATTAATGGAAGGTTCATGGTAAGGATACTTTAGAAAGAAAATAAGAAATGGGTTTTGGTTTAATATACATGGGTAAACTCTCCACCCCATTGGTCACCTTCCTTCTCTTGTGGATACTTAGCCTCCAAATCTTCGTCCATGTCCATATGTAGCTTGCGATACATTTTGTTTATTATATTCAATTTACATCATTTACATATTACATCACTTGCATCTCTTCCATACACTACATTTACGGTATACATCACTATTTTGGGGTTTGAAAACGAGGATGTTACCATTCCCCTCCCCATACAAAATGCATTGCCCTCAGTGCACATAACCATAGAATTTACACATTGATATATATAAAGACATTACATTAGAATACTTGATAATTCTGCACCTTAATGATCCACACAATAATTCCAACCAACAACTATGTTTTCCCCTCAACCCACATTTGGTTGGATAGGAAATATTAGAGTTGTGGCTCTAGGAAATCCAACTACCAAAATGGAGTCTTCAAATATTTGCAAGTATGATTCCCACATGGCTTCCTCGTGCTCCCATGTAGTTTCTTCAGGATAGTAACAGGTTCATTGAGCCTTTACCAAGACAATGGATTTGCTCATGAGCACTTCAAATTTTCGGTCCAGGATGCACACTAGTCCCACCCGAAAATCTCCTTCGTGTTCCACCTGGATCACATTCCAATCAATAACATGATTAGGATCACATGCATACTTTTTTAATAAATACACATGGAACCCTTTATGAATTCTCATGGATGCAGGTAATGCTATCATGTATTAAACCGACCCTATATTTTCTAAGACCTCAAAAGGTCCAAAATATCTCACTGCCAACTTTGGGAAACTTCCCAATTTCAACGAGCTTCTCTTGGCTTTAACTTTTAAAAACACATGCTCTCCCACTTTTAATTATCTATGGGCTCTTCTTTTATTGACATACCTCTCCTTCCTATCTTGTGCAACTTTCAAATTTTGCCTAATCTTCACCATCTGTTCTTCCATCTCTTTTAACAATTCTGGCCCAATTAGAGCTCTATCTGCTGAGTTATCCCAACTTAATAGTTTGTTACATTTTTTTCCATACAATGCTTCAAATGGGATCATAGTCAATGATTCTTGACACCCATTATTGTAATCAAACTCAACTAAATGGATATATTCCTCCCACCTAGAATGCTTTTCCATTACATACATTCTCATCATGTCCTCAATTATCCAATCAATCCTTTCTGTCTTCCCATCTAACTATGAGTGATATGTTGTACCAAAATTTATATTGGTCCCAAATCCTTTAAATAACCCCTTCCAAAAATTGGAAGTGAACTTGGGATTTTGGTCTGACACTATTTCCTTAGGTACACCATGTATCCTGTTAGCACCATGAATTTCATAGCTGGAGTTAGAGGTTTGTCCAAAGTTTTCAAAGTCATGACATGATCTTGGGAAAATCAATCCATTCCTAGATGAGTCATAGGTTAGCGTGAATATCATGTCAAAAGGTATTATGGTTCATCATCACCTTTCATGAGGTTAGAGAAGGAACAATAATGACACTCCATGTCATTGGTATCATTGCAAACTTCAAAAGCATACTCGTTGTGCAAGTTCGTTGTGCAAAGGCTTTTGCTGCTTTCATTGGATGCACACTGTGTAGAGGATTTCACCACACAGAGGATGTTGTCGCGCAAAGAGTTTTTCCACGCAGAGGATTTTTCCGCGGAAAATGTTTTTCCTGCGCACAGGCTACAGGGCACACCACGCAAATGACTGGTTTAGTGGTCAACTTCAAGATCCGTTTCTGACCAAATGGAAAGGAATTGTGAAAATCCTCGAGAGGTTTTTGTCAAGGACAAACCAAATAATAAAAACCTCTTTGATATTCAAAAAATGTTTCATATTTTCGTAGGTTCGAAGGAATCTTTGAGCCATTATTTTCAGTTTTCATGATTTCATGTTTGAGATATGTTTCTGCAACACGTATTAGGTCCAGCTGGATATGAATTTCAAGAAACCGAGAGAGGTTTTTATTTAAAACTATATTACCTACAAAAAATATTCTCATATGTTACAAAGATATTACAGATTGATAATTACAAGTGGCGTTTTGAAGACTATTTTTGTGAATTTCACCTCCTGAAAAGCAGGAAATCAGTTAAAACGTGTCATTTTTTGTTTGTAACTGTTTCTATTTTGGGAAAGGGGTTGGAGTTCAAAATGGTGAGCTGGAAGGAACCTATAGTGATATATATTTCATGGTACAAGAGTAGAGAAGGGTTGGATCCTTGGGGGAGAAAACTTGTTTATTTTTTTGAAGTTAATGCAAAAGTTTCCTCTCTCTGAAATTTGAGATTCATCACGGTGTTTATGTTGGTAGGAATTCATCCATTTTTTATGCTCCTTTCACACTGATGATGTTTTTTATCTGTTTTTTATCTCACATTTTGTACTTGGAAGTAAAGGAAAGGTGAAATAAGAGCAAACTGGTGAAACTGGAGACTATCCTACCACTGTCACCTCGATAGGATAACTCTTTTTGTTTAGGGTGGTAGGCCCATGGGAGACGTCCCCGTTGACCTGGGGTTTTGAGAAGGAAAAGGATTATGGCTAAGTAAAATTTCCCCCCTCACAATTCACCATCGATTAGAAGGTCCGGCTAAACAACCAATAAAGATAATGATAACCAGAAATGTACCTACCCGAGACAAAGCAACAAGAAAACTATATATATGCAAGATCACTTGTTCGTTAGTACTTCGTATAATCAAGGACTTTCTGATATGAAACAATTGACTGATAATATTGATGAAGCAAATCAATGATGTACAATATCAATAGTCACAATGTGTCACTTCACAATAAATGCTAAAGAAAGATTCACAATGAGCAAGAACGTTTTATCATCAATATCGTAATACCATCAATCATTTAGAAGCAAAGACTATCATGCATTGGCCAATCGTTCAACTTGCTTAAAGAAGCTAAAATGTTGCAAACTATAACTATAAATCAGATGGATAATGGCAGCAATAGGGTTAGGAGGTTAGTCTAGGCTAGGGTTAGAAGATGTTAGCAATTGGTCAAGGTATTGGTTGTTTGAAGTTTGTGATCAAGGCACTCAAGCATAAAGGTCTTAGATCAATGCAATCATAGGGAAAATGGATTCAAAGGTAGCAAAAAATGTTGGAGAAGCAATATGATAATACTAGGACTAAAGACAAGAGGTTTCTATGGTGAAGTATTGTTGAGCCAAGGCTCCAACCATCAAACCCTAGGGGAAAATGGCTCACTTAGGTGTAGTAACCCTAGGCCTTAGTGCATTTTCCTCCTTCTTTAGCTTAATGATAGGATAAAAATGGATAGGATTGAAGAGCAAAGGTAGGGTGTTACAATGGCAAAAAACGGCTAGGATTGAAGAGAAAAGGTAGGGTGTTGCAATGGCAAGGCCCTAGCAATGCCTTCAATGGGTAAAATATCCTTGGGAAATCTTAGCAGGGAATTAAAACAAGGACACCAACATGTGCTTATTTCCTAGGGTTTATTCCATCAAATTTCATTAACAAAATGCAAGTAAAAGACCATAACCATTCAAGTAAGGGAAGGATTGCAGAAGTTCACTTACATTTACCATGTATTCATCAAGCCAAACCCTAGTTGTAAACCTTCCACCAAGAAAAATGCCAAAAATCACCAAATAAGCCTCCTTCAACAAGTGCGCACTAGAAATTTYAGCCAAAAACCCTAGAAGGGCCGAATATTTCAGACCTCACACAAGTGTGAGTGAAAGATGATGAATAAAAGAGAGTTTTAGCTCTCTTACTTATACAGTAGCAATGACCTTAATTAATTTTTAGGTCACAAAAGGCCGACATGGCCAAAAATACATAATAATATTGTTTTACATTAAATGTCATAATCAAACCCTAAATAAAGCAAAAATGAGGACGTCATGCCCTTTTAGGGTGGCGTTAGCCCTTTCCAGGGCAACGTTGGCCTCCTAGAGAAAAAATTTAGGCCTCCTTGGGCCTCCGGAACAAGCCACATGTGCCACACATGCCACAACTGCCTCCCAAAACCTTCACAAATGTTGGATGATGTCATGAATGTCCTGGGTGACGTAAGGCTTTCCAAGGCCAACATCCTGGTGGAAAAGGCACAAACCCCCTGGGTAGAGGTATGCTCAGTTGCCTCTGGTGGAACGTCCTCCTCTTCCACAGTGAAAAACCTCTGACCTACCTCTTCCCCCTGTTGGGGTCTCAACATCCATCTGGTAGGCTCTCATCCCTATGGAGGTCTGAACTAATCATATCCCCATGTGTACCTGTCCAATATGGTACCTGTCTGTCAGGTATGATCCTACACATCAACAGATATGCCCTCCATGGGCTCATAAGTCACAGGGATCATAGAAATGCCAATCACATCCAATCATCAATTTTATTAAACATGTGCATAAAACCCCTTTTACCCAGTCAAGTGCTCAAAGACATTATACTAATCTGCAAGCCAAGTTTGGAGGAAGCGATAGGGCATCCTATTGGGATAATTCTCACTATATGTGGGATGTTTCCAAGAGAAATCAAATCCAATTCATGTTAGTGGGTGACGTGGATAAGGGATGTCTATGCAAGGGGTGTAGTGATAGCAGGGAAATGCATGGCTTACCTGTGGGTGCCTTTGTAGAGGGTGAGTTGCACCTGTTCTGGATGCAAATGTTTCCAAGCCCTTTCATGCCTTTTATATTTATTCTTTATTTCTTTTTCTTTCAAGAAGCTAATCAGGGGACACTGCCCTGGCATGGTGACCAGTGGTGGCAATGTTTCCCACAAGCACTTTCATGGAAACGAGAAGGTTGGCTCATGATGAGACCCCCTTTATCTTGGCTATGCCACCAAGAGCCACTACCCTGGCATGGTAACCAGCTGCTAGTAGTTTCATACTGCTAGATGCCCATGGACCTAATAGGTTGGCTCGTGATGAGACCCCATATCCTCTTACTAGGTCTTGTTTTATTATTTTTTATGGGTCCCTCTTTTTCTTGCTGAGAAACCTTTTACTTCTTTCTCGAGGATGCCTGGGCGAAGCATCTCGAGGTTTTATTTTTAGGATTTTATCTTTTTCCATTTTCTTTTACCCTCTAGGCCTTTAGCCCCTTCTTCCCACAAGGTAAGGTGCAACCCTTAAATAATTGGCCAACCCAATGTCCAGACCAGTGTAATGGGATGGATGGGTGGGAGTAAGATGGAAAGTGGTAAGTATGATGGGAGCGGATGATGACTTTTCATGAATCCCCTTAGTGGCAACTCAAAACCTATGGGAACAAGCTTACTAGGGCATCCTGTCATTCCCCCCAGACATGGTCAAGTGGATAAGTATAATATCCAAGCACCTTTTAGAAACAAAAATAACTAAATGCACACATTCAAAGGTTTTGAGGATTAGAGTGACACATACCATGATACCCGGACTCATTACCTCATGGAGAAAGATCCACCTCTGCTATAGGACTAGGCCGAGGTGATGGATGTGGTTGCTGCTGACAAGGTGGAGGCACTGAAGAAAAGAAAATATGAGCCCTCCAGGGTCATTCCCAAGTTGATATGGCTCTCGATACTCCATGTCTAGGACCTGTGGGCCTCAAGACATAATCTCCTTAGCTATCCCTAAACTGGGGGATAACATCTGGCTCCAACTCAGGGACATGTGCTCATCGTAGAGCGCATGAGAACCTCAGCATCTCTAGCACAACCTGTAACCTTCTTGATCTCAAACATGAATCTATTAGTAATCATTTGGGGTGGTGATATCACCCCTGGCTCGTATATGTATAAAATGAAAATAAGCATATATACAAGTGTGAAGCAAACTACTCTAGCATGAAAATTCAAATGGTATATACAATGAATGCAAATGCCTACCCACTTACCTGTACTTACCTGAGAATTCAAGTCCCCCAACCTTAGTGGGGCTTGAGGAGGTGCCCACTAACTTGTAATGGGCGCCTTCTTCCTTCCAATGTAGATAGGTAATAAGAGTCATCAATTGACTTTCTTCCAACTTTGAAAGGTCCAAGCCAAAATTGAGTACTTCCTTTGACATTAGTAGGCTCCCCTTTCTTGGTATCCCACATCCATACTATGTCCCCCTCCATGTACTCTCTGATTTTGAATTTGGTTGTTTCCTGAACAACCCTAGTGTATTGTGCAGAGGGAGGTGGGTGGGATTCTGTTGTGAAGACCTCCTGTTGGGAAGGTCAAATCAGTATATCACTTTCTCCCTTCTTTAGCAATTTCACAGCCCCAACTTCTTTGTCTTTATACTTGTCTAGGATTTGTTGGTATTATTCTCTCTTGGGCCATTGTATCTGATCAAAGTATTCTACTATTTCAAAGGGCATATCATCAGGAGAGAATTCAGGAATACTTTCCATGATTTGCTCAGGTGCTTTGTCATCTTTGATGGGATCACTAGTTTCTTGCACATGGGTTCTGGTCATTGGCACATTCCGGAGACAGGCTATTGTTCCATTTTTCAAAGGTATATTCACGTAAGTGAGGTCCATCTCAAGAGTACCTCCCATCATTGAGGCAAATTTCCTAGACAATAACATCCCCCACACATCTGGGACGTCTACTACTACTATGTCAATGTGGATTACTCTCTCAAGGCACTCTTTAAGGCATACTTCCACATTTTCAATTACCCCATGTGTGGGTATGGCTCTAGATTCAAAGCCACACACATTCCTGTAAGGTCGTGAGACTTTCAAGCCCAATCGTTTCATGACCTTGAGAGACATCATGTTGGCACCGGCCCCATAATCTAGCATGCAATTGTTGAGGCTTTTGTTATTCATCAGCAGGGTCATGAAAAAGGCAAGTTGTTCATCATACTGGACCTTAAAGTGATCCGATTGTAACATGATAGGAGGGTCCATTGGTCCATTTGATCCCTTGAAGAAATTATCAAATCTTTCTTTAACATATGGAACCTTAATGACTTATTTTAGGGGAATAGTTACATGCATCTTGGATAGTGCCCCTTCAAATTCAAAGTTTAAGTCCACCTTTTAGGTTTTGGATGTTTTAGGAAGGAGAATGTCCAAGGGTGGAGGTTTTGTTTGAGTTGTTGCAGGAATGGTAGAGATAGGTTGGTTTAGATTCTTTCGTCTATATATCTGAAATTCTTGTTTCTTCAACTTCTCTTTTGATTCCTGGTCTAAGTTGTTTATTACTTCCATTCTAGCCTTCCTGGTTGCTTCTTTTATGCCCTCTCGATGTTCCTCAGGAGTGATATTTAGGAAAATCTAGGGGGCTTCTATAAAATGGCCCACATTTTTTACTTGGTCATGGCCCCCATTGTTGTAGAGACATTCATGTTCCCAGTGTGCTTCACTACACTTTAAACACCAAGGATTTTCATCCATGACATTTGCAGGAGCTAAAGTATTAGGGACTTCTTGATCATTTTTTGGTCTATAAACTTGGTTCCCCTTTTGGAATTTCCCTTTGTATGGGACCCTTGGTGCTTGGCTTTAGTCTCTTTCCAATTTGACAATCCTATTCATCATTAGTTCTTGATTTTTCATCATGCCATCCATGATCATTTGTAAATTTGCTAGGTTGGCGCAAATATCTGAGGAAGGCTCAGCGTTGTGGACTATCTTGGGTTTAAAGTCCATTTTTCCCCTCGGGTTTGAGAAAGGCTCAATTTTGGATGAGTGGAGGTTGTCTTCAATATTTGTAGCCAATTCTTGAGCTTCTTGGATTGTTTAGGGGTTTTTTTCCCTAAGGAGATACCCTAGCTGGCCAGTAAAAGCTTTGTTGTAGATGTAAACAAGAAAATTATTGGTAGGATGATGGCTCATAGGGATCTTCTACAATAGGGTCTCAAACCTAGTGTGGAATTCTCTAATGGTCTCATTATCTTGTTTCTAGAGGGTATTCATCCTAGTTAGCAGCATGTTGGGGTCTTCTTTGATACTCCATATTTTGAGAAAGGCCTCTTCTAATTTGTCCATGGTTTTAATATTGCCATCAGGAAGACTATGGTACCAATGCCTTGAGGCATATAGAAGGGTAGCAGAGAACAACTTCATGACTAAATCTTCAGCATCATCGTTGACGAGTGAAGTTGGAAGAACGCCCAAAAGTTGCTCATATTCTCTTCAGCACTGATTGCATCAGTACCGGTGAACTTAAGCAGCCATTTTTCATACTTGGCTGGCATCTGCCTAGGGTAGCCTCATATAGCTGACATGTCTAGCGGTTTGAAAAGAGTGGATGATCATTGTCTTTGGTTGTTGGCTTGGTTTGGATTGTTGGTCTGAGTTCCTGAGCTAGACATTGTGTTTAAAGGAAGAAGTCCTTCGAAAAGTGATTTTACTACAAGAGAGTTTCAGGGAGGTTTTCTTCTAAAGGATTGAGGAGGGTTATTGTACCTCCTTATGGATTGTGGAGTCGCCAGATAATTTCTTTGAAATTACCAAAGAGAAAACGGAATCACCCTTAGTGGAGTTGCCAGGTAAGCTTTGTAAGATAAATATTCTTTGAGGAAAGGCTTAACAAAAAAGTGTCGTATTTGAGGAGAATTGACTCAGTGTTCCCTGACAACAGCGCCAAAATTTTATCGCACAGTTTGTACTTGGAAGTAAAGGAAAGGTGAAATAAGGGCAAACTAGCGAAACTTGAGACTATCCTACCACTGTCACCTCGATAGGATAACTCTTTCTGTTTAGGGTGGTAGGCCCAGGAGAGACATCCTCGATGACCTGGGGTTTTGAGAAGGAAAAGGATTATGGCTAAGTAAAAGTTTCCCCCTCACAAGTCACCATCGATCAGAAGGTCCAGCAAAACAACCAATAAAGATAATGATAACCAGAAATGTACCTACATGAGACAAAGCAACAAGAAAACTATATATATGCAAGATCACTTGTTCGTTAGTACTTCATATAATCAAGGACTTTCTGAAACAATTGACCGATAATATTGATGAAGCAAATCAATGATGTACAATAGCAATAGTCACAATGTGTCACTTCACAATAAATGCTAAAGAAAGATTCACAATGAGCAAGAACGTTTTATCATCAATATCGTAATACCATCATTTGTTTAGAAGCAAAGACTATCATGCATTGACCAATCGTTCAACTTGCTTAAAGAAGCTAAAATGTTGCAAAGTATAACTATAAATCAAATGGATAATGGAAACAATACAGTTAGGAGGTTAGTCTAGGCTAGGGTTAGAAGATGTTATCAATTGTTCAAGGTATTGGTTGTTTGAAGTTTGTGATCAAGGCACTCAAGCATAAAGGTCTTAGATCAGTGAAATCATAGGGAAAATGGTGTCAAAGGTAGTGGAAAATGTTGAAGAATCAATATGATAATACTAAGGATAAATACAAGAGATTTTGATGGTGAAGGGTTGTTGAGCCAAGGCTCCAACCATCAAAACCTAGGGGAAAACGACTCACTAAGGTGTAGTAACCCTAGGCCTTAGTGCGTTTTCCTCCTTGTTTAGCTAAATGATAGGATAAAAATGGCTAGGATTGAAGAGAAAAGGTAGGGTGTTGCAATGGCAAGGCTCTAGCAATGTCTTCAATGGGTAAAACCTCATTTGAAAATATTAGCAGGGAATTAAAACAAGGACACCAACATGTTCTTATTTCCTAGGTTTTATTCATGCAAACTTCATTAACAAAATGCAAGTAAAAATACCATAACCATTCAAGTAAGGGAAGGATTGAAAAAATTCACTTACATTTACCATGTATTCATCAAGCCAAACCCTATTTGTAAACCTTCCACCAAGAAAAATGCCAAAAATCACCAAAATAAGCCTCCTTCAACAAATGTGCACTAGCAATTTTAGCCAAAAACCCTAGAAGGGCCAAAACTTTCAGACCACACACAAGTGTGAGTGAAAGATGATGAATAAAAGAGAGTTTTAGCTCTCTTACTTATACAGTAGCAATGGCCTTAATTAATTTTTAGGTCACAAAATGCTGACATGGCCAAAAATACATAATAATATTGTTTTACATTAAATGTCATAATCAAACCCTAAATCAAGAAAAAATGAGGACGTCATGCATGTTTAGGGTGATGTTAGCCCTTTCTAGGGCAACATTGGCCTCCTGTAGCAAAACGTTAGGCCTCCTTGGGCCTCCAGAACAAGCCACATGTGCCACAACTGCCTCCCAAAACATCCACAAATGTTGGATGATGTCATGAATGTCCTGGGTGACGTCATGGCCTTCCAAGGCCAATGTCTTGGTGGAAAAGGCACAACCCCCCTCGGTACAGGGCTACTCAGCTGCCTCTGGTGGAACATCCTCCTCTTCCCTGGTGCAAAACATCTGACCTACCTCTGCCTCATGTTGGGGTCTCAGGATCCATCTGGTGGGCTCTCAGCCCCATGGAGGTCCGAACTAATCATCTCCCCATGTGTACCTATCAAATATGGTACCTTTCTGTTGGGAATGATATTGCAAATCAACAGATATTCCCTCCATGGGCTCATAAGTCATGGGGATCATATCAATGTCAATAACATCCAATCATCAATTTTAATAAACATGTACATAAAACCCCTTTTACCCAGTCAAGTGCTCAAAGACATTATACCAATCTGCAAGCCAAGTTTAGAGGAAGTGACAGGGCATCCTATTGGGATAATTCTCACTGGATGTGGGATGTTTCCGAGAGAAATCAAATCCAAGTCATGTTAGTGTGTGAGGTGGACAATGGATGTCTGGGCAATGGGTGTAGTGATAGCAGGTAAATGCATGGCTTACCTGTGGATGCCTCTATAGAGGGTGAGCTGCACCTGTCCTGAATGCAAATGTTTCCAAGCCCTTTCATGCCTTTTATATTTATTCTTTATTTATTTCAAGAAGCTAATCAGGGCACACTACCCTGGCGTGGTGACTAGTGGCGGAAATATTACCCACAAGCACTTTCACAGAAATGAGAGGTTGGTTCGTGATGAGACCCCCTTTCTCTTGGATATGCCACCAAGAGCCATTACCCTGGCATGGTAAAGAGCTGCTAGTAGTGTCATGCTACTAGATTCCCATGGACCTAATAGGTTGGCTCGTGATGAGACCCCCTATCCTCTGACTAGGTCTTGTTTTATTATTTTTTTATGGGTCCCTCTATTTCTTGCTGAGAAGCCTTTTACTGCTTTCTTGGGGATCCTTGGGCGAAGCATCTCAAGGTTTTATTTTTAGGATTTTATCTTTTTCCAACTGCTTTTACCCTCTGGGCCTTTAGCCCCTTCTTCCCACAAGTTAAGGTGAAACCCTTAAATAATTGGCCAACCCAATGCACGGACCAGTTTAATTGGATGGATGAGCGAGAATAAGATGGAAAGTGGTAAGTATGATGGGAGCGGACGATGACTTTTCATGTATCCCCCCAGTGGAAACTCAAAACCTATGGGCGCAAGCTTACTAGGGAATCCTGTCATTCCCCCCATACATGGTCAAGTGGATAATTATAATATCCAAGCACTTGTTAGAAACAAAAAGAACTAAATGCACATATTCAATGGTTTTGAGGATCAAAGTGACACATGCCATGATACACAGACTCATTACCTCATGGAGCAAGACCCATCTCTGTTATAGGACTAGGTCGAGGTGATGGATTTTGGTGTTGCTGAAAAGATGGAGGCATTGAAGAAAAGAAAAGATGGGCCCTCCAGGGTCATGCTCAAGTTGATCTAACTCTCGGTACTCCATGTCTAGGACCTGTGGGCCTCGAGACATAATCTCTCTAGTTATCCCTAAACTAGGGGATAACAGTGTTAATGGTTAATTTTACATAATTGATCTTCATTTGATGCTTTGTTTAGTAATTAATCTTGGTTTCCTTTCTTCTAAAGCTGCACTGGAGATTAATCCACTGATTGATGCATGTAATGTAGTGGGATTTCTTCTCCTTTCCATCTCTCATTTCATATCATTTATTTGTTGAGCATAACACCTATTTTGCCTCAAATCTATAGAAATAAACCAACCAGTTGTTGACTGTAAAAACATTGGAATTCATGCCTTGACTCCATTTTCCAATGATACATTTTCCTTGATTGTCCTACCAACCCTTTTAAAACAAAAACAAACATGTCCTATTGCAGAATCTGACCTCTGTGTATTTATTGATAAATCCTTTGAGTTATTACTAATCATTAGACATGTGAGAGAGCCCTCTCTGGTTGTATAGGTCAGAATACAATATAAAGTAGGTTGAAACAGTTACATCGAGGTTTTCTTTGATACAACCCAAATAAATTTCCGAGTGTCAACATTTTGGCGCCACTGCCGAGTAGCAAAAGTTTCATTTTCCCTGGGATAAACGACAAGGTTTAGACCTGATTTCTAATGGTGGACAGAGGTCAGACACAAGAAGGTTGTAAATTTCCACCTGGATACTCCAATCAAGATTCAAGTGTGATTCAAAGAATCCACTGGAGGAAGAGATCCATTGACAGAGGTATGAAAGGACATCATGGGAAAAAAAAATACCTAAAGTTGAGTTTTTCCAAGACATAATATTTTTTGTTATTCATTACCTTTTGTCCTTTCCTGAACATGCTAAACAAATTTTTCTTTACCTACTGCATTCAAATGATGATCATGTGAATCTTGCACGTGTATATCCTCTTCTTAAAGTTGTACATATATCTCCTCATTATATTACTGATTTTGATCAAAATATTCTATCTGAGCCATGTGATGACCATAGCCAATTTGATGAGCCTCATGAAGTCAAGGCTGATATCTCACCTCATGTACTTGATCCAACACCCTCCAAGATTCCTCAGAGATACAGACCTTTAAAATTACCTCACATCCTTCATAATTTTCCTCCAAAGAACTATAAGTACCTACCTATGTTTGATGAAGAACATAATACCATCACAACTGAAGAGAACATCCAAGATTTTGAACATTTTGTAGATTTGTTTGAAATTTATCATGATGATGTTTGTATGAGGGCCTTCTCTCAATCCTTGAAAGGGGATACCAAAGACTAGTTTAAACACTTGTAGCCGGAGACAATTATCTCATGGGAGGAATTGAAGAATGTCTTTTTGAAATTTTGGGGCAAGAGGAAATATTTGGATCTACATCTTACAGAGTTATATGCCATGAAAAGGCAAAGAAATGAAACTATTTCTACATTCAGTAGAAGATTTTCCATTATTTATTACAACTTTCCCAAATAAATTCAACCCACTGAAGTTGTTGCCATGCTCCATTATGAAACAACCTTTCATCCAGATTTGTCTTTCCTTATGATGAAAATAAGATCTAAGTCCTTATAGAAAATGTTTAATGATGCTCAGGAGATTCAACACAATATTCAAGCATGTAAACAAATTCAAAAATAGTTGATTTGAATCTTGAGCAGAGGGTTAATAATATCATATGTTCTCTTGAAGTTTTAAATGTTGATGATTTTTCAAAGGATTATATTCCACTTATTGAAAAATAAGGTGCTAATTTAGCTTTTGATCCATCTCATGATAAGCATGGGGTTGATCGTTTTATGTATTCATTTGTAGACAGTGAAGAAAATGAATTTGCAAATCAGCTTGTTGAAGAACAGGTTGATGTCCCAAGCTTTTTTTTGTTAGGTGACATTGCAGAGGTTGTTGATTTTCCTATATATGATGAATATGATGATGATTATGATGTTGAATTTCTAGAGCAACCAACTACATGTTCTCTATCAGAAAATGTTCATTTTCAGCAATGTAATGAGAGAAATCAACCTACATATCACAGTTACAAAGAAAAATATGAAGAAAGTACTGAATCAGCTGAAGGAAATTCTTTACCTTTATGTTTTTATTCATTTAAATTGTTGAAAGAAAATTTTAAGATCATCACTGAAGCAGAGGAATGTGTGCTGATGCAAAATCGCATTGATTCACTAGAACAAATTGACAAGAAATTGCAGCAATTTAATACGGATCTTCAGCCCTTTCATGATAGCCGACAGTTTGAGATTTATGGAAGCAAAAATGTAGTTGGAGGGCTGATACAAGATGACAGTCTTGTGAAATCTCCTGAAATCAGTTTTCTTTCTTTTCAAGATCCTTTTGCAGCATGTTTGGATACAACAAATGGACCTGATTTTTTAAATTTGGTCAATATTGAATTTGATGAGTTTCCATTTAGAGGGTTTTCCCTTTCAATACTGATCAAAGATACACGAGGAATTCAACCCCTAGATAAAGTTCTTGTATGATTGCATTGGCATTTTTATTTCACTTGATTGGCAGTTTTTCAGTAGTTACAGTAGGTAGGTTTGAATAAGCTCAGTGTGGCGAGCATTTCTTTCATCATTTTTCAGTTTGGGTTTAGTTCAGTTGCAGAATAAGTTGGTGGTGAAACATGTTACAAGTAACAATTGGAAAGTTGAGTTTGGGAGAAGCCCAATGGATAGGCACAGGGTCTACAAGTTCTTTGCCCCCTCACTGGGAGGATAGAATCCCCATTGGAGCCAGTTGTTAGCACCATGATTTTCATAGCTAGAGTTAGAGGTTTGTCCAAAGTTTTCAAAGTCATGACATGATCTTAGGAAAATCAAGGCATTCCTAGATGATTCATAGGTTAGGGTGAATATCATATCAAAAGGTATTATGGTTCATCATCACCTTTCATGAGGTTAGAGAAGGAATAATAATGACACTATGTGTCATTGGTATCATTGCAAACTTCAAAAGCATACTTGTTGTGCAAGTTCGTTGCGCAAAGGCTTTTGCTACTTTCGTTGGTTGTGTGTTGCACAGAGGACGTTGTCGCACAGAGAGAGTTTTTTTGCGTAGAGGATTTTTCCGCACAGAGAATGTTGTCGTGCAGAGGATTTTGCCGCACAGAGGATGTTGTCGCGTAAATGATGTTGTCGCGCAGAAGATTTTGTCACGCAAAGAATTTTGTCGCACAAAGAATTTTGTCACGCAGAGGATTTTGTCGCTCAGAAGATTTTGATGTGTGGAGAATGTTGTCACGTAGTGGATTTTGTCATGCAGAGGATGTTGTTGTGCTGAGGATTTTTCCACGCAAGGGGTTTTGTCACGCAGAGGATTTTTCCGCGCAAAGAGTTTTTTCTACGCACAGGCTATAGGGTGCGCCACGCAAATGACTGGTTTAGTGGTCAACTCCAATATCATTTTCTCACCAACTGGAGAGGAATTTTGAAAATCCCTGAGAGGTTTTTTTCTAGGACAAACCAAATAATACAAAACTCTCTCATATTCGAAAAAAGTTTCATATTTTTGTAGATTCGAAGGAATCGTTGAGCCCTTATTTCCAGTTTTCATGATTTCATGTTTGAGACATGTTTGTGCGACATGTATTACGGCCATATGGAGATGAATTTCAAGAAACTGAGAGAGGTTTTTCTTTAAAACGATCTTACCTACAAAAACCATTCTCAGATGTTATAGAGCTATTACAGTTTGATCATTACAAGTGGCGTTTTGAAGCCTATTTTTCATAATTTTGCCTCCTGAAAAGCAAAAAATCAGTTAAAACGTGTCATTTTCTATTTGTAATTGTTTCTATTTTGGGAAAGGGGTTGGAGTTTGAAATGGTGAGTTGGAAGGGACCTATAGTAATATATATTTCATGGTACAAGAGTAGAAAAGGGTTGGACCCTTGGGGGAGAAGACTCGTTTATTTCTTTGAAGTTAATGCAGAAGTTTCCTCTTTTTGAAATTTGAGATTCATCACGGTGTTTATCTTCAACGTGTGGTTATTGTATATCATTTCCATGATTGTGTTTTTATGCTAGCATTGTATGAGAGTAAGTGGTAGGAATTCATCCATGTTTGATGCTCCTTTCACACTGATGATGTTTGTTATGTGTTAATGGTTACTTTTACATAATTCATATTTATTTGATGCTCTGTTTAGTAATTAATCTTGGTGTCCTTTCTTATAAAGTTTCACTAGAGATTCATCCATTGATTGATGTCTGTAGTGTAGTGGGATTTATTCTCCTTTCCATCTCTCATTTCATATCATTTATTTCTTGAGCATAGCACCTATTTTGCCTCAAATCTGTAGAAAGAAACCAACCAGTTGTTGACTATAAAAACATTGGAATTCATGCCTTGACTCCATTGCCCAGTGGTACCTTTTCCTTGTTTGTCCTACCAACCCTTTTAAAACAAAAACAAACATGTCCTATTGCAGAATCTGACCTCTATGTATTTATTGATGAATCCTTTGAGTTATTACTAGTCATTAGACATTTGATTCTGGTTGTATAGGTCATAATACATTCTAAATTTGGTTGAAACAGTTACCTTGGGGTTTTCTTTGATACAACCCAAATAAATTTCTGAGTGTCAACATATCCTAGCAATTTATCTCATATAAATTTATGCAATATTGGCTATCTTATGAGTTATTTCACAAGAATGAAATGTGTAGCCTTTGTAAGTTTGTCCACCACTACCATGATGGAATCATGTTTCCTTGTTGTCCTAGGAAATTTGGTAATGAAATCGATAGTAACAACTTCCCATTTCCATTCAAGCATGGGAAATGGCTACAAAAATCCCGCTATATGTCTATGCTCAACCTTTACCTTCTGGCATTCCATGCATCTAGACAAATAATCAGAGACATATTTATTCATACTATGCCAAAAATATTGGCCTCTTATAACTGTAATAGTTTTCTAATATCTTGGATGTCCAGTGTATGGCACATTATGCATCTCCTTTAGAACTAAATTTCTCAATTCTTGAGAATTGGGAACATAAAATATGTTCTAAAATAAGAGGATTCCATCCTCTTCCAGCTTGTAATCCTTATATTTCTATTGTATATCATTTTGTTGTAATATTTCTCTAACTTGCACATAATGTTGATATGTTGTAACAGACTATAGAATTCTTTGTTTTAAAACTATCATGTACATACTAATGGTTGTAGAATGCATTTTATGCACCCTTATGTCGAGTGCATTATCCACCATGTTCTCTTTTCCTTTTATGCGCTTGATATCAATTTTTTATTCACTAAGAAATTCTATCCATCTAGTTTGTCTAACATTTATTGTTGGTTGTTCAAACAAATATTTCATACCACTATGGTTTGTACTTAATTCAAATTTTATTCCCATGAGGTAATGCCTACACATCCTTAAGTCATGTACTGTGGCTCCCAACTCTAAGTCATGTGTAGCATAATTTATTTCATGCTCCAGTTTTTTGGACTCATAACAAATCACATGTCCATTTTGCATAAGGACTCCACCAAGCCCTTCCTTGCATGCATATATGCACACAACAAAATCCTCACCTAGATCTGCAACTTTCAAAATAGGTGCATTGGTTAGCAAATCCTTTAAGCACTGTAAATTCTCTTTACACTTAGCACTCCATTCAAACTTTACTCCTTTCTTCTGAAAAGATGTTATTGGGTGTGCAATATTGGATAATACCACAATGAATCTCCTGTAGTAACCAACTAAACCCATAAATGATCTAACCTCTAAAAATTTTGTTGGCACTGCCAACTTTTGATCGCTTCAATATTTTCCAGATCCAATGCTATGTCATCTTCTGAAACCATGTGACCCAAATAATGGATCTATTTTTGATAAAATGTGCATTTACTCAATTTGGCATACAATTGGTGCTCTCTCAACACTTGTAGAACCATCCTCAAATGCCTCTCACTTTCATCCTCTATCTTGGAATAGATAGAATATCATCCATGAATACAATGATAAAATTTTCCAAGAAATCTCTAAACACCCCATTCATCAGACACATAAATGTAGTTGGTGCATTTGTTAACCCAAAAGGCACCACCACAAATTCATAGTGTCCATACCTTATCTGAAAGGTTGTTTTTCTAGTATCCTCTTCTTTGATTCTCATTTGATGATAAACTGACCTCAAGTCCATCTTGGAGAATATTTTTTCTCCATTCAGTTGATCAAAGAGATCATCAATCCTTGGAAAAGGATATTTTTTCTTGTTAATAACCTTGTTCAACTATTTAAAGTCAATATATAACCTCAGTGTTCCATATTTTTTCTTGAAAAAAGGAACTGTGGCACCCCAAGGGGAAACATTTGGTTGTATGTACTCTTTTTTTAACAACTCTTCTAGCTTCATTTGCAAATATTTTAGCTCTGGCATGCTCATTCTATAGGGATTCTTAGATATTGGGACAGCTCAAGTCATTAAATCAATAGAAAAATATATATCCCTCTTTGGTGGAAATCCTCGCAACTCCTCAAAAACATCTTCAAACTCCCTCAATATTGGATTATCTTCAAGACTTGGCTCCTCATCCTTCATTGGCTCTTCCATATGGGTTGCATATATATGACACCCTTTTCTAAAACTTCTTTTCAGCTGCAATGATGAAATCTCTCAGACAGATATAGGCCTTGGAATACCTTGCATTGTTCTTAAATTCCCTTCCTCTTCAAGACATGTGAAAACCTTGTTATAGCAATCTAAAACAACATGATGCTTTTCTAGCCAACCATACAAATCAAGCAGTGATAAGACCTGTTGGAAAAGCGTTTTGAATAACTAAGTTTTGAAGAGAACATGCAAAAGCATGAAAGGGAGAAAGGTCAGATCAGAAGTTAGATCATGTGCAAAAGTAGGAAGAACAATAGTTAGGCATGAAAAAGAAACATGCAGGAAGAAAGGAATGAAAAGCAACATGCAGGCGCAAAGGTTGGAAAAGCATGCACAAACCATGAGGGTTTTGGGAATAAGTTTTCATGAGATGTCATAGGGTTTTTAGCCCTATTTTTAATGTATAAATATGTAATGGGTTGGGGAAGAATAGGATACTAAGAGTAAGGGATTAGGTTGTGTATGAGTGAGAATCCTTACTGGAGGTTTTGGAGAGGTTTTGCAAAGATAGGGCTTGCACTGCAGAGCCACTAGGATATATTGAGGATATAATATGTTGTATCTATTGTAGGTGTAGTGTGCATGCCTAAGGTGATCACTCCATGAAGATTAATATAGAAGCCAATCGTTGTGGACGCATCCCAAGGATTGGGTGAACCACGTTAAAACCTGTCTCTGAATGTGTCTTTTGATGTGGTTGTTCATGGATGTGTTGTTTATGCATGATTAATATAGATCTGTTTACTATGTGATTGATGCATAGTAATAATGAATGATATAGTGGGTTACTTATACTGAAATCTATGTTGTAAGGGTTTTGCACAATAGAGTTTGTTAACTAATAAAAGGACATGAATAAAGATATTGTGCACAAGGTGGATAAATAGTAATAGATACGATGATATCCTCACATCCCCTCGTCCCTGCAAAAACTTGGTTCCTACATCCCCAATAGATGCCTTAGGTGAGAATTCACTTGCATGCAAGTGATGCCGAAAGGGACGATATCTAAAGGGTTTTGTCGGTTGAATAAACTAAATCTGGGGTCTTATAATCGTGCACCAACAAATGGTTTCGTTGTCGGGACCAAAAATCTGTAATGGAGGGAATGTTTTGGAGGTCGACCAAGAAAGAGATCGTCGAATGGATGGAAAGGAAGGAGTGGGAATTTTCCCGAGGAGAGAATAGAAACCCTCAGTTGAGCGATGAACAATGGTTGAAAATGTATGTGTTCATAGAGCTGCATGAAATTTTCTTTGGCAAATTTCCAATTATTTTAACTGAATGGTTAGAAAGATTAGTGGAGAATACCGGAAGATATCGTACTACAACGCTGAGGTACTAAACCCCTAATTTGGTAATACAATTGAATTATGTAAGTAATAATACTTCTCGTGCAGTCGATTATTGGTTGAATAACATACTGGGGGGTTATATTACAGAATTTATAGTAGACTATACCCAGTCATATAGTGTCACAGAGAGGGACTTCTTTAAGGGTCCACGTGGAAGGTTTATTCAAGCATTGGGTACCTGGATAAAGATTTTGTTGTGAAACACATGTGTGATGACGATGGAATATGACTGTTAAGGGGCTTCACACACATAGGGGAAATGGGGCTGACCAGGGGATGGTCTAAAGGAAGGAAAGAATGAAGAAGTAAATGAAGAAGGAAGGGAGGGACTAAGGATGAAGAGAAACGAGGAAGGTATACCATAAGATCAAGATGAGTTTGGAGTATTGGATAGTGGAAGAAGGTACAAGAGGTTGAAGATTGGGGCTGAGGAAGGAGAGACATGCAGTGAGTATGAGAGGAGAGTACCTTGCGTAATAGTCCATATCGTGGAAATACCGCACACAGAAGGAGACGAAGAGGATTACCAGTTCGGTCCTATAATAAAAGAGTTGTTAAGTCATACTCAGGCTGGATCCCATGTCAATTCCACGACCCCATGTGAGTCACCTAGATCTAAGATAACATTTGAGGATTTCTCAAAAGCACTTATAGTTAGCATAGGAAGACAAAACAACAGTAGAAAAAGCAATAGAAGTAGTACGTCAAGTCAGAGTTAGCCAAAATCACTAGGGGGAGGTACTATGAAAAACACCATTGCGGGGTTAGACAATACAATGAGAATGCCTGAGTTCCAAGGAATTGGGTCGGAGGATCCAAAACAAAATCTATTTGTAAGTGAGACAATTTGGGCTGCGAAGAATGTACAGGATGTGGCCACAAAGATTGCGCAGTTGGAAACAATGTTTAGAGGCCACACATTAGTATGGTACATGAAACTACAGAGTACTACACCGGTAGGAAAAAATCAAGGACACTGGAATAAATTTGACAAGCATTATTGAAAGAGTTCAAGAAGCCAAAATCTAAGTCGCAGTACATTACAGAGTTGAAGGAAATCAAATAAGTGCAGACTGAGTTAGTGTGGGACTATGATCAAATATTTAAGGATTTGATGGGTAGGTTGTCATTTCAAATTCCCGATCAACAACACAAAGAATGGTTTATTGCAAGACTATTGCCACACATTCGTTACTCGTTGATACAACAAAAGGTTATGTCATAGCCTGAAGCTTTGGAGATTTCAATGAAGCTAGAAGCATCTCTTGTAGTAGATGGTGAGGGGATGGATCAAGTCCATAAACAATTAGCTTCCTTGAATATTCAAGTGGCAGAACTGATGAAAGGAAAGGAGAAGTGGTAAAAAGTCTAGTGTACCAAGTGTAAGACTGAAGGCCACCATAAGGACGGATGCCCAAATTTTGTGCAGTATTTGGAAACTGGAGCACCGAACCCATTACCAGGAGGGGGGTATTCCAAAATATGTAAGACATGGGGACATCATCCACCTAATTTTCCATTGCTGAAGAAATACTACAGTACACCTTAGAATATATTTTGTAACTTTTGCAAGTCAATAGGGAACACAAAGAAGGATTATCGCACATTATATTTGATGAGAGAGGGAACTTCAAATATGTATAGAATTTAGGAGGAAAATTCCATGACAGAAGGAGGTGTTCCATAGTATAATAATCAGAGAGGCTTTAATCTATGAGGTTGAGGAGGGTTTGGCAGAGGTTGAGGAAGAGGAAGTTTTGGTAAAGGAGGTAGAGGCCTAATAATATGCTACAATTGTAACCAACCGGGGAACTTGGCTCATGACTTCCTAAATCCTTTTACAACCTGCATGTATTGTAGAGAACTGGATCATGCGACATAATATTGTCCTCAATTAATTTTTAAGTGGCAGGAAAGAACGAATCAGAACCAAAACTCGAATCAGAACGTATAAAAGATATCAACAGATATATGTGACGAAGGAACTAAAATAGCATTTGTCATGCGTGGAGGAGCTAATACAAGTGTTGACATGAAAAACAGAGGGAGGCAGAGTGAGCAATGGGTAAAGAAATCAACAAGACCTATGCCTACATTTTACCCACAACAAGAAAAAGAGACATATTAGTAGACAAGGAAAGAGATACTAGAACCGGATTGGATAACATCAACATCATCTGCAACCCTTGTGGTTGACATGCCTTTGATCTATGATCGTACTACCCCGGAAAGGCCCCTTGAAAAGGAAATTCCTTTGAAATAATTTTCGAGAAGTTTTTTAGCATTAATGAAATATGAAACTACATCGAATGCATTGCATGGAATGATTGATCATTGTCACAAAAAAGGGAACTTTCTACTGTGCAGAGGGTAGTGAATCAGGTACTACACAAAAACAGGACCAGTGGCGAGTTCAGATTAAGTGCACAGATTGGGGATTATGACATGGACCATGTCATTTTAGACTTGGGTTCTGATGTAAATGTTTTTTCGAAGCAAACATGGGAAATTATGGGGAATATGAATTTTATTTGGTTTCCCGTCCAGTTAAGATTGGAAAACCAACACAAAATAATACCAATTGGTCGATTGTTAAGGGTACATGTGAATATAGATAGAGTGCATGTTGTAGAATATTTCAAAGTCATTAAGATCATGGATAATAGTCAGCCATACCCAACGTTAATGGGGATCTAATGGGCCTTTGAAAATCAAACAATTATTAATCTGAAGAAAAGGGAAATGATCTTTGAAGTAGGGTACTTGAAGGTTACCGCACCATAGGATACGACAAAAGGAAAGAGGTATATTGAACCAGCTAAAGGGAATGAAATTCATAAACTATATAATATAACTACACAAATGGATGACTACGTTAAGCCAACTACAGATGACGTCCTAAGTTGGAGAAGCATTAGCTCATGTGCGTCAGATTCAGATGAAGGTTTGGAACATTGGAAACAAAGGATGCATGAAGTATCAACTAGATGGTGTGCCTACATTACTCGATCTTTGCACTGGACTAGAACAGAGTTATGTCATCCACCCAATTATGATGGTTTGAATGATATAAGTTATTTTTTAAAGGAACTTGAGTTGCATATACCTAAATAACAAATATTGTTGGCATTAGATGTTGTCTTGAGAGCCACTCCAGCCAGATGGTGGGATTCACATAAAGAAAGAATAGAAGACTGGTCGCAATGTCAAAAGATTAATGCAAGTTAGATTTGGTACTGAGGTTGAGTATATTGCACATAAATATGTAGGAGTAAGTGACCCAACAGATCATATTGCGCAGTGTAGAAAGATATGGAGTTCAATACCGAAGAAGGAATGGACACATAAGTTCATACATACATTGGATACGATCCCAAAGAAATAGTACTTGTAACTATAAATGCATAGAGAAACCGTGGATTGGGATGAGATAACTCAAAGGTTTAAGGAAATATTTACTTTTGAAGATGAATCCATGTTGGTAGATGGAGCTTTACGGGCCATTAGAACTAGGATTTTTTTGGAATAAGGTCTGATGGATTTAGCACTTGTGTTTAGTGAGCATAGAATGTCTATGACAGTTCATGAACTAATAGAATGTTATAATGTGGCTCAAGAAGATAAAGATGAGGATGATCCAAGAAATATACAAATACCTAAAATTGAGGGGAAACGCACATTGGAAGGTTCAAAGTTTGAATCCATCGCGTATGCACAACCATTAAGGATGCGTAAGGTAAATATTGGGACAAAAGAGAATCCAAAATTTACGCAGATAGGAGACTACTAGAATAATGAAATTGTGGAAAAAATTGTAGACTTACTATGCGAGTATCATGATTTATTCCAAACCATGTTTGTAGAAATGAGAGGGATAGTTGGTGATCTTGGAGAAATGAAAATCCCTTTGAAACCAGATGCTAAGCAGAGACCCTATAGACTAAATCTGAAGTACAAAGAGAAGGTAAAGGCAGAGATTGAAAAAATGTTAGAAGAAGGAATTATTGAACCTATGGTGGAGTCAGAATGGATAAGTCCAATGGCAGTACAAGATAAGAAAATAGGAGGAATTAAAATTTGTGTAGACCTATGAAAACTAAATGATACATGTCTCCATGATCCATTTTCGACACCTTTTACATATGAAGTACTGGAGATTGTAGGGGGGTAGGAGGCCTACTCTTTCACAGATGGATTCTCATGATATCACCAGATAAATATTGTGCGAGAAGACATATACAAGACTACTTTTGCAACAGAGTGGGGAAGCTACCAATACATAGTGATTCCTTTTGGGTTGAAGAATGCACCTGCAATTTTCTCAAGAGTAGTGGTCACAACCTTTAAAGAATTTATTCATAAGTTCCTTGAAGTTTATTTAGATGATTGGAATTTGTTTAGTCTCTTGAAGAATCACATAGAAGTACTAATATTAATGTTGGATAGGTGTAGGCAATGTCATATTTCATTGAACTTGAAGAAATGTATTTTATGTGCACCTTTTGGAATTTTGTTGGGCCATGTGGTATGTAAGCAAGGCTTACTAGTGGATTGTGACAAGATTGTAGTGATTTTGGACTTACAACCATATACATCAGTAAGACAATTAAGAGCAACCCTGGGCCATACATGATACTATAGGAAGTTCATCAAGGGATACACATAGATTACAACACTCATGGAAAAGTTGTTGAAGAAAGAAGCTAAATTTCAATGGAATGAGGACTGCCAAAAAGGTTTGGACACATTAAAGAAGAAGTTAGTGACTCGGCCAATTTTGATATTCCCAGATTGGAAGAAGGAATTTCATGTTCATGTGGATGAATCATCCATAGCTTTGGGTGTCGTATTATCTTAGCTAGGAGAAGGAGAGTTATACCATCGAATTGCATTTGCAAGTAGGAAGTTTTTAGCCGTAGAAAAAAATACACGACGACAGAATGAGAGGAATTGGAAATGGTGTATGCACTATAGAATTTTAGACACTATTTGTTGGGTTCTCATTTCAAGATGTATACAGACAATTCCGCACTAAGATACTTAGTGAACGAGCCAGTGTTGGGGGGAGAATTTACAGATGGTTGCTATTGTTCCAAGAGTACGAATTTGAAGTCATTGTTAAGACAGGTAAATTGAATGCAAGACCTGATAACTTATCACGCATTCTATTAGGAGAGGATGCAAGGAACCTAAATGATAGTTTATCATATGCACATTTATTTTCAGTTCAAATGGTGGATGACTACTTTGCAGACATTATGCAATTCTTAAGTACAGGAATGGATCCATTGAACATGATAGTTGCACAAAAGAAATATTTAGTGGTTAAGGAAATAGACTATTAACTAATTGCAGGGAACTTATACAAGTTAGGTGAGGATGGGATATTAAGATGATGTGTGTTAGAACATGAAATGCCAACGATACTCTTAGAAGCACACAAAGGGATTCCAGGAAGAGACTAAACAGAAAAAGTGACTGCTCGGAAGATTTTGTGCACACAACTCTGGTGGTCCACACTTCACAAGGATGCTAAGGAATATTACTAGGCATGTGATGTTTGTCAAAGGGTTGGAAATCCATCCAGAAGGGATGAGATGCCCTTGCATCCACAAGTTACACTGAAGGATTTTGAGAAATGGGAAATAGACTTTGTTGGACTAATAAATCCATTAGCCAGGAGATCAGGAGCTATGTATATAATCACTGCGACAGAGTATTTGACTAGATGGGAAGAAGCAACACTAGTCACAGAATGCAGCATGGAAACTGCTGTGTGATTTATGTTTGAGAATGTCGTTATAAGATTTGGTTGCCCCGCACATTCTATTGAGAGATCAAGGAACACACTTCCTGAATAAGATGATTGCAACATTGATTGAGGAGTTCCAAATTCACCACCATAGGATCATGTTGTATCACCCTAAGGAAAATGGGATAGTAGAATACTTCAATAAAATTTTAGAGAGTGCTCTGACCAAGATCTGCAATGTACGAAAGGATGATTGGGACTTAATGATCCCTGCAGTACTATGGGCATATAGGACTACAAGCAAAAATTTGGCAGGGCATACACCTTTTAGGTTGGTGTATGGGAAAGAAGAAGTAATGTCGATGGAATTTATTGTGTTCAGCTTATGCGTTGCAGTGATTACATATCTTTCAGACTCTAGTGCAATAGAGGAAAGATTGTCACAATTGTTACATCTCGAGGAAGATCGATTTGTCATAGGATTCCATCAGTAAGTCCATAAGGAAAGAAAAAAAACATGGCATGATATGCATATTAAACAAAAAAGGTTTCAAGGGGGAGACTTAGTGTTTTTATACAACAACAATTTTATGCAACACCCCGCGAAGTTGAGGATGCATTGGTTAGGTCGATATGTGATCAAGTATGTGACAGAAGTAGTTGTTGTGCAGCTAGAAATTTTGAAGGGAAAAGTATTGGGAGGGTTGGGGAATGGAATTCGGCTGAAACTTTATAGAGAAAGTCGATCGTCTGTGCAATAGTTTGACCGGTGCAAGAACCTATGTATGATAGTAGTTTAATATAGTAGGAAAATGAAAAAGAAAAACAAAGGAAAAACAACAAAAAGTAAGTAAGTTTCAACAAGAGTAAGTGCACAGAAGGAGGGCGTGTTGCACAAAGAAAAGAAATTGTACAGAAGAAGTGAATTATAGGAAGAAGAACAACATGTGTAGTACACGAATGGGTAAGCCAAAAATACTATGTGGATAAGGACGAATAAAGACCTTTAAATGGAATTAAAGAGCATAAATGACGGTTTAAAAGCCATAAAGACAACACAACATAGAGATGCATCATCATAAATGGAAAAAGGCGAGGAAGATCATGACATCCTAGCAAATCAAGGAAAAAATATAGCAAATGATTTGGAATTAATGCATCTTTAAAGCAAGTATTGAATGAACAATACTAAGGGATTAGACAATTAATAAAGGTGGGAAGGTAAACAGACAACTGGCAAAGGGGAAAACAATCTGCGGAGGGTCGACAAACATTGGTAATTATTAGTTGGAGTTGCATGCAAGTAAGAGAGAGCTTACAGTTGTGTTACAGAGCCTGAGAAAAACCACAGAGCCGAAGTAGTTGTCACTAGTAACCATATTACAGAGATGGCACCACAAAAGGCAGCATCATCCATACCAAATAAATCCCGAACGGGAGAAAAAACAACAACATCAGAGGTTGAGGAGACTCTGGGAGCATCATCATCGGAGCCAAGGTTTACTAGGGACTACATTCCATTGAGGAAGGATGATGTCAAACTAGTGATGTTGAAGAAGGATGCCAATTACCCATTGGTGACTCTCGACATCCTAGATGGGGTCATCATCGATGATGATATGTTAGGTAAGGTGTTGCAACTCAAATATGCAAACCACGATATCACAAACACAACGAATTTCCCTGAACTTGCACCGGGTGGATACTTGGAACTGAAAATAGACCCAGTGATGAACCAGGTTATACCTATGCCAAAGGTATAGTCCAGAGGGTTGGAATTTGTTGGCATACTAAATATGTTCGATATCCACACTTCGAAAAGAGACAAGAGGTGAATGTGTGTGTCAATATGTTGTTAACCTATGCGCATGGCAGTTACTTATGGATGGATAGGCCAATTTCTATAGACACAAACATCATTGCTAGAATCACAGGCTTACTGTCACAGGGGGAAGATCCCTCCTTGTTGTTTGCAGATAAAAATCATGACAAGGCTTTGTCAGAGTCCATGAGAGATAAATTTTACACAGTTAGAGGGGTGTGCAGGTTGGACTTACCAAGTATATGTGACCCAACAATAAGAATTGTGACGAAAGAATTCATGTGCAAGTGGTTGAGGAAGTGCAGGAAAGACCAAGTTCCC
>ML783174.1:244583-267973 GCA_009831015.1 Picea engelmannii
TTCAATGTGTTTTATGCAATTCCTCCAAGTTTCACTACTTGGAACCTCTCAGAAAATGATTTATAACAAAAATGGCATACCTTGTTGAATTATGGCTTATTCTAGAGAGTGAACTTGTAAAGCGTGCCCCGCATAGAATATTTGTTGTATGGATTTGAAAATTGTTCACAGAATACTATAGACTGTACTCTAACCAACACATTTGGTCTTACTAAATGTGGATCTGTTATGAATAAGTTATGGCATTTTTACCCGAAACACATGTTTTAGACTAGTTTCGGGACTAGCCACAAACCCTATTTTCCACGGAGTGTAACTCTAAAAATACAATGACCCTCAATCTAAAATTTGTACCACGGCTACTTGGATATGTTTCCACAATGGCCTCCCAATTTCACAGTCTAAATCATTGTAGTAAAAAAAAATATGCGAAAATGGTGAGATGATTTGTAAATAACATACCTTAGAAAGTATCATCAAAAGAATTTCTCCTCCCTTGAATTTCGGCCTTATTTACTTCACCTTCCCTCTGAAATTCGGCTTATATATCATTTGGTTACCTCATTCACCTGTAGATATTCAATATGCTCAAGTGTGATTAAAATTAGAGAGCCTTGCCTCTTATTTATACTCTCCAAGTAGCTTCCTTAGAATCATCTTCTAGGCCACTTTGTCCACATAGTCACCTATGTCCAACTTTGTCCAATTTGCCACTTGTCCATGTATCCATTAACCACTTGACCACTTAACCCATTTTCCTCATTTTGGGGTTAGCCTTCTTATAACCACTTTCCATAATTAGAAAGTTCTACATTTACTTTATTATTTAAATAATCCTCCTTGTCTTTGTCACTTCACTTTATTATTTAAATAATCCTCTTTGATTTTGTTACTTCACTTTATTATTTAAATAATCCTCTTTGACTTTGTCACTTCACTTTATTATTTAAATAACACTCTTTGACTTTTTCACTTCACTTAATTATTTAAATAATCCTCTTTGCAAGCACTTTCACTTCTTTGACCTTTTGGGGTTTCAAGCCAATCATATGAGGGTCCTTCAACTTCGTAATGCCATAACTCTCAAACCGTGAGGAGTTATGTGACGTTCCACATACCACCAGAAATGGCATGTCATTTACTATCCATCTAGAATAGTCTTACATGCAAATATATCAAAACTCATACCATTATACATCAAACAAACTTGGGTCCATTACCCAAACCTTTGTGCTATCGGAATTCGCTATTGAACTTTCTTCAAGGGTTGACATCAATGACAACCAACCTAATTAATCAACAATCTCCCCCTTTGGCATTGATGGAAACACTCCGATGCAATACTGAAATCATATCACTCATGCTCCCCCTGGAACCATTCCTGCATCTCTGTGACCAACGCTCCCTTTGGAACCATGCCTTTTTCCTCTGCATCTCATAAATCTCTCCCCCTTTGTCATCAATGGCAAAGGTATCTTTCCATTCGGGTCTGCTCCCCCTAACTGACTTGTCTAATATCCCAACCTGAATTTTCCTCTTTATGGTGCTTCCTCGTGTACATCTAATACATATAAGATAAGCATTCAAAAGCATTCATTTTGGAGTAGAAATAACTCTGAGTCTCCGATGAAGATACTCAAAGGCTTCTTGTGGAAGCGGTTTTGTAAATATGTCTGCCACTTGTTCTTTAGTGCCCACATATTCAACTTTGATGTTCTTTTCTGCAACATGTTCCCATAGAAAGTGATACTTGATTGGAATGTGCTTCATCTTGGAGTGCATCACCGGGTTCTTTGAGATATTGATGGTGCTTGTATTATCACAATAGATTGGAATGGGCTCATCATACTCAACCTATATATCTGTCATAGTTTGTTTCATCTATAGAACTTGTGTACAACATGTTGTTGTTGCAATATACTCTACCTCGGATGTAGATAAATATATCGATGATTGTTTCTTTCTTAGCCATGATATTAAAAACTCACCCAAGTAGAACGTTGCTCCACTGGTGCTTCATTGGTCATCAATGCAACCTGCCCAATCTGCATCTGTGTAGGCAATAAGTGATAGATCCTTTCTTTTTTGATATCATAATCCAAACTCTTCTATTCTTTTGAGATATCTAAAAATCCTCTTCACTGCTAATACATGTGATTCCTTTGGTGTTGCTTGAAATCGTGCCACATGTCCAACTTCCTATATTACATCTGGTCTAGATGTTGTCACATATAGTAGGATACCAATCATTGAATTGTATTGCCTCTGATCTATAGACTTTGAATCATCATCTTTGCTCAACTTGCAACTGGTTTGCATGGGAGTGATAAATGGTTTGCAATCTTCCATTCTGAACCTCTTTAGCATTTCTCTGGTATACTTGGTTTGAGAAATAAAAATTCTTTGGTTCCTTTGACGTATCTAAAGACTCGGAAAGAAGGATAGTTCTCCAAATAAGGACATTTCAAATTCATTATGCATGTCCTTTGCAAATTTTTGGCTTAACCTGTCATCAGTACTTCCAAAAATAATATCATCAACATAAACTTCAATTAATAAAATACTATCTTGAGTTACCTTGATGTAGAGGTTGTTGTCTACACTTCTTTTTCTGAACCCTGCACGTTGTAGATATTTATCCAGTCTAGAGTACCATGCTCTAGGAGCTTGTTTTAGACCATACAAGGCCTTATTTAATTTACACACATAATCGGTGTTCTCTGACAACTGAAATCCTTTTGGTTGTTCAATGTAGACTTCTTCTTCAATTTCCCCATTCAGAAAATATGATTTTACGTCCATCTGATACACTTTAATATTTTTGGATCATGCATAAGCTAAAAACAATCAGATTGCTTCCACTCTAGCAACTGGGGAAAATGTCTCTTCAAAGTCTATTCCTTCAACCTGTGCATATCCTTTACATACCAATCTAGCTTTGTTCATTGTAACATGTCCATCTTCATTCAATTTATTTCTGTATTCCCACTTTGTGCCGATCACATTCTTATCCTTTGGTCTTGGAACCAATTCCCATTTGTCATTTTTCTCTATTTGATCCAATTCTTCATCCATGGCCTTATTCCAAAATTCATCCTTCCTGGCCTCCTCAAAATAGGTTGGTTCAATCGTATATGAGAGTGTTAGGTGCGTTTGTTCTGGTGAACAGATTCTTCTTCTAGTCTCAACTCTTGCATCTTAGTTTCCAATAATCTGATCTAAAGGATGATTCTTCTGTACTCGTCTGTTAAGTGTCTTTGGAGGAACTTGTTGAACTTGATATTCTGCTTCTATCGAATCCTCTTCATCTTCCCCTTCTTCATCTTATGCTTCTTCTTCATAAAGTTGTTCTATTGATTCATTTTCTTCTTCCTTTAATTATTGTCTACATGTTTCATCATTTGTTACGTTGATGCTTTCCACAACTTTGTTCAATCTCAGGTTGTAACACTTGTATTCTTTCCTTGTACTAGAGTAACCAACAAGTACTCATTTGTCCACATGAGAGTCAAACTTTCCCATTCTTCCATCTTCTCTTTTGATGTAGCATTTGCTTCCAAAAACTCTGAAGTGCTTCACATTTGCTGGTCTTCCTTTCCATAGCTCGTAGAGAGTTTTGTCAGTGTTGTTTTTTAGCATTACTTTGTTTTGAATGTGAATTGTTGTATGCACTTCCTGCATCCAAAAGATATATGTCAATTTGCAATCCATTGTCATTGTTCAAGCCATTTCTTGTACTGTCTTGTTCTTTCTTTCCACAACTCCATTTTGTTGAGGTGTCCTAGCAATGGAGAATTGCCTTTTTATTCCATGTCTACTGCAGTAGTCCATAAATTATTTTGAAGTAAACTCTCCTCCATTATCAGATCTCAAGCATTTTATTTTTGAATCCATTTCATTTTCAACCATTTCCTTGTAGACCTTGAAGTTTTCAAAAGCTTCTGACTTATTCCTAAGAAAGAAAATTGCAGTCATTCTTGTATAATCATCAACTAATAACATAAATTATTTCTCACCTTTTAAACCCTTTGTTGTATTTGGTCCAAGTATATCAGTATGCACAATTTCTAGTGGTCTTGTCATTGAATATTCTTTTGATTTAAACTTGGTCTTTGTTTACTTTCCTTGTTGACAATGCTCGCATAAAGTGTTGGTTGGTTTTGTGATATGGGGCATTTCTATAACTGCTTCCCTTTTGCTGACTTTGGCAAGGTTATCAAAATGTATGTGACCCATTCTTCTGCGCCATAGCCAACTTTCATCTTCCTTTCCTAGGCAACACTTTTGATTTCCAATTTCACTTAATACATATATGTTGCTTGAAGTTCTTGCAGTTGTTGCAATCAATTTTCTTGAACCTTATTTTCTTATCTCACACTTTTGTGAATCAAAAGTAACTTTATGACCTTGGTCACACATTTGACTCACACTTAGAAGATTAGGTTTCATATCTTCTACTAGTAGAACATTTTTTGCCTTGGTATTCTTGTTCTCAATTCTGACTGTGCCTTTTCCAATGATTTTAGTTGAATCATCATTTCCGAGGGAGACTGGTCCATCTCTTTCCTTTCTTAATGTAAGAAATCTGCCTCTATCACCTGTCATGTGTTTTGAACATCCACTGTCAACATACCAACCACATTTCTTCTTCTTATCTTGTAGAGCGAGTGTGCATTATTCATTGCTATACTGATTCTGCTTTCTTATCCATGTTCTTTTTTGAGGTTCTTGTCTGTGATTGTTGTTGTTTTGTTGTGGTTCTCTAGGAGGGATTGTCATTCTGCAATCTTTGGCCATGTGTCCAAAGTTGTCACATTTGTAGCATTCCACTTCAGTGCTCAAAGATTCAAACTCGTTGTAACTTATTCTCTGTGTTTCACTAGGCCTTCTTGGATAACCCTTTTGTGTATGACTTTCAAAGTTGTTTATGTTTCTGTTGTTAACTCTGCAATTCACAGCTTTATGTCCAAAATTATTACATGCATAACATAAAACAAAAAAGATAGTTTGATACCTGGGAGTTGAAGATATTATGAAAGGAGGTACTCTTATGAATCCTTATTCTTCCTTAGGCCTATCTATTTCTGTCGATCATTGATTCTGAAATCTGAATCTTCTTGGTGGAGGAGTGTCCCTGTAATTTTCTTTGTAGACCTTCCTATCCCCTTTGATTGTTTTTGCATAGCTTTTTGGATATGTTTCTTGTTCTGTTGTTTTGTAGCTTGATCCCTTTTCTATTTGATTGTATCCAAGTCTGGACTTTTCATGATGAGGTTTTTGACTGTCGATAATGTCATTCAAAACTTTTGAGTTGTTTTGCATATTTTTCTTTTGAAGATCCTTTATTAATGTGACAATTTTTGTTTCCAAATTTCCAATGATCTTATATCTTCCTTCTAGTTGTTCTTTGAGTGCTTCTTCAATTATTTTATCTTCTTCAATTTGAACCTTCAAATTTGTGATCATTTGTTCTAGTTACTGGGTGTCTTCTTTCTTGTCTAGTTCCGCTTGTAGTTTCTTGTTTTTCTTCTTTTCTCTTCTGATAACTTCTATGGAACACAACAATTCTTCTCAGTAGTCAACTTCTGCCTCTTCATATTCTTCTTCGGAGTATTCTTTATCAGAGTCTTCTACTGCCATGAACAGAACTCTTTCTATCTCATTTTCACTGACTTCGTATTCATCTGATGATGAGATGTCTTCTTTGGTGCATAAGCTTTTCTTTAAAACTTTCTTTGTGGTTCTTTTGCCTTTATATGTTTGTTTGCTATTTGAGTAACCTTCATTGTTTCTCTTTTTCTTATGAGGACATTTGTTAGCAAAATGACCAATACCATCACAATTAAAACAAATCAAAGGAAGCTTACCTCTATACTTGTCATTGGTTCCCTTGTTCAATCTTCTGACAAAGTTGTTTGCTTCTTCATCATCTTCCGAGACATCACTATTGTTGTTATGTTCTTTTTCTTTTTTCTTTCCCTTTTTCTTTGACCTTTTGGATGCTTTGAAGGTTGCTTCTTTTATATTTGGATTTTCCTATTTAGTTCTCATTTCATATGCTATGAAGATTCCATGCAGTTCGTCCATGCTTATTGAATTTAGATCTGCTCTTTCTTCTAGTGTTGATATTTTAGGGTCAAATCTCATAGGAACAGATCTTAGTACCTTTTGAACAATTAAAGATTCTTTGATTTCTTCTCCCAATCACAAGATTGCATTTACTGTTTCATCGACTCGTAAAAAGTAAGCTGCAATATTCTCATCTTCCTTCATCTTTAGTTATTCGAACTGACCTCTGTAAGTTTGAAGCTTTGCTGCTTTGACTTTTGAATCTCCTTCATAAATATTTCAAAGTTTGTCCCAAATCTCTTTAGTGGATTTACAATGTGCAACTTTGGTGAATATCTATTCTCCAAGACCATTCAAAAGTGCATTTGTGGCTTCGGAATTATTCTAACTAAGTTTCATTGCTTTTTCATTTGTCGGCGGAACTATTGGTGTTGTGTATCCATCTACAATTGATTGTCAAATTTCAAATCCTTGTGCATGTATATATGTCTTCATCCTTATGCTCCAAAATGCATATTTTTGCCCATAAAACTATGGTATTCCATTTTTATACATGTTTTTTCTCTCCAGGATCTACCTTTCAGTGGTTAAACTAATTTCTGAAGGAATCTGCTCTGATACCAATTGTTGGATTACTGAGAGGGGGGTTGAATCAATAATAGAACAATCTAATCCTTTTTAACCATATAATGCAAGTGTTATATCAATGTAACATTATCATCCAATATTTGCAGAGTAAATAAACAATGAACAAATGAACAATCATACACATACACAGTACACCAGTGTTTTTACGTGGAAACCCAAAGCAGGAGAAAACCACATAATGTTTTTTCTTATATGTATTGAAGAATTACATTCATTGGAAGCACCAACTTCCTTTGTTTTCCAGTTGCAACTGGAAGGAGGCTCCAACCCCCTAGTTTCTCAGGCTACAACCTGAGGGAAGCTCCAGCTCCCCAATTCTCTGGCTATAACTAGAAAGAGGCTACAACCCCCTATGTTCTCTGGCTACAATCGGAAGGTGGCTACAACCACTTGTCCTCGCCTCGTCCAACCGCCCTAACGTATAAGTAGAATGATGGAACCACTATCACACTATCACTATGAGATATATTTTTGTAAACATGTACCAATAAACCTACACCAAACAACCTGAACCAATAACCTGAACCATGCATCAACCTATACCTCAACCTGTAATGTATCGTAAACAAGTGCACCAACCATGCACCAACCTATACCTCAACCTCAACCAAAATCCCTCATCAATTCCATCATCCAAATTTGATTTCTAACTCTGTAATAGACCTAGTGTATATGATCACATACCTAAAAACCTTCCTTAACTTTAACAACAAGAGACTAGCATTTTCATCAAACTTTACTTTAGTCTCACATGACTAGTTTTGGATTAGTCAGCAACCCTAACTTGAAATAGTCATAACTATGTACCTATAATGAATAAAGATCATAAAATAGTACACAATGTTCTTCAGTGTGTTTTATTCAATTCCTCCAGGTGTCACTACTTGGCACCTCTCAAAATAGGAGTTATAGCAAAAATGGCATACCTTGTTGAATGTTGGCTTATTCTAGAGAGAAAACTTGTAGAGCGTGCCCTAAACGGAATATGTGTTTTATGGATCTAAAAATTGTACACATAATACTAGATATTGTACTCTAACCAACACATTTGGTCTTACTGAATTTGGATCTGTTATGAAGAAGTTATGATGTTTTTACCTGAAACACATGTTTTAGACTAGTTTTAGGACTAGCCACAAACCCTATTTTACACGAAGTGTAACTCCAAAAATACAATGACCCGCAAGCTGAAATTTGTACCATATCTAATTGGATATGTTTCCTTAATGGCCTCACAATTTCACGTCTTGAATCATTCTAGAAAAAAAAATTATTGTGAAAATGGTGAGATGACCTGTAAATAACATACCTTAGAAAGCATCATCAAAAGAATTTATTATCCCTTGAATTTCGGCCTTCTTTACTTCACCTTCCCTTTGAAATTCGGCTTATATATCATTTGGTTACCTCAGTCACCTATAGATATTTGATATGCTCAAGTGCGATTAAAATGAGAGAGCCTTGCCTCTTATTTATACTCTCCAAGTAGCTTCCTTAGAAGCATCTTCTAGGCCACTTTGTCCACATAGCCACTTTGTCGGCATAGTCACCTATGTCCAACTTTTCCCAATTTGCCACTTGTCCATGTATCTAATAGCCACTTGACCACTTAACCCATTTTCCTCATTTTAGGGTTAGTCTTCTTATAACCACTTTCCATAATTAGAAAGTTCTCCATTTACTTTATTATTTAAATAATCTTCCTTGACTTTGTCACTTCACTTTATTATTTAAATAATCCTCCTTGACTTTGTCACTTCACTTTATTATTTAAATAATCCTCTTTGACTTTGTCACTTCACTTTATTATTTAAATAACACTCTTTGACTTTGTCACTTCACTTTATTATTTAAATAATCATGTTTGTAAACACTTTCACTTCTTTGACCTTTTAGGGTTTCAAGCCAATCATATGAGGGTCCTTCAACTTCGTAAGGCCATAACTCTCAAACCGTGAGGAGTTATGTGACGTTCCACATACCAACGAAAATGGCATGACATGTACTATCCATATAGAATAGTATTACCTGCAAATATATCAAAATACATACCATTATAAATCAAACCAACTTGGTTCCATTACCCAAACCTGTGTGCTAACGAAATTCGCTATCAGACTTTCTTCAAGGGTTGACATCAATGACAACCAACCCAATTAATCAACAAAAAGGACCTAGCTACAAATTTTAAAGGCATTTTGAATCTTTCTTTTTTCGACAATTTTGCATACGTTTTCCACTGGGCCATTGTTCAGAACCCCAGTTTACCCCGAGAATCAATTTCTGACCTTTTTCGAAGGCTTTAAAGGAGCGAAAAACTTGTTGTTCACTTTTATTAGTTTTTTGTCCTAAAAATCAGCAATCTTATTTTTGTCCCCTTGTTTATAATTTTCACCCCCTAGGCCATTTTGGCCATCCCAGAAGCTGAGGGAGGACAATACCCAAGGTGGGTGGTCCTAAGAAAGACATTTCCTAAGTCTTTCACCTCTCATTTTTCCCCTTTCCACTGCCTCAAACACAGGACCATCTGAGGTGTGGGTAGTCTTTACCTCATGCTGAGCTACCAAAGAGGTTGTAACTCGCTTCACAGCTAGATAGGTTAGATATGTCCTAACGAATGGATTTTTATTATAACACATCGCTTTTCTAGCGACTCCACTAGGGAGCTTGCAATTCTCGTTTGTTTTGCTTGTATCTAAACCTTTACTAAGAATCGGAACCAAATTCTTTGGTGTCTTTTCTCTCGTCTTTTGACATAATTTTGAGACAAGGTCGTTACGAGACTCATCGGTTTTCCTTGGTAGTTGTTACACTTTTTCTTCCTTGTAATTTCATTACATCAGGGAGCCATAAATACCATCGTGATTTCCTTTTCTCTCACCTTTTTAGTATCTGATTCTACTTGTTCAAACTCACGTGGACAATTATCAGTTTCCATACCTTACCTTTCACTTGGTGAAGAACTAAAACAAACTTTTGTTTAAGTTGGGTTAGTTTGACATATTGTCAAGAAAAGTAGGATTATTGGTGTGATACCTCTCTTTTATTCAAAGTATTTACCTGATACCCTTGCAATTTGGTAGGGAGGAGACATCCTAAGACTAAAGAAACAATGTCCCCCAGGATTACAAGAAGCCAAAGTTTACGAAAGAAAAGAAGTAGTGAGACACATACATCTGGGAAACTAGAGAAACTCATTACACCTATCGTACAAGCTAAGTCTCCATCTTCCTCTTCTTCTATTTGAAACCCAATACTAAAAGAAGGATCAATCAGTCCATCGACAAATACCAACCCTCAGATTGTTCCCTTAATTGTTCCATCAATTCTTTGTGTTCCTCCCACATCTGTTCCAATGGAAATTCCTTGGCAACCCGAGAGTCCTTTAAGTTTGGTCTAACCTCTTCATGAAATTCTTGTCAATGCCCCAAACCAACTTCCTAAGTTCAGTGGCATTGGTCCATTGAATGTTGAGAAACACATACAAAAATTCTATGATGCATTAGCACTTATGGACATAACCATTCCCAATGTCATCATTAGGATTTTTGTAAGGACCTTTCAAGTGGAAGCAGCGAGATGGTATTGCTTGCTTCCCAATGATAGTATCCCATATTGGGACTCTGTGGTACAAGCGTTCAAGAAACATTTCCAAGGAGAAAATGATGCAGCTTCCCTACTCAAGGATTTCACAACCATCTCCATCCATGAGGGAGAGAAAATTTGAAACTTCAATCAACTCTTCACCTTCACCTTGAATAGAATCCCAGCTTCTTCCCAACCATTGGTGAACAATTTGTTTCACTACTACATGAATGTTATGAATCCAAACATAAAGTACATATTGAAAGACAAATCAATACAAACTTTAGATGTGGCCAAGGCTAGTGCCCTGGAAATTGAGAGAAACATGGAGGAATCTGGTATGATTCCCTCACCTATAGCGTAGCCTTGTTTTAACAGGAGGCCTAGGAATGAGGTACCTCAAAATGAGGGTCGTCGATATGAACCCCCACCTGCCCAAACTTCAAGGATGGAAGAAAGGGAAAGTTCTGAAATGTTGAAATTACTAATGAGCATGAATAATCAAATCCTCTCCTTAAATATTAAAGAAAATGACTTGCAGTTTACTTCTCCTTTGAGGTCAAGACCTCCTCTTCCGGGAATAATGTTGTTGAAGTGGATTGGTGTGACTTTTTCTAGGAATTTCATGATCCGAAGTATTGTTACTCATATACACATCACTTGGAATTTCCAAAATATTGCAAGGCACCTTTACCTCCAATAAACAATAAGATTCCCTCCACTTCACAGAACAATCATGCCAACATGGAATATTTTGTGCCTCACGATGGTAACTCTCCTCCCTTTGGAAGATTTGTTCTAGAAACTAGGAGTCAATCCTCTAAACCAAATCCTCAAGGAGTGGAGGGGGGAAATCACCCTGCCTCATTTTCATTCCACTGGGCAACAAAAGCATTAAATTGTAAAATAAAGGAGCGGGGTGGCCACCACCACCCCTCCTTCAAACCCAACCACCACTGCCCCTCCTTCAAACCATTGTCGACCACCATCGTTGAGGGTTTAAAATTTTGAAAATGGTGCGCATGGGAAAGGTTTCAAACTTATGGTCCTATGGGAGGCCAAGGGCTCATCGCCAAGGGGTGTCAACATTCAGTTTTAAAATTTTCATTGAGGTCATGCGGGGTATGTACATGTGACCAAGTGCTTAGGATTGAAGTTTGTGCATGGAGGGCTAGCGACAAGTGCCAGGTTCAGGAGCCATAGTCACATGGGTGACCCTCGGCTTACCTTGACAGATCTTGCATATGGTCATATGGGATTGGCATATGACATGGGGCTTAGGATTGAAATGTGGACACCAGGGGCTAATGACAGGGGCACAATTCAGCATGAAACGGTCGTATTGGAAAAGCCATGGTCCTATGGTTGTGGTCATATGACCAGAGGGATGGGGCATAATGTCATTGGCTGGTATGGTGTAACAGGATAGGGGGGTTAAACGTAATATTTTTTTTGTTTTTATTATAGTTTTTATAAATTATATTATATATTTTTTATTTTTTATAAATTTTGTTTATTAATTTAATGTAATTATTTCAATTATTTTGTTTAAAATAATATATATATATATATATATATATATATATATATATATATATATATATATATATTTAAATTAAATAATTAAAAAAATAAAAAATAAAATATCTAAAAAATTCTTATATATATCTTATATAGTTTTATACTATATTAAGAAAAACTTAATCACCCCCCCCCCAAAGGTCAATGGGAAAATTAATTCCATAATTTCTCCATCTGGAGAGGAATGTTTGCCCAAGAATAGTCAAAATGATAGGGACAAAATGTAGAATGCAGCCATGGATTTCGCTTTCACCAATTCAGACTAGATTTTCAATGGTACATTTAAGAGCGTCATGGACTCCTAATTGGCCTAGAAACATGTGCCAAAGGGAGGCCTAATTGGAGGCTGATGGGGATAAATTGCACGAAATGAAGGAAATGCATGGCAGGTATAGGTATCTAGACCTGAAGCATCTTGTCAAGTTTGGTGTTCAATCCATATTTTTTTATTTAAGTGCAATTTTTCCCTAGTATGCCATCCAGCCAGCACTCTCCCTTGAACCTTTCTGAGGTCGTATCTCGCTCATCCGGAGCCCGATTTGCACCAAATGAAAGGAAGTCAAAAGATAGTTAACAAAGATACATCATGGTAACACAAAAAAACATATTTGTGGTTGTTTCGTAAGAGGGAAAATCCTTCCAAGGTTCAGATCATAGGGGGCTCCTTAACTAAATCAAGCCCAGATGGAAGCCATGTTTCATCCACTCATGGGGATACCTATAGGAAACAAGGCGGTGGTAAAAATAGATCTAAAAATTTCTTGAACAACATATAGTTCCTTACTTTCATTGGCCAAACCAAACACCCCTGCCCTCCAAAGTAGCCCATAAATTTCCCCAAGCTATGGGCCTTCACCCCGGTGAATCTGGCAGCCATTGATGGCCTTGGACACCATGAATGCCACCTCATTTACAACTGCAAAACAAGGCAACAATCAAAGTTCCATTGTGATGAAATAAATCCCAAGGTAAATGATGAGGTGGCACCTCAGTTTTGTCATTTTCTTAAATGACATTTTGTAATAAGTTTTGTTTAAAATGCTTTACCTTGCAGGTTTTATCTCTTCAATGTATTTATGAAATTCATTCATAATGATTTATGTATACTTCGAACTAGTTAGAGTTAAGTACAATTTTCATAGTCACTTCTTTAAATAGATCATCTGGCTTGTGTGTCTCTATATGTGCCAGGACAAATAAAGTTATATGCGGTGGAAAAGAAACAACTATATTTTTTTTTAATCCTACTGCGTTCTTATAGATGTGTTACTCCTCTATAAGTTTTTTCCTATCACATGTATAGTTCAAATGTGGGACTTAGAGAATATCTATCGCAATGACTTGAAGCAATACAAAACGATAGAATTATTATTATTTTTTTATTTTTTTAAGGTTCCTGGAAAATAGGACCAGGAATCACACACATTAAACATTCAAATTAAATAAACACAATCTCTTGACATTCAACTTAGTTGATGATAAAAATTTATGAGCACATAAATATAAAAGGAAATAAAAATAGTTTTATTTGAAATATATCAAAAAATAATATTGTATGTTACATATTCCTGGAAATTTAAATGTGTTTGTCATATAGACTGCGATTGGGGCTCCCGTAGACCATAAAATAAATATGTACAAGAAATAGGACTGTATAAAGAAGAAGGAGGGTGACGTTAAGAGCAAGACCTAAAAAGAAGAAATTGGAAGGTATCAGTCTTTGGTTAGACATTTCTATTTAAAAAGGTGGAATAACTGGATTGATAAACAAAGAAGGATGTGATCAGTATAGACTTACACTGATGGTATATATCTCCCCCTTTGTTATTTTCTTACTGATGTGTTTTTATTGTTTTCGTCAATGGCTACTAGAATCGTGCCAACTGCATGTTGCCCTTCGTCGACGAGCTTCTCCATTGCCCTTTGGACCCATTCTTCAATGTAGCCTCTCAAGGGGGCCATGTTGATCTCATCCCAGATTTTTATGTTGAAAATCTCCTTTTCTAATTTTTTTAGATCGATAGAAAGATTACGCAAAGCCTGAACAATTTCTTCATTTTGTACCGAATAGTCCACTAGATAGTTGTCCACGTCATCTTCACCATATTCAAGGATGCTATAAAAAAAAATTAAAGACAACCCCTTAAAAATATCAACTTGTTCATCGAAGGCTTTCTTAGTTAAGGGCAAGGAGTTGACGATTAAGTTGGGGTCTTGGACCTCGTTGGCACTTCCGGCTAAGTCTATTTCGGTCAGATTTCTGAATAATTCTTCTTTCTTCAATATGGCTTGTTCACATGATTGGAAAATGAGATGCAAGTTCTTCACTTTCTCTTTCCAACATGATTTTAATTGAGTGATCCGGCTTTGGGAGGGGATATCTTCTTGTCTTAATCTCATATCTATCATATTGGTGACATGTATGCCAAAAGGGATGACCATGTCTATATAGAACCGTTCTTCATTTTTCAAATCCGCCTGCAAATGTTCATGCAAATCATCTGCCCTCATTCCAAGGGAAGCCATAATTTGTGATGTTTCCCAAGCCTCAGTAATCAACTCCATTCTTTTCTTGATATTATTCTCCACATAGCCTCTACATGATGCGAGGAGGCTGGAGGATCCCTTTAACTTGGTTGCAGGGGTGGAAGGCATGGTTATTGCTAAAGGACTCACAAGCAATGGCATAGGAATCAAATCTTCCTCCAATTCCTTGACTCGGTCCTTCAGTCTGGCATTCTCGGCCTCAATGCGTCCAATGGAATCATCAAGAGAATCTTCGGTTGCTCAGTGAAGTCAGGAGATTTGGGATGGATGCATGTTCCAAGGGTTAATGTCTGAACGGGATTTCCCTTTCTTATTGTTTACATCTCTCTTTTCAATAATTAATTTTTTAGACTCGCTGTAAAAAACAACGCTCTGGAATACAAAGGATTCATCTTCGTAAAAAAAAATGGTCTCGGTTATTTCCATTGGGGAAATATGTTGGATCACGTCCCCGGGCTGATCAACATTGCGGAATACCCTATCCAGATCAGTCTCAAGTTCCATGACCTCACTCTCAATTTCGGGCTCTTCTGCTTGCCCTACAATTTTTTTTCCCTTCTTCTTCACGGGAAGCTTGAGAGAACTATCAATTTTAGCATGAGGAGGGTTCTTATCTCCTCCTCCGTTTGAAGAATTCTAGGTTGATTTATTACTGGGGTGGGTCGTTGGAGCGATGCTCCGGGATGTCGTAGTCTTGGGAGTGGTATCCGAGGATTGAATAGTCTTCTCACCGGGACCTTTTCCTTGTTACTTGTACAATTCAGTGGTTCTTTGTATTATCTCTAAGTCGTCGACGTTAGAAGTGGGAGTGTTTTCATCAATGTCTTTGTTTTTGCTCAGGCATCTCTGGAAAAAAGAATTGTTGAAGCCAATTGCAAGTAAATGTTCTAAAAAAATCCCATTAGGTTCAAAGCTTCTTAGCCTTTCAACATATCTTAGGTTCAAGTTGTTGAAATGAGCTATGAATTCATCAATTTTGTTGATGTTCCTCAACACGAAGTCCCCGACTTTCCAAGGCAGAGGAATGAGCTGTTTTTTTCTCCTCTCATGGAATAGATGCAACCAATAGTTGTATTGCCTTGTTATTTTTGTAACAAACATTATGTCTGTAATGTGACATGGAAGGAAAGTAGGATTTTCCTTGGAGCCAAAAATCCTTATCACACTGTAATTCTCCATTTGTTTAAGTGCCCCCTTCCTGTCCAAAACCTTGGTTTCCTGGTCAGAAATGTGGGGAGCATCCTTTCCTAACAATAAATATTTGATAACATAGACAAAGTCATTAAAAACCTCATAAAAACAGTGGGAAGCCTTGTGCCTCCACAAGGCCTAGTACCAGAAGATTACTGGGTTGAATTCCCAGTTTACCTTATTGGACACAAATAGTTTTGGAAAATGACAGCAATGTGCTATCGTAAAAACCAAGTAGGATGATATATAAAATTTCTTCTCCTTTTTGAAGTGTGACAATTGGGAACAGATTTCAATGGAAATTAGCTTCCCACAATAAAAAATGGCTTGTTCCTTGATTGTGAAATACAAAATATAAAGATACATGCAGGAAATACTTGATGTGGATTCATGTCCCGTTATTCTTGTAAACAACCAAGCAATTCCCTGGAATGGATTTCTAAATGAACTAACCTGCAAGCTTGTGATATCTTCAGGAACTGTCGCCAGGTCTTCTAGGAACTCGGGCAAGAGGTCCAACCTGTTATCATGTGTTTTTAGGAATTGCTTGGAGTCTTCTCCTCTGAAGGTCAATTTTGGCTCTGACAATCTTAACATCTTACAGAAGCCCTGAGGTGAGAAAGAAACAGGAGAGTGGTCCCGCGGTGGAATAATTCTTTGGTCTGAAATATATCTATCGGCGCACCAAGAGACCAGCTCCTTCCAGTCAAAAAAATTAGGGACACATCATGCATGAGCAATTCCAGAGGTCCAAATTACTTTGTTCTAGGCATAAGGGGATGAGTAGTAAGAGTATGCCCTGGACCACTGAAATTTCTGGTCCTCATGCCTGAAGATGTTCATTGTATCTCCACATAATTGTTGTCGAGATGGTGCCATAAGTTTACAAGAATGTCTATTTTCTCCTAACGATGCTTGAAATGAATAGTTGGAGGGGATAATATAACCCTCCGCAAATGTTGGTTCAATGCATGCGAATTGGAAATCTCCTCGAGCCTTTCACTCATTAATGACAATCTCTATGGGTGTTGCATGATGAGTGAAAGGCTCGAGGAGATTTCCCATTCGCATTAATGACAATCTCTATGGGTGTCGCATGATGAGTTGTTAGTAGTAAAGTTTAGTTATTGCATACTTAGAAGTGTGAAGGTGGAAGGTACGACGAAGAGCAATTAAGGATTGGAGGTTTCATGAACTCGTTGTTGATATTATGGTAGCTTCGGGAGGTATGAACCTCTATTGTGACCTATGACGAGATTAGAATATTCTGGAAGGAAGAAAAGAAGTAAAGGAAACCCTAGATGAGATGTCGGCTGCAGAAATATAATTAATATGAATTAATTAGTACCCAGAAGGAGAAGTTCGCCCAAAAAAGCATGCCAGATTACTATAAATACAGGGCACCAGTTTCTCATTATACACATTCTCAAAATTGCAGAGAGCCAATTGTGCACACTGCAGTTGGCAGTTTTGTGCGCAAGTTTATGGGGAACGTGTTGTGCCAGTTTCTGGGTGGGACTATCTGATCAGCTTTGGTTTCTATTCTTGCTTGGTGCATTAGCCTTGCTTGGCTATTGATTGCTACTAGTATTCTTCTCTGTCAAGGTCAAGGTGCTCGGAGGGTGGCTTCGGCCTATGATTGGGTGACAAGGGTATTGTCAATGGTAAAACGAGCACAATCCTTCATATTCTAATAGGTTATGGACCCACAACCTCCTTCATTTAGTCTAAATGCTGGAAGGAAACATAGCCGCTAGGATATTGAACTCACTAAGGAACTGTCGCTAGGGTTACTAGCAGAAGCAGCTTCCAAGACACTGTCGCTAGGGTTACTAGCAGGAGCAGTTACAGAAACCCTAATCCTCTCATTGAGGCACCTTAAGTGAATATATTGACCTAATATCCGAACAGATCAGTGCGCCCTAGCCTAGCGTATCTCTTGGTACTCTCAGCAAGCCAAGATGTGAAGTTTGAATTTATGGTCAAATCTAGGGTTTGACCAAGTCAAAGAAGCCATGACTTATTCTATGAAGTCAGAGAACAAGTTAGATGGAGCCTCTAACTTCAGAGCATGGAAGACAAGGATTGACCTCATGCTTTCCAAGAATAAAGTGTTGGATATCGTGAAAGGAAAGATCATGAAGCCAGAGTTTGAAGAAGGAAAAGAGAAGGAATCGCAGAACATTGCAGTTGTGGAGAGGTTCAAATACAATGATATCAATTCTATGAGTATCATATTGGAATCTATAAAAGACCACTTGATACCCTACATCTCCCATCTTGACTCATCAAAGAATATGTATGATGCCCTAACAAATCTCTTCTCGATCAGAAACATCGGACAAGTAATGAGTCTGAAGAATGAGCTTCGTGACATGAAGATGAATGATGATGACAGCATAACATCATACTTTGTGAGAATATCTCAGTTAAGAGATCAACTACAAGCTATTGAAGAGATTATCTCAGAGAAGCAATTGGTAAACATAGTACTCAATGTTCATCCCAAGACATGGGATACATTTGGTGCAAGCATGAACACAAGAAAGGAGTATCCAGAATTTGAGGAACTTTGGACTTGTTGTGCTCAAGAAGAATCAAGGATCAGTGCAAAAGAGAAACCCCAAAAGAAGTATGATGATCAAGCCTTCACAACAAGATTCAAGAACTTCGGGAACAAAAGGAAGTTTGGTTCAAGGAGGAAGCCAAATCAAGAGAAAGACATTTCAAAAGTACAATGCTTCAACTGTCGAAAGTATGGTCACTACAAGAATCATTGTCCCGAGCTAAAGAAAAGGAAGGAGAAACATGAAGCATCAATTGCCGAAGAAAAGGAACCTACAAAGAAGACTAAGCAAAATGGAAGAGACTTCTTCTTCTAAAGGTAACAAAACTGTTTTTTTTTTATTTCTTGTACATAGCTTGTTTGCATCGTCTCTGTACATATCTTGTATATCTATCTCTTGGAAGATAATGTGTTCCAAGAAGAACTATACCTATGGAAGAACAACAAGATAAGAATGGATATCATTAGACAATACACATGAAAGGATGAAATACAAATCATGTGGAAGCTATTGCAAGATAATCCAAATCAATCATGAAGATACTTAGAAGAAGAAAAGACAGAAAGAAGTCAGCAATCGAGAGGAAATTGGAAAAAGACTTATGACTTTTTGTAGAAGACAACAAGATGGAAGCGTGGACTCTGTTAGACAAGAGAGCCAATTATATATTTCAGAAGACAATAAGGATGCAGATGGAAGAGTGGACTTTGTTAGACGGAGGGAGTTGATTATATGCACTCATACATGAAGCAAGGATTAGGAGTGAGCTAATCCTACGATCCATTGAAGATGATGAAGTATATATCCATGATAGCAGCCATTAAAGACAGTACATGTCCATTTCAACCTCAGAAGAAGTCTTCTTTGAAGAGAAGCCTTAAAGTATCTCGGTTGTCCATTCACATCCGTGATCCTATGATGAAAGAAAGAAATGGAATCTTTAGGGCATGGAATCTATAAGAAACTCCATGGACCCGAGAACTAAAGAAAAACATCAAGAAGAACATGAATATTCCAAGAAAGAAAGAGAAGCCAGAACAACCAGTTGTTGTATCAAGAATCACAGGATTACCAGTCTGATATGAAATCACCAAAAGCAATCAAGTAGAAGAACTGAAAGTCGTGATGAAGAATAGTGTATGAAAGACTTATGAACGAAAGCATTGCAAGATATAGAACTAGAGGTTCTCCCAGATGGAGGGAGAAGACTATGATGTTTACTTGTTCTAGTACACCAGACATATCTCTACATGAGTCATTATATCATCTGCAACATCCATGAGTTGGAGTTCTACATCATATGAATGCAAAGAATGAAGAGTGTATGAAGAGAAACCTCAAGACTTTGAGGCATACCAGAAAGAGACCCTTGCATGCAGATAGAAGAAAACAACTTGGTGGAGAACCTCCAGTGCATAGCAGAAGCGTGGTGAAGATTTTCTATAACAAAGATATTGTATCAAGATGATTACTCAGTAGATCAGATCTCATTATGACAGAAGAAGTGCCACATGGATATGTTCCAGTTTTCCAACAATGATATACTCTATTGATCAAAGCTACATGAGGGCTTCAGAGAAAACCAGTGTTCCAGACCAAGTATATTTGAAATCAAGCATTACATTATCCGTAATGAAGTCTAGAAAGGAGAAAGTGGTTCTCCAATACATATCTCCACAGATAAGCAGATAAGAAGACATTTTGGTAAAAGATGAAAGAGTTTGCGTACTCAAGCTGAAGCTCATGGAGACTACTTCCTTATTGAAAAAGGAAGAGATGACTCTCAGGTTGGGAGGGATCACTGAAAATATTATTGAAGACATTTATTTTTCGAGAATGAAAATAGCCCAGTTGGGCAGATTCTTTCTTGTTCAGAAAGTGGATTGAGATTTTTTACGGACAACGATTTCCCATTGTGGTTAACATGGGAAATGGTCCAGATTGTTGATGTATCATAGACAGCAACTTCCCATTGTGGTTAACATGGGGAGTGGTCTAGGGCAGTCTCTCTTCTTGAGGATTACTCAAGAAGACTGGCCTGCCTCGCCGAACAACGATTTCTCATTGTGGTTAACATGAGGAATGGTCTGTTTTGGAGGTTGATGCTAGATAGTCTTTTCCTCTTGTGGTTAACAAAGGAAATGGTCTGGACAGTCATTCCTTAGGGTTTATACATTCTCTCCAGGGTGCACTTTGATTAGTGTAGGAAGAATGGCCTAGGGTGGGGAATGGTCCAGGCTCAACAATCAAGGACATGCATTACTTAGGGTTTATACATTCTCTCCAGTGTGCACTTTGATTAGTGTAGGAAGAATGGCCCAGGGTGGGGAATGGTCTAGGTTCATAAAATAGGACAGTTATTCTTCCTTGCTTGAGAAGAATAGTCCAGATATCTCATTGCTCTACTCTGAGGGCAGATATTCTTTCAGATCTCATAGATGTGAGTGAAAGATTGGCACAGTTGATTCATTTTATATCATAACATTGTTTCTGTGTAGGTTGATATCAGATGATTGTTATGAAGACTATATGACAGTAGATGTATACTATTGTGGTGGATGTGTTCCACTGTGCGTGACTATATGCTACTGATCAAGTACTTGTTTTCTACTTGGTGTGGTAGTGTACCACTGTATTGTAGTTATGTATAGACACAGTTGTGTTCTATTTTGTTCCGATTGCCTTGAAGACCATCAAGCAGTTTGGTAAATGATTATCAGCCATATGGATGATTAAAGGACAGAGATTTCCCAGACGGAAAATGGTTCAGAACGTTTAATCTTCTAGATTAGAAGAATGGATCTTGTATCACTCTGTGGAGTGAGCATCATGTCTGATTACTTAGATAAGAGTATGGTTTCGTGAGATGATGCAGCTGATGACATTGATGATGATGATGGTGCTCATGATCTAGTCTATACAACTATGTTGATGCTACCGGGTGAATGGTGTGTTTTCGTGCTCAAGACCATTACCTGTAATACCTCCCTAGCTAAGAGGGAGTGTTGATATTATGGTAGCTTTGGGAGGTATGAACCTCTATTGTGACCTATGACGGGATTAGAATATTCTGGAAAGAAGCAAAGAAGTAAAGGAAATCCTAGATGAGATGTCGGCTGCAAAAAATATAATTAATATAAATTAATTAGTACCCAGAAAGAGAAGTCGGCCTAGGCAAGCTTGCCAGATTACTATAAATACAGGGCACCAGATTCTCATTATACACATTCTTAGAATTGCAGAGAGCCAGTTGTGCGCACTGTAGTTGGCAGTTTTGTGCGCAAGTTTATGGGGAAGGTGTTGCACCAGTTTTCGGGTGGGACTATCTGATCATCTTTGGTTTCTATTCTTGCTTGGTGCATTAGCCTTGCTTGGCTATGGATTATTACCAGTATTCTTCTCTGTCAAGGTCAAGGTGCTCGGAGGGTGGCTTCGGCCTATGGTTGGGTGACAAGGGTATTTTCAATGACAAAACGAGCACAATCCTTCATATTCTAACACTCGCCAACCTGACGACGCGCGAATTACATTCCATTATGTTTGAAATTAACACTCGGAAGGGATAAAATAACCCTCCGCAAATCTTGGTTTAATGCGTATTAATGGGAAATCTCCTCGAGCCTTTCGCTCATTAATGACAATTTTTATGGTTCCTGCATGATGAGTTGTTAGCATTAAAGCTTATTAATTGCATATTTAGAAATAAGACCTTATATATATATATATATATATATATATAAGTATGAAAAGCGGTCGAACGGGCTTGAAAGTAGGGTTACAATGGATACTAAGGAGAAGTGAGGGCTCAACAGTCAAATTGTATGTATATATGTTTTTATAAACATTTTTTTATTATAAACAAGTGCGAAGGTGGCGAGGACAGAGAAGAGCAAGTAAGGAATGGCCAAGTATGAAAAGCAGTCAGACGGGCTTCAAAATAGGGTTACAACGGATACTTAGGAGAGTTGAGGGCCCGACGGTCAAATTTTATGTCTCGAAAATTTTGACTACAAAACGCGTAAAACGGAAGAGGGCATGATAGGGCAGTCTAGCGGTCAGTTTGTATATTGCGGAATTATGAGTGTTGTTTGCAGGTCATGGAACAATGGAAGCGCAATCTTGAGCCCGCATGTCCGGGAACCCGCAATCAAAAAAGTGGCTAAGTATGTAATAGGGAAATGGTCGGTCGTACTCGTTTTCGCTAATATATTGAAATTTGTAATAGGTATCCCATTATCTCACAAGATCTTTTATGCATGTATATCGCAGAATTTCGGGTGTTGTTTGCAGGTCACGGAACAATAGAAGGACAATCTTCAGCCCGCCTGTCCGCAAAACCACAAGCGAAAAAGTGGCTAAGTATGGAATAGGGAAACGGTCGGTCAGACTCATTTTCACTAATATATTGAAATTTGTAATAGATATCCCATTACCTGGCAGGATCTTTTCTGCATGTTTCTGGACAAGTTGTGTAGGGACAATCAGTGTGACTGTCTCCTCGAGGCGTTTACTCATTAATGACAATATTTACGGTATAATAATGTTTTTATAAACAATTTTTTTATTATAAATAAGACACTTATATATATATATATATATATATATATATATATATATTATAAACAAGTGTGAAGGTGGCGGGGACGGGGAAGAGAAAGTAAGGAATGGCCAAGTATGAAAAGCGGTCGGACGGGCTTCAAAATAAGGTTACAAGGGATACTCGGAAGAGGTGAGGGCCCGACGGTCAAATTGTATGTCTCAGAAACTTTGAGTGCAAAATGCGTAAAACAGAAGAGGGCATGATGGGGCAGTCCAGCGGTCGATTTGTATATTGTGGAATTATGGGTGTTGTTTGCAGGTCATGGAACAATGGAAGCACAATATTGAGCCCGCCTGTCCGGGAACCCGCAATTGAAAAAGTGCCTAAGTATGGAATAGGGAAACGGTCGGTCGGACTCATTTTCTCTAATATATTGAAATTTTTAATAGATATCCCATTACCCGGAAGGATCATTTCTGCATGTTTTTGGACAATTTGTGTAGGGATAGTCAGTGTGACTGTCTCCTCGAGGCTTTTACTCATTAATGACAATCTTTACGGTATAATAATGTTTTTGTAATCAATTTTTTTATTATAAAAAAGACTATTATATATATATATATATATATATATATATATAAGTATGAAAAGCGGTCGAACAG
>ML783174.1:288454-317204 GCA_009831015.1 Picea engelmannii
ATCCCAACACGAACCTGCGATAGAAATTGGCAAGGCCCAAGAATCTTCGGAGCTCAGTGAGTGTTGTTGGGGCTGGCCAGTCACGGATGACTTGGATCTTGGCTGGATCCACATGTACGCCATGCTGATCAATGATGTAGCCCGGGTAATGGACCCTGTCCATGTCGAAGGAGCATTTTTCCAAGTTGGCGTATAGCTTGTGCTGTCGCAGGGTGTGCAAAACCTATTGAATATGCTGCAAGTGTTCGGCCCAAGTCTTGTTGTAAATTAGAATGTCGTCCAGATACACCACTACAAAAGTATTGGTGAATGGTCACATGATATCATCCATCATCTTCATGAAAGTGGCTGGAGCATTTGTCAAACCAAAGGGCATGACCAACCATTCAAAAAGGCCTTCCTTTGACTTGAAGGCGGTCTTCCATACATCTGTCTGTTCTATCGGGACTTGGTGGTAGCCAGACTTCAAATCAATCTTACTGAAGTATTTGGCCCCCGTGAGTTGATCAAGGAGGTCGTTGATTCGGGGAATCGAGTATTGGTTTCTGACTGTGATTTTATTCAGAGCCCGGTAATCAATACAGAGTCGCCAGGTTCCATCTTTCTTCTGTACCAGCACGATTGGGCTTCCACAAGGTGATGAGTTGGGGCGAATGTGCCCCTTGTGGAGCAGTTATTGGATCTGTCGCTTGATCTCCTCATTCTCTAACAAAGAGCGACGATAGACTGGCCCATTGGGAAGCGGTGTGTCAGGGGTTAGATCGATGGGGTGCTTGACCTGGCAGTGCAGAGGTACCCCTGTAGGTGAGGAGAAGATATCTGAGTATTCTTCCACGACCTTATCTACTTGCTTCTACTGTGTGGAGAGGTTGGCCGTAGAGACCCTGGATGTGGCTGTGATCTTTCACTTATTCTGAGAGTGAATCACAAAGAAGACAAACTTCCCCATCTGAGAGATGACCTTCCTGCATTGCATAGCAGAGATCAAGGAAATAGCACTAGGTGGGACTGCCTCGAGTATCCTATACAATTTCCAGTTCAAAGTAATAATAACACTACGAGGCCTAGACTCATATACAGCATGGCATTTCCATAAATAAGGTTGGCCCAAAAGAACATCACAAACTTCGAGAGGAGCAACATCACACAATACCTCGTCTTTGAAGGGCTTGATGCCATATGACAGTGGGCACTGCTGGCTAACGCCGAGATCGCTTCCTTGGCGAAGCCACCCAATGGTGTAGGGTTGTGGGTGTGGGGTTGTTGGCAGGGCCAACCGCTTAACGACCTCTGCTGATATGAGGTTCTTCTGGCTACTGCTATCCACAATGAAGTGCAGTGGGGTGCCTTTTACCCACATCTGTGAATGGAAGAGGTGCTCTCCTTCTTCTGGCTCGTCTGGTTCACCAGGCTGGAGCTTGGTGGTAGCAATGGTGGCACTGGGTTCCGCATCAATGATCCGTCTTCCCCTTTCTGGTTCTAGCTCAGAGTCAGAATCTGCATCTGATTCAGAGGCTTTCACTTCGGCCACCAGCGACAGTTAGCAGTGTTATGCCAAGGGCTCTTATGGAAGTCACACCACTTCCCAGTATCTTTCTTTGTCTTTCTGGTGTCTTTCTTTGTTTGCGGCTTGGACTGGTAGTCTTGATACTGTCCATCTTTGCTTTGTCCTTTGTTCTGTGGGTTGGGGCCACCCTTTCCTGGATTTTGTTGTGAGGGGTTCCCAGGCCCAAATTGTAGCGTCTTTTGTTTGAGCTTCTGCTCGATTTTGACGGCATATCGGTAGGCCATGCCTAAGCATGAGATGTCCAGAAATTCCATACCTCGTTGTACTCTGACCTCGTTGGGGACATGCATTAAGACGACAAGGAGCAGACCGCTCTGATACCACTGATCCAGATTTTATGAGCAGAACGAAATGAATATAGATTATTAACAAATTCTTAGCACAAAATAACAGAGATACCGTAAAACTGGTTTTCTATTCAATAATGAAATAAGTTGAAACTGTAAAATGCAGCGGAAACAAGCTTGTTGGAATGGTGGCGGCTTATCTCTGAGAAGAGATGTGACGGATGCGCTCATTCACAAGAAGAACGTTACAATGAGGCTCTAAAGGCATTTTTAAAATAAACAAGAATTCCAAAAACCCTAGACATCCAAAAACCTAACCCTAGGAGATGAAGCGCCAAAAGCCATGTGGGCCCCGTTTGGGTAAGTTAGTACATCAACTTCCCGGGGTCGTAACTTTTTCATAGAATCTCTGTTTTAGGTGTGTAATAGCCCGTTGGAAAGGTATCATCGAGGGGATTCATTTTGGGGGCTCAATATGCTTTTGTCTATCATTGAGGAGCTTGATCCCAAAAAACCTTCATTTAGGCCCTCAAAATGGCCCCGGAAGTTAAAACTGCTAAAAATAGTAAATTGCCAAAATTGTCAGAAAACTGTCTTGAGCCAGTTGGAAAAGGTGGGTGGCCATCGATATCCATCTGGATCAAAGTTCTTCCTTTTCTTTCTCACAGGGAGCTTGTGTGAATTCTCGATTTTCCTGGGGGGACGATTCTTCTCTCCTCTGCAACTTGAACTACTGTTGACAACCTTTCTAACTGGGTGAACCATTGGAGCATTGCTTCTAGGTCACCAACATCGTATATAGGAGTACTTTGGTTGTTACCTTCTTCTTCTTCATTTAAGATAGTCTGGATGAATGAGTTACTAAATCCCACCGAAAGCATGTGTTATATAAATATTTTGTTAGGATCAAAGCCCTTTATCTTTCCAGCATACTTTAAATTCACATTGTCGAAATGATTTGCAAACTTGTCAATTTTATTTATGTTTCTAAACATGAAATCTCCAATCTTCCATGGCAAGGGGATAAATTGCTTTTTCATTTTTTCATGGAAAAAATGTCACCAGAAGTTGTATTGCCTTGCCAGCTCTATGATGAATAATTTTTCAGATACGTGATACGTGAGAAAAGAAGGATTTTTTTTTTAACATAATATTCTTATGACACTGTGATTCTCCATTAGATATATCCTTCCTTTTTTCTCCAAGAATCTGTTAGCCTAGTCAAATATCCTTGAAGTGTTTTCTCCCAACAACAACCTTTTGAATACTGAGACAAAATCATTATAAAATTCATAAAAATACAGAGGGGTCTTATATCTCCATAGTGCTTGATACCATAAGATAACTGGATCTATTTCACGGTTCACCCTCTTACTTATGGTCAAGTTTGGAAATTGACAACAATACACTATAGCTAATATTAGGTAGGAATTATTAGCACCATGATTTTCATAGCTAGAGTTATAGGTTTGTCCAAAGTTTTCAAAGTCATGACATGATCTTGGGAAAATAAAGGCATTCCTAGATGAGTCATAGGTTAGGGTGAATATTATGTCAAAAGGTATTATGGTTCATCATCACCTTTCATGAGGTTAGATAAGGAACAATCATGACACTCCATGTCATTGGTATCATTTCAAACTTCAAAAGCATACTCATTGTGCAAGTTTGTTGCGCAAAGGATTTTGTTGCTTTCATTTGTTGTGCGCTGCGCAGAGGATGTTGTCACATAGAGGATGTTGTCGCACAGACAATGTTTTCACGCAAAGGATGTTGTCGCACAGAGTATGTTTTTGCATAGAGGATGTTGTCGCGCAAAGGATGATGTCACGTAGAGGATGTTGCCACACATTGGATGTTGTCGCACATTGGATGTTGTCACGCAAAGGATGTTTTTGCATAGAGAATGTTGTCGAGCATAGGATTTTTTCATGCATAATATGTTGTCATGCAGAGGATGTTGTCGCACAGAGGATGTTGTCGTGCAAAGGATTTTCCTGTGCACAAGCTACAGGGCGCGTTGCGTAAATGATTGGTTTAGTGGTCAACATAAACATCACTTTCTGACCAACTAGASAGGAATTTTGAAAATACCTGAGAGMTTTTTGTCGAGGACAAAMCAAATAATAAAAAACTCTCTAAGATTTGAAAAAGGTGTCACGAATTGGGAGATTCGAAGGAATCTTTCRGGCCTATTTTTCAGTTTTCATGATTTTCTGTTTGAGACATGTTTTTGCGACACGTATTTCGGCCAGATGGAGATGCATTTCAAGAAACCGAGAGAGTTTTTTATTTATAATGAGCTTACCTACAAAAACCGTTCTCATATTTTWAAAAACTACTACAGTTTGAGAATTACAAGTGGCATTTTGAAGCCTATTTTTCAGAATTTCACCTCCTGAAAAGTAGGAAATCAGTTAAAATGTGTCATTTTCTGTTTGTAACTGTTTCTATTTTGGGAAAGGGGTTGGAGTTTGAAATGGTGAGCTAGAAAAGACCTATAGTGCTATATATTGCATGGTACAAGAGTAGAGAGGGGTTGGACCCTTGGGGGATTGGACTGTGTATCTTTTTCCTGAATATCTTTATGAGCTAAATGTAGAAGTATCGTGCTTTCATGAAGCAAAGATTCATTACGGTGTTGTTTTAAGTATGTATTTATTTTGTAATGCTCATCTCTATAATTTTCTATTATTTCCAGTATTTAGCTGAGAGTAAATGTTTGGAATTCATCCATCTTCGATGCTCCATTCATATGATAAATACTTGTTATGTGTTTAAAGATTGTGGGTTCATAATTCATCCATGATTGATGATATGCTCATAGTAATCTATATTTCTATATTTCATCTAAAGTTACATTGAGAACTCATCCTTTTCTAGATGCTCTCAGTGTGATGGGATGCCCCTTTCTCTTTTCTGCTTCCATCCAAAATATTTCATGTTGCTGAAGAATAACACTTACTTTTCCTTTGTTATCTGTGAGTACACCACCAGTCATTAGCTCGATATTTTAATCTCAGAAATTGACTCCATCGCCCAATGGTACCTTTTCCTTGTTCATCCTACCAACCCTTTTAAAACAAAAAACAAACGTGTCTTATCGCAGAATCTGACCTATGTGCCTTTACTGATGAAACCCTTGAGTTACTACTAGTCATTAGACATCTGAGAGAGCCCTCTCTGGTTGTATAGGTTAGAATACAATCTAAAGTTGGTTGATACATTTTCTTTGATACAGCCCAAAGAAATTTTTGAGTGCTAACAGGAAACCATAGAGAATTTTTGATCCTTTTTATAGTGTGATAACCAGGACAATATTTCGATAGAAATCAATTTTCCCCAGTCAAAGATGGCCTGTTCTTTTACTGTAAAATATAAAATATATAAAATCATGCGAGAGATAGTAGCAGTGTTTTCCTGACCTATCAACCTAGTAAACAACAACGCAATTTCTCGATAGAGGTTTTTGAAATACTCGACCTAGATCCTGGTTATGTCTTCTGGAATAGACGCAGGATTTTTCAAATATTCAGGAAGGAGGTCAAGCCCATTGTTGTGTTTCTTCAAACAATCTCTACAATCTACTCCTTTGAAGGTAAGCGTTGGCTCTCAGAGCTTCAACATCTTGCGAAAAACTTGTGGTGAAAGGGAAATCAGAGAATGATCTTGGAGTTGTATAATTCTCTCGCTTGGCACGTACTTCTCCATGCACCATGCAACAAGTTCTTTATAGTCAAAAACCTCAGGAACACACCCTATGCGAGCGATTATGGATGCCCAAATTACGTCTTTCTGTGTAGGAGGAGAGAAATAATATGAATATGATCTCGACCACTGAAAGTTCTGGTCTTCACGACCAAAGATATTTAAAGTATCACCAAAAAACTGTTGTTTGGTTGTTGTTGCCATAGGTTGACGGGAGTATTTATTTAGCTAGATAATAACTTGAAATAAATCTTTTCGGAGAGATGACGATAATATAATCCCTTGGAAAATTAATAATTAATGCAATTTTAATGAGTAATTCCTCGAACCTTTCGCCATTAATGACGACCTTTTCGGAGCCTACACAACAATTGCTAGAATTAAAAAACACTTAATGCATATATGGAAAAGCACGAGAATGGTGGGGATGGACGAGAGAAATTTTGAATATGGATTTTTTCATGAACCCGCCAACCTAGAAACCCATGAACCTGCAGTTATGGATGATCAAAAATAAGTTGAATGTAGAAAAGTGGTCGGTTGGACTTGCATGCAGGAGAAATAAAATACTTAGGGGCTCGGCACCCGCGACAAATATGATGGTCACAATGTAGATCATGAAACTTTGGGTGCAAAGTGGAGATCACAGAACTTGGAGGATGAAGGCTTGAACCCGCGAATTTGGAAAAAAATGGCTAAGTGTAATGTAGCAAGGCGGTCAGTCGGACTTATGACATAGTAAAGTGGATGGATATGAAGGTCCTCCAACCAGACGATTTTTTAAATACGACTAAGTATGGTAAATAGAAAGGGATAGAAGAAGGGAAAAAATAAAGAGGGAAACAAGGGGAGGTGTAGAAGAGGGAAAAGAAATGGAAAAAAGAAGTTGGTAAAATAGAACAGGGAAGGAAAAATCTAGAAACAAGAAATGGCTCCAACTGTGGGATGATAACCCCCTGTGGGTTGTCAAGAATCTAGAATATTCATGACCAGGTGCTTCCATCCATTGGGCTATGGAGTCAAAGGTAATAATATAAAAACTAAGTAAAAGAAAAATTATGTACAAGGAAATGAGAAAATTTCAAGTGAAGAAATTGTTCAAATGTTTCCCATTAACAGGAAGCATTAACATTTTACCCTTCATATCTTTGAGCATAAAAGAATTAAAACCCAAGATCTTTTCAATGATGTATGGTCCAATCCAGAGTGCTTCGAATTGTGTGTGTATCGATGGTTTCTCCTTAGCTTTGATCCAAAGCAACACTAGTTCTCCCTTCTAAAAATTCTTTACAGTTGCATTCTGGTCAAAATATCTTTTGATACTTTTATGTCTTTGAGAAGTTCTATTCAAGGCTTTACTTTGTTCTTCCTCCAATTTCAATAACCAGTTGACCCTCTTTTGCATAGGTGAACTATCTTCTACATCCTCTATATTAACTACAAAATTCAAGGCATTCAGATCAAGGCTAATTGACATTTTTGCTTCTTTCCCATAAACCAATTTATACGGAGACATCTTAGTGTTGTCTTTCGGAGTCATTTTACTCGCCCACAATGCATCAGTCAACTTTAAATGCCAATTCCTTTGTTTCTTGTCAATAGTTTTCTTCAATATCTGAAAGAGTGTCTTATTAGTGGATTCTGCAAGACCTTTCCCTTGTGGATAATAGTTTGATGACTACCCCATAACAATTCCATATTCTCCACAAAATTCTGTAAATTTTTAGCCAATGAAAATCGAGCCATTATCAGTGATGAATTTTTCTGGGACACCAAATCTTGACAAAATATTATCTTTGAGAAACTTAATCAACTCTTCAGAATCATCCTTTTTTAATGCCACTGCTTCTAGCCACTTTGTAAAATAATCTGTAGTGGTGAGAATATATATATGTCCTTTGCTTGACTTTGGATTTACTGGTCCAATGACATCGAGTCCCCATTGGGAAAATGGTTGTTCTATAGATATAGGTTGTAATGGCATTGCATATTTTTTCATTTTCCATGAAATTTGTTGACAAGATACACACTTCCTTATGGTATCATATGAGTCTTTAAAAACGGATGGCCAATAAAACCCAACTCTTATTATCTTATGGACGGTGGTGGTAGGTGCAAAATCTCCACCACATATTACTTCATGGAATTCTTCCATCAATTCTTGAGCTTTCCTTTCATCAACACATCTCAACAATATACCATCATAGTTTCTCCTGAAAAATATACCAACAATCAACACATATTGACTTGACTTCATCTTCAATGTTCTTCGCTCTTAGGGTTCATGGTGACTAGAAATTCTCCAGACCTCAAGTAGAATACAATATCTCTATACCATTCTGAATCTTCCATGGGTTATCCTGCTGAGATTGAAATCATTCCATCCAAAGAATCCCTATTTGCAATGAGCTTACATAAACCATGTCCTTTGAATGCCTTTAAAGGTTTAATTTCAATATCATATTCTTGAAACTTCGCCATCCAATTTGCCCATTTTCCTTCTCTCAATTGTTGATGTAAAAGCATCTTCACATGAGAGAATGGAACATAAGCAATGGCATGAGAATTTAGTACGTAATTCCAAAAGTGTGTCACCACTTTCACAAGAGATAGGGCTTGCTTCTCCAATTCTGAATATCTCAATTCATAATCATGAAGGGTCTTTCTCATGAAGATAATTGGAAATTATTCACCCTTGGTATTTCTCTGAGTAAGAATATATGCAACAATTGTTTATGTAGCGAATGAATAAATGATGAAGTCTCTTTGAAAATTTGGGCTAATTAGGACTTGAGTTGTAGTGATTACCTTTTTTATATTATTAAAACCTTCTTGTGTATCCATGATCCATTCAAACCTTTGATCCTTTTTCAGCAATAAATTGATCGGCTTCGCAATACTTGCATAGTCAGGGACAAATCTTCGTACAAAGTTGATCTTGCCAAAAAATGATTGAACTCCCTTCTTAGATGATGGGGGGTTGAGTTAATTTATAGACTTAACTCTTTCTGTATCTATATAGATTCCTTCCTTGCACACAATATGACCCAATAGTTTTCCTTGAATTACAGAAAATAAACATTTCTTTGGATTTAAGGAAACACCATATAATCTACACCTGTCAAAAAATTTCCTCATGTGATTAATGTGATCGTTCCTTGTTTTTTAGTGTACTGTTAAGTCATCTTGATAATCCACCATGAATTTTAATATCAACCCCTCAAAAGCATGATCCGTAGCCCTCTGAAATGTAGCTCCTGCATTTTTTAAACCAAAGGGCATCCTAGCATATGCATATCTCTCCCAAGGTGTTATGAAAGTTGTCTTTTCTCTATCTTCTTCAGCAACCAAGACTTGATTATACCCATAAAAACCATCTAACATGGACATACAGGCTGATCCCGTGACTTGTTGGAGATGAAACTCCATGTTAGGTGAAGGATAATTATCATTTACACTTGATTTGTTAAGATCCTTGAAATATACACACATCCGACTCTCCCCAGTCTTCTTTCTTACTATCACAGGGTTTGAAAGCCAATCAGAGTGTCTAATGGGGTATATTATTCCATCCTTCTTTAATTTCTCTATTTCAACATTTACCAACGGTTTTAACTTGTGGTTTATTATCCTTATCTTTCGCTTGACAGGCTTTGCCCCTTCTCTCAAGGGAATAATATGTTGAAATATTGTTTTATCATACTCCTTCAAATCATCATAACTCCATGCGAACACATCAAGATATTCTTTAAATAATGCAACATATTGATCAACTTCGTCAATTGTGTAATCAACTCCCAAATTGACGTATTTTGGGGAACTATCAGTTCCAATGTTATTTTTTCTTGTTTCTTGGTCCTTTCGGAGCGATGCTTCTTCCAGTAGGTTTTTAGCATGATCGTGTCTTGTAAAAAGAGACTTTGATTGAATACAATTCATCGGGACAACAATTATGTGAATGTCTCCATCTTCATCGTCATTCATAAAAAAAAAATCCAATTCTTCATCATTCTCAAATACTTGTAAATATTTATGGTTATCAGGTACAGAAGGTCGAAATATTCTTTTTACTTGAAAATATGTTTTTCTCTGAACATCATTTAGGTTTGACAATGAGGCCACCAAAGCTAATGAATCTATCTTCTGATTTTTGTCCCTTGGGATGAAAGAAATGTTGAAAGAGCTGAAGGCTTCCATCAATTCGTTAACTATTTTGAAATATAATTTGAATCTTTATTTTTTAATTGTATACCTTTAGGTAACTTGATTTATCACCAACTTGGAGTCACCAGTCACAATTAGATGTTTTATATTCATTTCTTGTGCAAGAACCATTCCCTGAATCAAATCTTCGTATTCTACCTCATTATTGTTACATGCAAATTCAAGTCTGATAGCATGTGGATTCATAATATTTCTTGGGTTTACAAGGACAATTCCAACTCCACTCCCAGAACTTGAGCAAGCTCCATCAAATGAAATCCTCCAATAACCTTCAAACTGATGCTTTTGATTCTCCATATCTTGAATTTGCTCCAGGTCTTCAATCTTCTCCATGTCTAGGATAGCATAGTTTATGATCCCAACGTCTATATAATATTCCATTAATTCATTATCCTTCTTTTTTAAATAGAAGGGTCTCCTGGGTTCACGAGGGACCTTGATCATTTCACCTCCTTTATCCGACGGAATCATGCAGCTTCCATCGTTCATTATGTATCCTCCGATCATATATGACCAATCTCTTCCTAAAACAACTCCATATGCAAGAGGAAGGTCTACCACAACAATATTGAAAACTGTAATAATATGGGGAGCCGTCGTGATCCAAGCATAAAAATATTTGATTTCTCCATAAGCTGGCACTTATCTGGAATAATTTGCATATATACTTTCACTTGTCTCATAATATTTGGTGCAGCTCATGCCTAATGCCTTCATGATTGCCAGTGGCATGATATTATTGGTTGGACCTGTGTCAACTAAACAATTATGAAGTGCAACATCATGATTTTCGATTGAAATATAAAAAGGTGGGATTTTACCTCTCAACTTGACGGTTGATATGTTCTGGCTTTGTTTTGGACTTATAACAACAACCTCCATTTTTCCAGACGGTTCATCTAACAATCTAAAAATATTTTCCCTTTGTTGGGGAATCTTTACCAGCTCTATAAAAGGAAGAGTTATCCTTAGCTTACTCAAGTCCTCTATAACATTGTATTTCATCTTGGTAGGGTTTGACATCAGGTGTTGCTTCTTGCTTCCAACGTTATCTATCACATTTTCATTTTCCTTTTTCTCATTCACCTTTTCTTTATCTTTTTCATTTTCCTTTTCAGAATCATTTTTATTCTTGGATTTATTTACAAATGCTCGCGTCTGGGAAACACTCTCTTGTGAGTCAGGATCATTGTCACCTTCTTCAAATATATACATGGACGGCTCACATCCGTCCATCTATACAGTTTCATAGATTTCATCAGGTAAATAATCATTCCCTTGCTCAACCATTTTCTCATCATATACATCATTCAGAATAGTTGCATTTGGGATTGGTTTCCTGGGAACCCTTTGTCTTTGTGAATTATCATTGTTTTCAAACCTCACTATGTTTTCTTGGGGAGGGTTCCTTCTTTTCTCTTGGACCAACATTCTTAGATTTTCTACATAATTATCCCCCCTTCTTAATCCGGTTATCTCATTCTGCATTTTCCTAATGGTTCTATTCATTTGTGCAATTTCAATTCTTTGCTTAGTTTCTTGTGTCGCAAGAGGGTCTACCTTCACATCTGGTATGGTTCCTTTAAAAAGTCCTCCTCCAGATTGTTTGATTTTGGATGGGTCGCGGTTTTTTCTCTTCATTCTTTCTTGAGCTAGAGGCTCCTTGATCATCAACATTTGGGCCTCCCAACTGTCTCTGTACTTTTCCCAAAATAATATCATGGTCAACACCTGTCTCAATCATAATTTCTTCCATTTGGGCCTTAATCATTGCTTCCTCCAAGGTATCCATCTGGGATGTTCTGATAGCATATTTTACATTTGGGGGCATCACATTCTTATAACAACCAAGTATTACTAGGTCATTAGGTATTTTATCTTCTGGAATCTTATTCAAGGTTTTATTGAACCTAAGATTAAAATCTTGTATTCTCTCATTCTTCCCGAAACCAATATAGGTGAAATTGGTGAGAAGGGTATGATATGCAACTAGAGGAGTGAACATGGTCAGGAACATGGCTTCAAGGTCATTAAATGAGCCAATTGACCTACTGGGTAATTTTGTATGACATTCATAGGATCTTCCTGATAAGGTTTGAAGAAATAAGCTTACCATCACATCATCATATTCAACACGATGAAAATCACAAACATCAAGAAATAAATTAAGGTGTCATTTGGCATCAATTGTTCTGTCTCCAAAAAATTCTTTCAAGGTACCCTTAGGGAGAATAGGGAAGTCATGTTACTCACCTCGAATATTTAAGGGGGAATCCCTTACTCTTCTTTGATTTCCAAATATTAGGTTTTCTTGGTTTCTTCCACCACCTCCTCCACCTCCTTGTCTTTCTTCATGAGGTTCTCTTCATGGTTCTTCTCGTGGTTGTTCGTTTCTTTCTGCCATGCCCAAAGATATTTCAGGAATATGTTTTCCACTTCTTAGAATATAGAGTTGCTTGATTTTACTTCTGGTAATGGGTCCCTTGTATTTTTCCAGCTTCAATCCTGACCTTATTCTTGTGCTGCTCTAGCTAGTCTTTCATTTCTTCGGTCTTGTCGCTCGTCTCTCCCTTGTCTACGGAGGATTTATCTTTCTTCTTATTGGCCCAGTGTCTGCCAAGATCTTTCAAGTTTTTTTCTGGTCTCAAATGTCATTATTACCAGATTATATAGTTGATGTAATATGCTTTGTTGATTATTTAATCCAATTTCCAAGTGGGGTTGATCAGCCTGGCGAAAAGTCATGAATCTTTCAAAAGATGTTAAACCAAATTTCAAATTTCAATTCACTCCCCAGTATGGTTGCCAAAAATGTTGATGATTGAATCTGTCATGACCGAAATGGAAACCTCACGATGACATTAGTCCCCTTTCATTTTTAGAGAGGCGGTACTCCTCTTTGTATCAAAATTTTCTTGGAATTCTAGGTTTTCAAAATAATGTAGGACTTTGAGAAAGTCCGTCGTGATATTCAAAGAAATATAAAGATTGCAGTAAAAGAAAAAGTTTTGTTTTTAAAGAGATTTCCTAAGAGACAACCAGGAACCTCACACATCACATATTTGGGAAAAATAAGCTAAATTTCCTCACATCCATCATAGTTAAACTAAAGATTTTTTATCACATAAAATAAAAGAAAATGGTATGCACGCATAAGAGAAATTTAATAGAGTAAACACATGTGGAGCTCAAAATAAAGATAATGATAGATCAATCTCAAATATTTCATACTCAAAACTCAGAATTATAAAATACAGTAAAAAATGATCCCAAAATAGTTCTCTTTGGGATTTCTGAAGAATATAGAGTCTATTACAAATCCTTGAAATTTAAATGTGTTTGTCCTTAGGACTGGGATTGGGGCTCTCGCGAACCATAAAGAAAATATAAACAAGAAGTAAGTTGTGGAAGGAATATGGTGGGCGATGACAGAGTAGCAATACTGGAAAGAAGACAGGAAGGAATTATCAGATTTCGGTTAAACCTTTCTAGTCAAAGAAGCAGAGTAACTAGATGAAAATTTGATAAAGAAAGCAAGATGTGATCAGTATAAACTTACTATGATGGTCTCTCCCATGCTCACTTGATTTTTGTTGTTCTTTGATTGTTTTCATTGATGGTTATAGGAACTGTCTCAACTGTTGCTTCTTTCCCTTGTTTGGTTAATTTGTCAATTGCCTTTTTAAACCAATCTTCAATGTAGTTTTTCATTGGTACAACGTTTCTTTCGTGCCTAATTTTAATATTGAATAATTCGCCTTCCAAGTCTCTTGAGTCGTGCAAAATGTCATGTATTGCCTCCTCAATATCTTGATTCTTCATGGAATAATCAACCATTCAATTGTCTATTTCTTCTTCATTATTTTCAACTATCCCATAAACATTTTCAGCTGATAACCCCTTAAATATCTCAACTTGTTCATCAAATTGTTGCTCTGTTAGAAACATTGAATTGAGAATTAACTTAGGGTCTTGTACTTCATCAGTGCTCCCTACCAAATCTATCTTCGTGAGTCTTCTGAACAATTTTTCTCTTTTTAGTATGGCTTTGTTGCATGCTTGGACAATGTTATTGAAATTCTTGATATTTTCCTTCCAACAAGCATTTAGTTGTTTAATTCAACTTGGAGGAGGCAGATCCTCTTCTCTTCTTTTTAATTCTGTCATGTTTGAGACTTTAATTCCAAATGGCAAGACAACATCAATGTAGAAACCTTCTTCATTCTTTAAATCAGCTTGCAAATACTCATGAAAAGCATGTGCCCTTGAGCCGAAAGAAACAATATTTTTTGATACTTCCCATGCTTCTGTCATCAGTGACATTCTATTTTTAATGTTTTTCTCTACATAACTTCAAACTGTTGTGATTAAACTTGAAGATCCTTTCAATTTAATGGCGGGTGTAGTTGGTTTAACCATTGACAAAGGAATTGCCAAGATTTGAAGAGGCATTAAGGCATTTTTCAATTCTCTGATCCTTTATTTTAGCTTAGCGTTTCCAGCTTCCATACCATCAATAGAATCATCAATAGCATCCTCGGTTTCCCTGTGGATTTTAGAAATTTGGGATGGCTGCATGTCTTTCAGGTCAACCTTTGAGCAAGATTTTTATTTTTATTTTTCTAGTCACCTCTTTCTACAATCAACTTTTTAGACTCCTTATCAAAAACAACACTTTGAAAAGTGAAGGATTCCTCTTCACTAAAGGTCTCATTTTCAACGACTTCCAATAAATAATTTTGTTGAGTCATGTTTTCTGGTTGTTCCTTTGCGGGAAATATTTTCTCAGTATCTACCTGTAGCTCCATGTCATCCATAGAAAATCTTTGGATGTCGTTTTCTATAAGATTATCCTCTTCCTCTTGTACTAAGTTTTTCATTTTCTTTCTCACAGGGAGCTTGTGTGAATTCTCGATTTTCTCGGGGGGAGGATTCTTCTCTCCTCCACCACTTGACCTATTGTTGACAACCTTTCTAATTGGGTGATTCGTTGGAGCATTGCTCCGGGATGTGGTATTTTTGGGAGTAACAACTGGAGATTGGACGTTCCTTTCACTGGGACTCTTTCCCTTTTGCTTATAAAACTAATTAGTACTGAGTATTGTTTCTAAGTCACCAGCATCGTATACAAGAGTACTTTGGTTGTTACCTTCTTCTTCTTCATTTAAGATAGTCTAGATGAATGAGTTATTGAATCCCACCGAAAGCATGTGTTCTACAAAGATTTTGTTAGGATCAAAGCCCTTTATCTTTCCAGCATAATTTAAATTCACATTGTTGAAATGATTTGCAAACTCGTCAATTTTAATTATGTTTCTGAACATGAAATCTCCAATCTTCCATGGCAAGGGGATAAATTGTATTTTCCTTTTTTCATGGAAAAAATGTAGCTAGAAGTTGTATTGCCTTGCCACCTCTATGATGATTAATTTTTCAGATACATGATACAGGAGAAGAGAAGGATTTTCTTTGGAACAAAATATCCTTATGACACTATGATTCTCCATTAGTTCTATCGTTCCTTTTTTCTCTAAGAATCTGTTAGCCTAGTCAGATATCATTGAAGTATTTTCGCCCAACAACAACCTTTTGAAGACTGAGACAAAATCATTATAAACTTCATAAAAATACAGAGGGGTCTTATGTCTCCATAGTGCTTGATACCAGAAGGTAACTAGATCTATTTCACGGTTCACCCTCTTACTTATGGTCAAGTTTGGAAATTGACAACAATACACTATAGCAAATATCAGGTAGGAAGCCATAAAGATTTTTTTGTCCCTTTTATAGTGTGATAATTGGGACAATATTTTGATAGAAATTAATTTTCCCCAGTCAAATATGGCATGTTCTTTTACTGTAAAATATAAAATATATGAAATCATGCGAGAGATAGTAGCAGTGCTTTCCTGACCTGTCAACCTGGTAAACAACCACGCAATTTATCAATAGGGTTTTTTGAAAGACTCGACCTGGATTCTGGTTAAGTCTTCTAGAATAGACGCAAGATTCTCCAAATATTCAGGCAGGAGGTCAATCCCATTGTTATGTTTCTTCAAAAAATCTCTGCAATCTTCTCCTTTGAAGGTAAGCATCGGCTCTAGGGGCTTCAACATCTTGCAAAAAACTTGCGGTGAAAGGGAAATCATAGAATGATCTTGGAGTTGTATAATTCTTTGGCTTGGTACGTACTTCTCCACACACCATGCAACAAGTTCTTTACAGTAAAAAACCTCAGGAACACACCCTGTGCGAGCGATTCTGGATGCCCAAATTACGTCTTTTTGTGCAGAAGGAGAGGAATAATATGAATATGCTATGGACCACTGAAAGTTTTGGTCTTCACGACCAAAGATATTTAAAGTATCACCACAAAACTAGTGTTTACTTGTTGTTGCCATAGGTTGACGGGAATATTTCTTCAGCTGGATAATAACTTGAAATAAATCTTTTCGGAGAGATGATGATACTATAATCCCTTGGAAAATTGAGAATTGATGCAATTTTAATGAGTAATTCCTCGAACCTTTCGCCATTAATGACGATATTTTCGGAGCCTACACAACAGTTGTTAGCATTAAACAACACTTCGTGCATATTGGGAAAAGCACGAGAATGGTGGGGACGAACGAGAGCAATTTTGAATATGGATTTTTTCATGAACCCGCCAAACCGTGAACCCGTCATTATGGATGATCAAAAATAAGTTGATTGTAGAAAAGCGGTCGGTCGGACTTGCATGGAGGAGAAATAAAATACTTAGGGGCTCGGCACCCATGACAAATCTGATGGTCATGATGTAGATCACGGAACTTTGGGTGCAAAGAGGAGATCATGGAACTTGGAGGATGAAGGCTTGAACCCGCGAAGTTGGAAAAAATGGCTAAGTGTAATGTAGCAAGGTGGTCGGTCGGACTTATGACATAGGAAAGTGGATGGAGATGAAGGTCTGCAAACCCACCTATTTTTGAAATACAACTAAGTATGATAACTAGAAAGGGATAGAAGAAGGGAAAAAAGAAAGAGGGAAACAAGGGGAGGTGTAGAAGAGGGAAAATAGAACGGTGAAGGAAAAATATGGAAACGGAAAATGATCTCAATAGATCCCCTCAAAATTTGTCTCCTTAGTATCAATTGAGTGATCTTGATTTCACTCATAAACCACATGGTAAAGAAGTTGATTAGCTCGACTTGGATTGAAATACTACTATGCTTGGGTAAGCTCAGCCAAAACTCCATTGGGGGGGTCATGAGCCTCTTCCTTTGTGCAAATATCCTTCTTCTATCCAAGCGGCTTTAAGATCCCAAAAGTTCTAATGACGAGAAGGGTCTAATCCCTCCTTCTCTGAACTGCACGGGGCATGCTTCGTTCTAGCCACATGGTTTACCTAAGTTCATTATTTTTATACTAAGAGGAACAATTGCATGATAATAGGTGTTTTTCTGATCAGGAGGACCTTCAAAACTACATGGTAGCCACTGCTTGTGTTTAAACAACCTAAAAATCACAATTAAATACATACTTAAAGTCTCACCTTTTGTCAGTCCACGTCATACCTCAATGAATATTAGTTTGCATCTTGTTATATCTCTCTTTTCATAGTTGTTACAACTTATTAAATTATTGTTGTTTAGATTTTAGATCTATTTTTAGTCTTTGAAAAGTCTCGGGACCACTTTCCAGGTGATATTGGGTGATGTCGGGCCATTCAGGGCTTGTTCCCACACATTACGAGTCCTGAACAACTTGTTGTTCATCACTTAAAACACCCTAAAAGGAACTGGTTGTAGCTTATAAAGGCATTTTGACTCTTGCTTTTTTCGATAATTTTGCTTAAGTTGTCCATTGGGCTATTGTTTGGAACCTCAATTTACCTCGGTAATTAATTTTTGACCTTTTTCCTAAAAAAAAACAAGCTTATTTTTGTCCCCTTGTTTATAATTTTCACCCCCCAGGCCATTCTAAAAGTTTAGGGAGGATAATACCCAAGGTGGGTGGTCCTAAGAAAGACATTTCATAAGGATTTCACCTCTCATTTTCCCCCTTTCCACCACCTCAAAAACATGACCATCTGAGGTGCGAGTAGTCTCTTCCTCGTGCTAAGCTATCAAAGAGGTTGTAATCGGCTTCACGGCCGAATAGGTTAGATTCGTCCTAACGAATGGATTTTTCTTATAACATGTCCCTTTTCTGGTGACTCCACTTGGGAGATTGCAAATCTCATTTGTTTTTATTGTATCCCAAACCCTTACTACGCATGAGACCCAAATTATTTGGTGTCTTTTCTCTCACCTTTTGACAGAATTTTGAGACAAGTTCATTACGAGACTCATCGATTTTCCTTGGTAGTTGTTACAATTTTTTTTCCTTATAATTTCATTACTTTAGAGAGCCATAAATACCATTGAGTTTTCCTTTTTATCTCACCTTGCCAGTATCCGATTCTACTTGTTCAAACTTACATGAATAGTTATCAGTTGGCATACCTTACCTTTCACTTGGAGAAGAACTAAAACAAAATTTTGTTTAAGTTGAGTTACTTTGACATATTGTCAAGAAAAGTAGGCTTATTGGTGTGATACCTCTCTTATATTCAAATTCCTTACATGATCCCCTTGCAAGCTGGCAGAGCAAAAACATACTAAGACTAGGGAAACAATGTCCCCCGGGATTACAAGAAGCCAAAGTTTCTGAAAGAAAACAAGTAGTCAGACACATACATCTAGGAAACCAGAGAAACGTGTTACACCTGTCTTACAAGATAAGTCACCCTCTTCCTCTTCTTCTATTCGAAACCCAAGACTAAAACGAGCATCATTATGTCCATCAACAGTTACCAACCCTCAGGTTGTTCCCTTAATTGTTTCATCAATTGTTGTTGTTCCTCTCACATATTTTCCAATGGTAATGCCTTGGAAACCCATGACTCCATTAAGGTTGGTCTGACCTCTTCATGACATTCCTATTGATGCCCCAAAATGACTTCCTAAGTTTAGTGGCATTTCTCTATTGAATGTTGAGGAACACATACAAAACTTCTATGATGCATTAGAACTTATGGACATAATCATTCCTGATGTCATCATCAGGATTTTGTATGGACCTTTCAGGGGGAAGCAACAAGATGGTATCACTTGCTTCCCAATGACAGTATCCTAGACTAGGACACTATGGTACAATTGTTTGAGAAAAAATTGCAAGGAGCGTATGATGTGGCTTCCATACTCAGGGATTTCACAACCATCTCCATCCACGAGGGAGAGCAAATTTGAAACTTCAATCAACTCTTTACCTCCACCTTGAACATAATCTCAGTTGCTTCCCAACCATCGGTGAACAATTTGTTCCACTATTACATGACTGCTATGAAACCAAACGTAAAGTACATATTGAAAGACAAATCAATACAATAATTTTATGTGGCAATGGATAGTTCCCTATACATTGAGAGAAATATGGAGGAATCTGGTATGATTCCCTCACCAGTAGTGCAACCCCATTTTAACAAGAGGCCTAGGATGAGGTACCTAGAAATGAGGGTCCTCAATATGAACCCCCACCTTCCCAAACTTCAAGGATTGAATAAATGGACTGTTATGCAATGCTTAAATTACTAATTAACATGAATAATCCAATTCTCTCCCTAAATCAAAAAGTAAATGACTTGCATTTTACTGCTCCTTTGAGGTCAAGACCTCCTCTTCTACCTACTCCTCCTCCCAGGAAGAATGTTGTTGAAGTGGATTGGTGTCACTTTTGACAGGGCTTTCATGATCTCGAGTATTGTTACTCGTATACATGTCACTTGGAATTGTCTAAATCTGGCAAGGCACGTTTACCTCCAATAAACAATAAGCTTACCTCCACTTCACATAATGATCATGTCGACATGGAAGATTATGTGCCTCGCGATGATAACTCTCCTCCCTTTGGAATATTTATTGTGGAAACCAGGTGTCAAGCCTCTAAACCAAATCCGCAAGGAGTGGAGGGGGCCAAAACTGATCCTAAAGACAATGGAAAAAACAAATATATCATGAGTGGTAGATCACCTTCCCCTCCAAAGAACAAAGTTCCATGGACTCAAAACAAGGTTGCACATAATGATCCATCTCCACACTTCCCAACATCGATATCTTACAATGTAGTTGAAGTTCTAGCGAAAGTCCCAGCCCATATGACATTATTGGACGCTCTTAGGACACCTTCTCAGTTTGAAAACCTTTCATGTGTATTACAAACCCCTCCTACTTCATGAATAGAAATGAGAGTTCCTCTTTCCAAAGAGGTCTTTTCTCAACCAAAGGGGGCATATGATTCCGTCCATTTAGACCCAAGAATCCCTCCTTTCTATGTATCAGTAAAGATTTTTTATTTTCTGCTCCATAATTGTGTCATTCACACAGGAGCAAGGCACAATTTCATTCCCCTTCGAGTTATGAGGAGACTAGGCCTTGAGTGCACATGTCCTTGTATATATTTGTTAGCTTTGGATTCAAGGACTGTAGAACCCATTGGTTACTTCAAGGACTTATCCATTACTTTCAACCAAGCTCCTGATGTGAGCATGCTCATAGACATAATTATAGCAGACATACCTGAAGCATATGGTATGCTTTTTGGAAGAGAGTGGTCCTCAAGGGTCAAACGAGGTTCCTACTTCATGGAAGGAACCCACTTCACCTTTCCTCATAAGGGTGTAGAAGTTGTCATTAGGAGAGAGCCAAAATACCGAGAGTAGGTTGTACATGCTTCCTACAACACAAAACATGTGTCTTTTCAAGACATGGGGATGAGTTCTTATATTGTGTTATCTGAAGAGGATGTTAGTATCTCTCCTCCCAAACTAGAGGAAGTGATGTGGAGCATGGATTTTGATGGTGCTAAGTCCAAACATGGATCTGGTGTTGGGGTATTTTTGTGTGATCCCAAGGGAAAGACAATCCCTTTCTCTTTTTGATTAGAGTTCCCCAACACTAATAACATGACAAAATATGAAGTGTTAGTTCAAAGCCTCCAAAAGGCCTTAGACTTAGGAATTCACCATTTTTTGGTGAGCAGTGATTCAGAGCTTGTTGTGAACCAAATCAGGGATAAATATGTGGTTCATAACCCTCGCCTCAAACAATACTACCAAAAGGCTAAAGAAATTACTGAAAAGTTATTGTCTTTCAACATTCTAGTTGTACTTAGGGCCGCAAACCACATAGGTGATACTTTGGCCTTAGATGGTTCATGATTTACTTATGATTCCGTAAGGTCTGTCAACGGTATAAAAGTCCAAATCTTACATAAGCATGCATTACTTGATAATGTTTACTCTTGGCAAGTTTTTGATACCGACGAACAAATTTGTAGGTTCCTTCAAAACAAGGAGGAATTCGAAGATTTGCATATTAGCCATGAGTTGGAAGAATAAACCGGGGATGTAATTCAATTGAAAACCAATAAAATTCCCCTTGGTTTGTCTGTGTTGGAATCCATTTTTTATTCCAATAATGCCTCTACCTCTGCACCTAGTATTGATAGTGAATCAATCAGGAAGGTACAAGAAACCATCCCTATAAATATAGGAACAGAGAAATATCCAAAATTGGTATATATAGGATAGCATTGTTCTCCTTCCCGTTGAGGTCATTCGGAAGGAGAACATTGTGACCCTATATAAACCAATTTTGGATCTTTCTCTGTTCCTATATTTATAGGGATGGTTTCTTGCACCTTCCTAACGGATTCACTATCAAAGTCTCCTATGAGGACCTCAAAATCTTCAATATGCAAGAGATAATCCATGCCATTCCCATAATCCCTTATTTGAAGCCTTACAAGTAGAAACAAAGGAAGAACAACCCTACTTTAGAATGAACAATTAAGGTTGAATTAGACAATATGGAAGCAACAAGGGTCATATACTCCATTATYTACTCACARTGGGTATCCAATTTGGTTCYCGTTAGGAAGAAAATTKGGGATATTCAGTTGTGTGTTGATTTTCAACATTTGAATAAAGTGTCCTTAAAAGACAAYTATTGATCCAAAAACGAAGGTATTAATGATCGATTTACAAGTTAGTTTATGTATTTAAATTGCATTTGGATCGAGAATGCTAATACATAAACAAATAATRCGAAAAAATGAATGAATAAGAATTTTACAAAGAAGAAATGACACAGCAGAAAAGAAGAGACAAACACAAGATTGTTGACGGAGTTCACCCCTCCTAGGCTACATCTTCGGGTCTGCTTCCAATGTGAGCGACTGTTTCATTAGAATGTTTCAAAATGTTGATTACATCCAAATTGCTCTCAACCCGCATACATTTATATCTCCAACAAGGCTCTGGATAAAACTCACTTCTCCAATCTTCTATACAGGAAATATCTATGCATTTACATAACAATTCTTCCCCAAAAAAATACACCCTCAACTGTGAAAAATACCTTGATTTAAATACCAAAAAATCATGGCTAAATTGATTTTAAGATCTAACTTTAATTAGATATGAAATATTTGATTAACCATAAAATATATGATTCATCCCAAAAATATTATAATATCCATACAAAATAGACTTATCCACTTTTAAATGAGCTAAATATGTGGTTAAATAGCCATTTACCACATGCAAACCATATAAGATATATGGTATCTCCCCATAACTATAAAATATTTGATTACCACTTATATGRCATGTTCCACATTTCCACGACTTGATCYATATTTTAATTAACATATATATTATGTTTGACYATATGGTATATAAATATATCATAAATATTTTACTCAATCYYATGGATATTTAAATAAGGATTRCATGGCAGCTTAGTCCYTGYCAAGTAWATTTGSAAATGAAGATGATAGTTAACACCCTATAATTATTGATTATGATGATTACTTTGAAACATGAATAATATGCTAACAAATGAGCTAGTTTCATAATCTTAAAAGAAATCAACTTCTTAAAAGAATTGGACATAGACTCACAAGGGATGGAGAAAGCCTTATTGTTCCATGATGACACATAGTTTATAGATTTGTCATAACAGTTGGACAAAATATCTTACCATGATTTTACTTTAATGTACTTGCCATATAGTTTTGGGATTAACCTGAAATTCCTTCTAGTCAAGCTAAGAAAACCAAATACAAATCTTATTTAAAAACTAAAAAATAAAAATAAACATTTCACATTTTATAATATATATTTTAATATATATAATATTTTACTATCTTAACATATATATTATAAAATATAATATACATTTTAATATATAATATAATATAATATATTATAATATTTTATGTGTTAACATATATATATATTGTAATTTATATAATATTATAATATATGTTTTAATACATATAATATTTTAATGTGTTAACATATATATTATAAAATATATAATATATATTTTAATTTATATAACATTTTAATATGTTATGACATGACACATCCAAAACAAAACATCAACATCATGTTTAGATATGGAGATTTATAATGGGAAATGTAAATTTTAGAAAATATTTTATTGTGGTGGTGTAATAAGTGTTATATATGTTGTACAACCAATTAGAATTGTTGTTATTGATTATGCAATTAATTTTAAATATTAAAATAAGTGAAGACAACAATAAGACTTGAAATATATTAACCAATTAGAGATGAGAAAAATAAATATTTTTACTATATCAAAAAATACATATTTATTTTCTTAAGTTAAACATTACATTTTACAAACAAATTTAAAATATAAAGCAAATTAATGTCAAATCAATAACAAACTCATTGCTATAGTCTTGCTTTGGCAGGGACTAATAAGGTTGAATCCCTTCTATGGCTTGATCTGACATGATTCAGGCTTATTTCCAATTGATTAGGTGCTAATAAAAAGTCAAAATATATGGGTTTCGAATCCCACAACATACGGGCTATGTGGCATATGGGTAACATGTCGGTATATAAGGCGCCTTGTTTATGGATTTCAATCTATTCAAAGATTGAAACTTAAATATAAGTTTTATCATATGAATAAGTATATAAGTTTTATCATATGAATAAGTAAAGTAAGTACCATGTAACCCGATTAGTTGGGCATTAGTTTAGGTGTTAACCGGTTTGGTGTTTGAGTCCTCTGGTGACAGTTACTAAACATATTTTTAAACTCGGTCATATGGTCCAATCCCATGGTGCCATGTTGCATCATTGGATTGGTCCACGTGTCACTGTGGGATTGGCCCACGTCGCCAACAAGACCTACTACTTGGTGCTTCTACAAACTGCCACTTGTCAACTCAGAAACCTACCACGTTAGCTTTGCAACTGCTACATCACATCTGCATGCTGCCATGTGTCACCGTCCGGAAGTGCCACGTGTCCTTGTTGACTTTTTTTATTGTTGGTCAACAACTTCAGAATGCGATAACTTTGTCATACAAAGTTTGATTGATGAGCCATTTGCGTCGTCAGAAAGGTCTCGTCAAGCACTACACAACGGTGCAATTTGTTTTAGCATTTGAAAACTTTTATTTTTGAGCGATCATAGATCCTCCTGGAACATTCCTCCCCACTGGAAGCTTTTGGACCACCAAAAGGTCTTTATTCAAATACTAAGTGAGGGAATGGCCTCCTCACTTGACCTGTATCCATCAATTGAGCTCTAATAGTGAACATTTGTCCCATCAAAACAATTTGTCTAACAAAGATGAAAATTGCAATAACATTGCTAATCATTCTTCCACTTCCACAATCATTTGCATTCATTGTTGTAGCTACTAACCATACACCACTGACTCGTAGAAAACTGAGCAAAAAAATTGAATATGCGAAACAAAATGAATCAACAACATGCTTGATCTTCTTAACAGGAATAACATTTAATAATAGATCTATCAAAATCCTCATTCTCAATCATAGGTTGAAGGCTTGTGTTTGCATGCAGTTGAACCTCATGTTGTACTTCCTGTGACACTTCATCATAGTTAGAAACACACTTAATCATTTATTCTCTATATTTGGCATCACATTCTCTCTTAGTTGTTACATACATGAGTGTTAAATTCTTGCTTGCATTTACCATCATTTTCATATGTCATGTATTCAAAATAGACCTGTCAATTTTCATATCATGAGCACATACAATATACTCAATTCCATCCTTCTTGAAACAATATTTTTTTCCTTCCTGTAGAAGATATATTTCATGTCATATAGATAAGGGCTCCCCAACACAATTCCACATATATCTAATGGCACCACATCTAGCTCTACTTCATCAACAAACTTGGAGGTGATTGCAAATTTAATTTTACACTGTTTGGTTACTTGCAATTTAGTATCTTCACATACCCATCCTAAAGGATATGGTCATGGATGTGGCTTAGTTTCAAGTCCCAAATTATTTACAACCTCCTTAGAAAAAAGATTAGATTGTGATCCACTGTCTACAAGGGTATCAATTTTAACATGCTTTATTATGACCCGAATGTGGAAAAGTTCACTTCTATTATCATTTACATTTTCTAATTTACAAGAGCTAGAACTAGTACTTGCAATAGAATATATACCTCGTACCCTCATGGTCATGATATTGGTTTCATCACCTGAGTCTGATCCTAGATCCCGATGAATTGTTGTTGTCCTGGTCTTTTTACTTTTCTTACGTTGAGCCCATTTTGGCTTCAACTTTGGATGTACAATTCAACAATGATCTTCATCGTGCCCTTTCTTCTTACAGTGAGTGCATGTAGGATTCCCTTTCTTCATTGTAGTTGTATGTTTATCTTTTCCTTTATCCTTGATTTCCATTGATTGCATTGATTATTTGGATGGCAGACTAGTGACATTTCCTCTACTTGACTCAATGTGGGTTGCTTGTACACAAACTTCATCAAATTTGGAAGGGTTAAGCATGAGGATAGTGTGTTTAATATAAGTATGTAGACCACCAATATACTTTAAAAGTGTCTCTTGTGTATACAAAGGAATGCCCAACATTAACGCTTTATTCCTAAAATATTAAGTATAACTTTGAACATTCTGACCTTTAGCTTGCTTTAAACTTTGTCAATTCATCATTTCTTGTTGCATGTATGCTAATGGATAGAATTGTTTCTTCAATGCAATAACAAAATCATTCTAGAAAGAGATTATCTGACCACTTTTCTTGAGATCCTCTTGAGTTTTACTCTCCCACCAAATGAGCGTTGTGCCTCCCAACTGGAGATTAACAAGATGGATCTTCATGTTGTCCTCAATAATCTTTTGTATCCTGCAATAGACTTCAAGTTGTCTAACCCAATTATCCAACTTCTCTGCATTAATTTCTCCATCATACATAGGAAAATCAAATTTTACATCAAACTTTAATAAAGGTATATCAGAAGCATGAGGAGTTCTTTTAGATTGTTTATCCTTGGAAGAATGTACACTTGCTTCATTGGTAGATGATGATGACGATAGTGAAGAAGGTTCTAAAGGTCCACCATCTTCACATCCTCCTTCTGCTTTCACTGAAGATTCACCTTCTTCAACCTTTGTAACTCTTTGTTTCCCTCTTTCATGGTAAAGCTCCTCCACCATGTCTTTCATCAATTTAAATGCCTCAAAGAAGTTGTCTTTAGATGCATAAGGACCTAACTTCCTCGGTGAAGCCATCTCCTGTTTACGAGATCTCCTTTGAATTTATGGATTAAAATCCTCAAGTTGGCCTTCTCCCTTTTTTATTCTAGCTCTAGTAAGCATCCAACACTTGCAAATCCCTGTCAAACCTTGAAAAACCAAAGCTCTGATACCAAAAACTTGATCCGAAAACAAAGGTATTATTGATCGATTTACAAGATAGTTTATGTATTTAAATTGCATTTGGATCGAGAATGTTGATACATAAACAAATAATGTGGAAAAATGAATGAAGAAGAATTGCACAATGAAGAAATGACACGGCAGAAAAGAAGAGACAAACACAAGATTGTTGACGGAGTTCACCCCTCCTGCGCTTCATCTCTGGGTCCGCTTCCGATGTGAGCGACCGCTTCATTAGAATGTCTCAAAATGTTGATTACATCCAAACTACGCTCAAGCCACATACATTTCTATCTCCAACAAGACTCTGAATAAAACCCACTTCTCCAATCTTCTATGCAGAAAATATATGTGCATTTACATAGCAATTATTCTCCCCCAAAAAATGCACCCTCAACAATGGAAAATACCTTAGTTTAAATACCAAAAAATCATGACAAAATTGATTTTAAGATCCAACTTTAATTGGATATGAAATATTTCATCCTAAAAAAAATATGGTTCATCCCAAAAATATTCTAATATCCATACAAAATAAAATATGGTTCATCCCAAAAATATTATAATATCCATACAAAATAGACGTATCCACTTTTAAATGAGCTAAATATGTGGTTAAATAGCCATTTGCCACATGCAAACCATATAAGATATATGGTATCTCCCCATAACTATAAAATATTTGATTACCCACTTATATGGCACATTCCACATTTCCATGACTTGATCCATATTTTAATTAACATATATATTATGTTTGATCATATGGTATATGAATGTATCATAAATTTTCAACTTAATTCCATGGATATTTAAACAAGGGTTGTATGGCAGCTTAGTCCCTGCTAAGTAAATTTGGAAATGAAAATGATAGTTAACACCCTATAATTATTCATGATGATTACTTTGAAACATGAATAATATGCTAACAAATAAGCTAGTTTTATAATCTTGAAAGAAATTAGCTTCTTAAAAGAATTCAACATAGACTCACAAGGGATGAAGAAAACCTTATTGCTCCATGATGACACATAGTTTATAGATTTATTATAACCGGTGACAAAATATCTTGCCATGATTTTACTTTAATGTAATTGCTATATAGTTTTGGGATTAACCTGAATTTCCTTCTAATTAAGCTAAGCAAGCCAAATGCAAATCTCATTTAAAAAATAAAAAATAAAAATAAACATTTCACATTTTAAAAAATATATAATATTTTACTATCTTAATATATATAATAAAATATAATATACATTTTACTATCTTAATATATATAATAAAATATAATATACATTTTAATATATAATATATTATAATATTTTATGTGTTATATATATTATAAAATATATAATGTAATTTATATAATATATATATATATATATATATATATATATATATATATATATATATTTTTTAATATATAATATTTTGTATTTTAATATATATATTATATAATATAATATATTATATATAATATATACTTTAATTTATATAATATTATAATATAATATTTTAATACATATAATATAATATTTTAATGTGTGAACATATACATTATAAAATATATAATATATATTTTAAAATATAATATATATTATAAAATATATAACATATATTTTAAAATATAATATATATTATAAAATATAATATACATTTTAATATATAATATATTATAATATTTTATATTTTAATATATATAATATATATTTTAATTTATATAATATTATAATATAGTATTTTAATACATATAATATAATATTTTAATGTGTTAACATAAATATTATAAAATATATATTTTAATTTATATAATATTTTAATATGTTATGACATGACATATCCAAAACATTAACATCATTATTAATTTCTTCTTCTATACTGGAAAATGTAAATTTAAAAAAATATTTTTATTGTAATAAGTGTTATATATGTTGTATAACCAATTAAAATTTGTTGTTATTGATTATGTAATTAATTTTAAATATTGAAATACATGAAGGCAACAATAAGACTTGAAATATATTAACCAATTATAGATGAGAAAAATAAATATTTTTACTATATCAAAAAATATATATTTATTTTCTTAAGTTAAACATTACATTTTACAAACAAATTTAAAATATAAAGCAAATTAATGTCAAATCAATAGCAAACTCATT
>ML783174.1:333859-344684 GCA_009831015.1 Picea engelmannii
GCGCCAAACCCCGATAGAAGGAACCCCGAATCCTGGTATAGAGTCAGGGATTGGCATTTCGCTAATACGGGTTTGTGGAGATTTCTCCTGTATGGGAGATTAACCCAAAATTTTTAAAATTATGATAGTGGGTGTGTTACAAATACTTTATAGGAGAAACCATGATGGGGTTTTTTCACGTTGCCTGACTCCTAATCAAGCCCAAATGGCACTCTAACAATGTCATTTTGGGGTTTGTGGAGGTCAATTTTAACCCAAAACCACTGCAGCAAAATTTTTACAGGCACATTTATTTTTGCCTTCACTCCACCAAGATGCCCATTTACTGGTTCGAAGATGTGAAGCTTGCCAATGATTCACTAGGAAGCAAAATTTAGTTGATTTACCTCTTAAGCCTATCAAAGTACAAGTCCCTTTCACAAGATAGGGTGTGGACTTTATTGGGCCAATCTCGTCACATTCAAGTGCAGGTCACATATTCATCTTAACTACTACTGACTAATTTAGGAAGTGGGTCGAATAAGTTTCCCTTAGGAATGTTACAAAACAACAAGTGGTAGAATTCATCAAACATAACATCTTATCACGCTTCGGGACCCCTATTGAGATACTAACTGACAATGGATCGGATTTCATGTCTGATGTCATGCTTCACCTCGGTGTCACATACGACATCCAACTTTTTCGATCCTCCACCTATTACCCCCAAGGTAATGGATTGGTCGAATCAACAAATAAAAATCAGGTTCGGATCCTTAAGAGAATGGTCAAAGACAACAAGCGTGGTTGGCACACTAAGTTAAACTTTGCTTTATGGGTTGATCATATAACCCCCAAGATGGCTATGACCAAAGTCCTTACACTCTAGCGTATGGAGCCCATGTTGTTCTACCTATTAACTTGAAAATTCCCGCCTTGATATTGGCTATTATTGAGGCAAAAGGTGATTTCCAACCCTTACAACAACGTTTAGACACACTAATCGAACTAGAGGAGGTTAGAAAAGATGCATTCCAACACTTCCAAAAGAAACAAGACATTTTCAAGCGTTCCTTCGATAAATTTAGAGCCACAATGGAAAATTACAAAGTAGGGGATGATGTCCTACTCTAGGACAAAGCACCTGAGGCCCCATCCAAACACCACAAGTTCGATTCTTTATGGTTGGGTCCTTACACAATCTATGAGGTTTTAGGGACCAATGTTTTCAGATTAAAAACCTTGGATAGTGAACCACTCAAATTCCCAGTGAATGGTCGCCACCTAAAGTTCTTCTATTCATGAGAAACCTCATCTTTTTGTACATATGTCATCACATTTCGATTCATGCTTGTATGCATTTCTTGTTGTTGATTTTTTGCTTTTATGCATTTTTTGTTGTTGATTTCCTGCTTGTATGTATTTTCTTTTGTTTCAATTTCGAGTTGTTGACCTGTTTTATCTTAGTGATTGAGTGTAGGCCCATTTTTTGTTTTTCCTTTCATTTTGGCCCTTTTCATTTCAATGACATGTGAATTTTCTCTAAACCCAGTTCATTAAACCAATTAAATTACACTTATAATTGATTACACCAGGTTTTCTTTCACAAATAAATTATACACAACGGAAATAATAACTAGGAACTTAAATGTAAAAGATAACAACAATCACATCACACATACACAAATATTTTGGACAATAGTCCCTGGAAAAACCCCAGAGGGAAAACAATGCAACATATTTGTGGATTTTATTATTTCAGCAGGAAAATATAGAGATCTATTACAAAATGAGTTGATCCTCAATATTGGCTAAGTAAACCCTAGTGCAACTCTTCCCCAACGATTCGTACGGCCTCCCCACAAATTCTACAAGCCAGAACGACTCAAAAAATGACAAATAGTGAGCCTCTGCATTGTGGTACGACTCTGTGCATCACCCCGTACGACCCTTTCATATATGTAGTGTAACCTTTGCAAAATGTTGAATATGTGAGTCGATCCACTTAGAAAATGACCTCCTCTGTATCCCTACAACCCCCGTCCAACAAGCCCTTAGGAGAGTCTCTCCACTCCAATGAATTTCACTGTCTCTCTCAGATGAATAATGCGCCCTCCTAGACAAATCAATTTCCTTATACCTCCATGAGAAAGTGAAACCCTAATCCCAAAATGATTAAGGGTTGATATTAACTCTCTCCCTAATGATGAGATTAATGGTCACGATTAAAATACCACAACTCAAATTATTTTTCACTTAAACCTTAGAAAAGGTGCTCAATAAAGTCAACTAAATAATATAACACATCAACAATACTTTTCCTAAGCTAGACTTTAGAAAAAGTTAAATAATCAACTTGGTTTGTGTTTTATTGTCCCCCACCATGATAAGACATTGCAATCTAGTGGAAGACCTTCCTTGCTACATTCTCAACACTCCCTACTAGCAAGGAATTGATCCTGTCTCAACCCCATCTAATCCCTGAACTTCATGAACTTTTGTCTGCTCAGTGCCTTGGTAAATATATCCACCATCTATTCATCAGTCTGTATGTAATCAAGGTTCATGAATCTTCTTTGTACACAATCCCGAATGAAGTGATACATAATATCAATGTGCTTTCTATGACCATGAAACACAAGATTCTCATAGAGCCTAATGCAACTCTGATTATCACAACAATCACTGTAGCCTTTAGCTCCTACCCGAACAATACCAAGAGAAACTTCCTCAACCACATTGCCTCACATGCTTCCAAGCTAGCAACCATGTACTATGCCTCAAAAGAGCTCAATGCCATTGAACTTTGCTTCCTGCTGAACCAAGAAATGAGGCCCGATCCAATGTTGAAACAACAAACCGAAGTACTATTTTCGTCCTCTGCACATCCTGACCAATTAGCATATGTAAAGCCTGCTAATTTCACTCCACCATGGCTCTCATATAACAAGTTGTGCTCCATTGTACCTCTCAAATAGCAAAGTACATGTTTTGCAGCTATCCAATGTACTCTCCGAGAGTCCACCATGAACTGACTCAGTGAGTTAACTGCAAAGCTAATATTTGACTGAGTGTTGACTAGATACATGAGTGACCCAATCAACTGACGATAGATAGTGGGTTCTATTGTCTTCGAATTTGATGTGTCAATATTCCTCCAGTTCGTGACTAAAGGTGTAGACATGGGCTTGTAGTCCATCATCCTGAACCTGCACAAAATCTCCACAACATACTTTCCATGTCCAAGGAAGAAGCGCCCATCTGTCTGCCAAACCTCCAGACCAAGGAAGTAGTGCATCAACCCATGGTATTTCATCTCAAACTCTGCTGCAAGGTTGGCCTTGCAATCTGCTATTGGTTGCTTGTCTCTTATGAGAAATAGATCATCTACATATAACACCGGTATGAGAGGTGCCTCCCCTGTAAGAAAATACAGGTTCGGGTCTTCCTCGCTCCACTGGAAATCTATCTCTCTCAAGTAGTTGTCCATCCTCGAGTACCAAGCCCGAGAGGTGCCTCCTTGAGCCCATACAAGGCTCTCCTCGATCTGCAAACATGTGTATCCCTATCACCAACCTCAAATCCCTGTGGTTGCTCAATATATACCTCCTCCTCAACAACTCCATTGAGGAAGGAAGTCTTCACGTACATCTAATGAACGTGCTAGCCCATCTCTGTTGCTAAAGATATAACAGTCTTAATCAATACCCATCCACTGTGGTGAAAGTCTCCTCATAGTCGACTCCCTCTCGCTGTGAAAACCCCTTGGCCATGAAGCATGCTTTGTACTTGTCCACGCCTCCATCTGTTGCATGATTGAATTTGTAGATCCACTTGGATCCTACCACCTTCTTTCCCTTTGGCCTGGGAACCACCTCCCATACATCATTTTTCATAATGGATGTGTACTCCCCATCATGGACTCTTTCCACACTCCATGCTGTGCAACCTGCTCATAATTGGAAGGATCTGCATCAATAAGCTGTGTCATTAATGCAATGTACCCAAGTCTCTCTGGTGGTTTACTTCATTTGAAGGGTTTCTCTGGAAGCCCTGCCAACCTAGAATCATTGAATGTAGACTTATACCACTTAGGTTGTGGCCTAGTGTCCCACTCCTATGAAACTACATCACACTGATCCTACTCCTCCTCATCTGACTCATGATGATCATGTCCAACAATTTCCCTCTAAACACATGTACCTGTTCATGTACCATGTGTCTGTTATTGTGATCCCATGCTCTGACCCTATGCCTCCTTTGTCTTGACCCCGGAGTCATATTTCTGCTGGTCCTATGAATGTGCTAGCAAATCTCTCAACCTCCTCAATGCATGCTCCTCCTCGAACTGTACATCCATACACACAATGAGCTTTATGCATTTTGACACAAATATCATGTAGGCCTTGGAAGCCTCGCTATAACCAACCAAAATCCCCTTGTCTATCTTGGGGTCCAGCTTCGTCCTCTTCTCTGAAGGCATCTGACAGTAACATATGCTACCCTAGATGCGAAAATGGCTCACATCTATCTTGGTACCTGTAAATACCTCCTTAAGTGTCAACTTCCCCAAAAATGTGTAGGGACTCATGTTCTAAATATAAACAACAATGTGACTAGCCTCTGCCCACAAAACAATGGCAAACCATGATCATGTGTCATCGCTCATGTTGCTCCGATTGTGGTCATGTTCTTCCTCTCAGCCACTCCATTTTGCTGAGGATTGTAAGGAACAATGAGTTCCTTCTTGATCCCCACCGCTGCGCAATAATCCACAAACGTCTTGGAGGTGTACTCACCCCTGTTGTCAGATCTCAAAACTTGAATCTTCCTGCCAGTCTGGTTCTCAACCAGAGCTTTGAACTCCTGAAATTTGTTGAAGACTTCATCCTTAGCCTTTAGGAAGTATATCCAGGTCTTCCTTGAGTAGTGATCAATAAATAGAACAAAATATTTGAAGCCACTCACTGAATCCACGCTCATCAGACCACATACGTCAGAATGTATCAAGTCCAATACTCCCTTGGATCTATGCTCGCTTGGTGGAAATGGTCTCCGAGCATACTTTCCCATTGCACAACCCTTGCAAGGGTCATGTCTCTCTGCTATGAACTTAGGAAATCCAATGACTTCCTATCTTACATTCCCCAACACACCAAAGTGTATGTACGTGATCCTCCTATGCCACAAATCTCCCTTGTATGTGGCAATGTTGAGTAATGATCTCCTTGGCTCAACCTTTAATATGTAAACTCTCTTATGTCGAACCCCAATTATCCTGTCCATCTTTGTCCCGGACCCTGCTGGTCTCATGAACACGTTTCCATTATGGAAAGTAACCTCATAACCCTTGTCCTCAAGGGTGGATACTGAGATGAGGTTCTTTGTCAAACCTAGCACATAAAGTACATCCAAAAATCAATGTGGATTACCCAACTCCCTCTGAAACAAAATTGTGCCAACCCCTTATGCCTTGTACCATCTGTCATCTCCGAGCTCTATAACCAGATTCACGCCTCCCTCCCATAGACTAGCGAAAAACTCCTTGCGCCCTGTCATATGACAATATGCTCCACTATTCACAAACCAAATGTCTGAGACTGTTGCGCTAGACATACAAGCTACGAAGAAAAAATTCTCCTCGAAGCTCTTGGAAAATTCATCCACTATTGCATAAGCTGCCATCTATGGCTTGTCTTTCTTCTTCTTCTCCGGACACTGTGAGAAAAAGTGTCCCATCTTGTGACACTGGAAACATTTGACTTTAGAGAAGTCAATGTCCTTCTTCTTCTTTCCACCTTTGTTCTTTGCTTTTCCCTTGCCTTTGCTCGCAAGAGCTAAAGCCTCCTCATCCATGATCTGTGGTGAAGATGATGATCCACCCAACTGACCAAGTCAGATATCCTCCTACACAAAATCATCCCATAAACGTTGCTAGTCAAGGAGCTTCTTACGAGCCACAAATCCACGCACGAACACATCTGATGAATTACAAAAGCCATTCAGTGCCACACACACCAACTCAGATTCCTCTATCTTCTCGCCTATTGCTGCACGCTCATCCATGATATGCGTAATCCTAGTAAGGTAAGGAACAACACCCTCACCCTTTGCCATCTTAGTGCCACACAATCTCTCAAGCAACACCATTACCTTGTTCTCATTCTTTGGTTGGTATAGGTCGCTTAAGGATTTCCACATATCATTTGCGGTATTCTTTCCTGAGAGACGTGTGATCACATTATCTTTAATCCCATCAAGAATTAGGTTCTTTGCCTTAGCATCACCCATCTTCCATGTCACTAGTAAAACTAGATCCGTAGGAGATGTAACATTTTCTAGTGTATGCTCAAGGACATCATTAACATCCAACACCATAGTCATCCTTTCTTTCCAGGTGGGGTAGTGTCGAGCCCCCTGTAGACGATCCTCAACCCTCAAACTCATGGCCATTTCTGAAAGTGATGTTGTTCCTGTTCAAACCCTCACGACTCAACCCCTTACGCTGCAAAAATATTATGGTTGTCTTGATTTTGTGCCTTGGATCCTCACGATCCACCTAGATCTCAATGATCTACCTGTGATACTGCTTCTTCAACAATCTTGCTCTGATACCATGTGAATTTTCTCTAAACCCAGTTCATTAAACCAATTAAATTACACTTATAATTGATTACACCGGGTTTTCTTTCACAAATAAATTATACACAACATAAATAATAACCAAGAATTTAAATGTAAAAGATAACAACAAACACATCACACATACACAAGTATTTTGGACAATAGTCCCTGGAAAAACCCCGAAGGGAAAACTAGTGCAACATATTTGTGGATTTTATTATTTCAACAGGAAAATATAGAGATCTCTTACAAAATGAGTCGATCCTCAATATTCGTTGAGTAAACCCCAACATAACTCTTCCCCAACAATTCGTACAAACTCCCCACAAATTCTACAAGCCAGATCGACTAAGAAAATGACAAATCACGAGCCTCTATGTTGTGGTACGACTCCCTGCGTCACCTTGTACGACCCTTTAAGATATGTAGCATAACCTCTACAAAATGTTGAAGATGTGAGTCGATCCACTTAGAAAATGACCTCCTCTGTGTCCCTGCAATCCCTGTCCAACAAACCTTTGGGCAAGTCTCTTCACTCTAATGAAGTTTGCCCTCTCTCTCTCTCTGATGAATAATGCACCCTCCTAGCCAAATCAATTTTTGTATACCTCCATGAGCAAGTGAAACCCTAATCCAAAAATGATTAAGTGTTGAGATTAACTATGTCCCTCATGATGAGATTAATGGTCAAGATTAAAAGACCACAACTTAAATTATTTATCACTTAAACCTTAGAAAAGGTGCTCAATAAAGTCAACTAAAGAATATAACACATCAACAATCCTTTTCCTAAGTTAGACTTTAGAAAAAGTTAAATAATCAACTTGCCATGTGTTTCATTGCCCCCCACCATGCTAGGACGCTGCAATCTAGTGGAAGACCTTCCTTGCTACATTCTCAACATGACATAGGCTATTTTCTTTTCCTTGATTTCTGGTTTGATTGGTTTTAATGAGAAAGGTAGTTTTCTTGTCTTCATATGGTTGTTTGAAAAAAGTGTCATCCTAGGAGTCCTCCTACCATTCTTGGTATCACTTTAAATAGGAGTAAGCTTGATTTTTATTAAGTTAAAGTCAGCGGGGAAAGGCTAAGGGGATTAGCATAACATTTCATGGTGAAGCTGAAACATGATGGCATGATGACTTACATAGCTATGTGATTGCAACTGCTCTTTACCCAGAAACTTGCGATGTGACATTTTCCAAGCAACATTCTTTTGCCTTCAAAGTAAAAACACTTGATAGTTTTGAGATATTTCAACACCTTCTGCAATTTTTTTTCATATTTCTTTACTCCCTTGATTAATTGGTTTGCTTGTTAGTTTTCTCTAGTGGGTCACTGATTGCAAAAAGATCTCAGTTTGCTGGTTTGTGTGTCAAGAATCGAAGGTATGCATGAGACTTTGTGTTGAGTCAAGGTTCACCTTAGGCCTCTATTCTCACAGTTAAGCCATAATCCGGGCGAGGGACCTGCGTCACTTGGGCCACATTTCTCAACAAAACCCGTGTCGTTTTCCTTTTCTTCTATCCTTTGTGAATCTCAATATAATTTATGTCATATATCTTCATTGCACCACTTTCATTCTTTGGTTTATCCCTAATGTGAAAAATGGTCCTCATACTACAGTTAAATTCCGCCCCCCTCACCCACCTCAATTACTTCAAAAGTATAACTCTTTATTGAGTATTCCTGCCTCTCACACGGGTGATCCCAATGTTCTACATGCCTCAGAAGTCATTTCTCCTCTGGCGCCAAGAATGTTGACCCAAAAATCTGCTTTAGGCTCAACATGATGTTATCACTTTCATTCCTCCACAAGATGGCCTAAGGGTTTCTCTTTTTGCAGCCTCTTATGCTCCAGTTCCAGTCAAAGACAGTGGTAGAGGTCATAGCCAATATAACCCTTTCCCATTAAAGAGTATCATACAACAATTTCAAGTCACTTGATATCAATTCAAGTCAGTTACGGTGTGTCAGATTCAGTTGGGTCAATGCTTCCAAGAACAATTTGAGGGATAGTAGGGCCAAACAGAATTTAGATTTAGGATGTTCCCTACCCTACTATCACCTATTGGACAACTATATAATGGTCACCAATACCTTTATTTCCATTAACATCTTGATGACACCCAAGCAGACTCATTATGGCCTTGTCCGGTTTCTCATGGGACCATGCTCTTTTTCCCCTAGGGTAGGCCCTCCCAAGATTATTTTTGAGTTTTTAAACCATCACATATTAGAATTCCCTATGTCAAGGCTGCTCAGTTCAGATTTCATGAGCCAAGGATTCAATTTTCAAAAATTTCAACGTTGGCCCCATTCGCTTGTCATTAGGAGGGTCTTGTGAGGACATGGTATTCCACAAAAAATAAAATGAAATGTGTTAATTATGTGGGAAATACAATCGATACATCCTATAGGGATCAAGATAAACTTTCCAATTGGCTATCAAGATCCTGATTCCGAGTTCGTATGACTAGTCTACGAAGGGCACAACTCTCACACCTCCTAAATGGCCAAAATCCATAACTGAGACCTCCTAGTCAGTTTTCGTTATGATAACTAACTTCAAGGGAAATCAAATCTAAAGGTGATGTAGGTAGTGTGAGACCTTTTCAACGATATATATTGTGCCTGATTTTGACCCTTGGTTAATGAGAACGAGCCTTCGCAAATTCATGACTAGTTGCACGGGCCATATTGGTAACAATGGTTCAGGGTTAAAAAATTGTTGTTCACAACATTTGAATTAGAAAATTAGGGATACCATGCCATAATAGACTCAGATACCTTTCCAACGATGCCTCATGTTCCTCATTTTGATATCAGATGACCTAGTTAGAGCTGTCACAAATCTCTGAACTGTTTAGGCGGGACGGTCAGATCAGCTAGCATAACATAGTTTCAGGGCAGTTAGAACAATGGTTAATGACCTCATCTAATAAATCCATGGCCACCTCACAAAAGCACCCATCACTACCTTTCCATCGATACTTCATTTGCCTCGATTGGACATCGTCTGATGATGTGGCACCTTTCGCAAGATTGGGCAGTTGTGTGGGGCCCACAAGCAAATCAGGGTTTCAGACTACATATGTTCCTGGCCAAAATTGAGGGTCTAGGTGGCATCAAATTGGATTATTGATGACATATTATTAACGCGCTCGTTGAGATCTTTCCAACGACATGCTCTGCGTCCAATTCCAATTCTATCTCATCTGACAGTGTTTTCAGCCTCATCCAATAAAGCCTTGGTCAAAGTCAAAGTCAACCTTTCACTGGCACACATTTCAAGAAAATGAATAAAAATAATAATTAAAAAGTTGGGAAAATGACGTGGTCATGCCACTCACCCCTCCCATGCAAAATCGAATTTTGAAAACTAAAACTGTTTTGGAAAAAACAAAATCTCTTCCCCCCCCTCTAATTCTGTTATTTTTGCTGGTCGAGGGATGAGGCAAAGGAGCTCTGCAACTGGTTTCGTATGTAGAGGAGGGTTTCCATGGCAGCAGGCCACGACCACACACTAGCAACAACGAAGAACAGGTATACCATACCCAGTGACTCATTTGCTCAGAAAAGTTTGGTTTTGGTTTTGGTTGTGATTGGTTTTTCTTCATGGTACCTAATTATTTTGCTGGTTCAAAATTATTCCTTACTGGTTCCATTTTTGTTTACTGGTTCATATTTTCAGGTTCAATTTTCAAATTTTGCTGGTTCAGATATTTAAGTGTTGTTCATGGTCACTGTTCATGATGTTTCCTGGGTAAAATTGCAGGAGGGAGGGGATTTGAACCCCTCCTGGGCACCAGGCCCAGGTCTCTAGGGCCCTCCTAGAGATTGTTGAGTGTTATGTGTTCTGGATTAAATTGCAGGCCTATTATTGCAAATTTGGAGGCCAGAGGGTTTGAACCCTGGCCTCCTCCCCTGTTCTCATTCAAAAACCCCAATTCTGGGCCAAAAATACAAAAAGAAGGGGAGGGAGTCGAATCCTCGACCTCCTCTTCTCTAATGTTTAGACCCACAATTTCTGAAAAAATTAACGGTGGTGGGCACACCACCCACCCACCACCTTTTCTCCCAAACCCTTTGCACTAACCACCGGTCGCCATGCGCACACAGAGCCTCTAAACCCTCGCCCTTGGCTCCTTCCTCCCGAGCGGGCCACTTCTACCATGGCCGAGCCCGATAACCTCTGTAAGCGGCTATCTTGGGTCGGGCC
>ML783174.1:347167-364589 GCA_009831015.1 Picea engelmannii
CGGGGCCAAATTGAGGCAAACGAAGGAAACCCTTATCAACTATAAGTATATAGACCTATAACAGCCTCTCAAATCTGGTGTTCAACCCAAATTTTTTTATTGAAGTGCAATTTTTCCCTGGTCTGCCTCTAGCCAACACTTTCCCTTGAACCTTTCCGGGGGCATATATCGCTCATCTTGAGCCCGATTTGCGCAAAACAAAAGGCAGCGAAAAGATGGTTAATAGCTCTACAACATGGTAACACAAAAAAATAGATTTGTGTATGTTTCATAAGAGGGAACAACCTTCCATGGTTCAGATCTCGATGGGGCCCCTTAACCAAATCAAGCCCGGATGGAAACCACGCTTCATCAGCTCACATGGATACCTATAGGCAACAAGGGGTGGTAAAAACAGGTTTGAAAAGTCACTGAACAACAAACATTTCCTTACTTTTAGTGGCCAAACCAAACACCTCCTGCCCTCCAAAGCAGCGTATAATTTTCTCCAAGCTATGAGCCTTCAACCCGGTGAATTCGACAACCATTGATGGCCTTGCACACCATGAATGCCACCTCATTTACATCTGCAAAACATGACAACAATCGAAGTGTCAATGTGATGAAACAAATCCCAAGGAAAATGATGAGGTGACACCTTAGTTTTGTCATTTTCCTAAATGACATTTTGTAATAAGTTTTGTTTTAAATGCTTTACCTTTTGGAATAAAATATTGCAAATAAAGTATCAAATCAAATCTCATGTGATTTCCTTTTGAATAAGGACAAAACACTTTAGGGTTGGTCCACTTGTCACTTTTCCAAAAGTGACAAGTGTCTTATGACCTAACCCTAGCCTTCTCCTCTCCTTTATAAACAAGAGGAAGACTTTGTACAAATGGAGGCTTGTTGAATAAAACATCAAAATTTTGTTGATTTTTTTCCTAAGAGTCTTAGTGTATATTTGTACTTGTTCTCCTTTGGTTGTTGGATTTGTTTACTTGTTGGTTAAGGGTTGAGGAGTAGTAGTAAATGCTTGTTATATTAGCTATCTCTAGGAGGGATTGGTTAGCTATATGTTTGTTGTTGCTTCCTTGGGTTTAATTTGTCTGTTTTCATTTATTAGCAACTATGTTTAACTTGCTTGAATGTGTTTTTGTGCAGATTTTTGGTAAATGCCTAAGTATTCAACCATAGTTAGTGGTTAGGAGATCTAGGTGTCCCTTAGGACAACCCTTTGAGACTTCTTTGTTTGCTGGTTATTGTTGTTTGTTTTTTATATAATTTCATTCTTCATTTTTAGTTAAATTTTCTTCCACTTATATCATTGTCCTAAATAGGAAAATTGACCAATTTGGTCAATCTACCCTTCCAGGAAAATCATCTTAGTTTGATGTTATATCACTGTCATTCATAATTTTCTATTTATTTATTTCAGTTTTGTTACTTAAAAATCACGAAAATTTCATTGCTTGCTTGTTAGGACATATTTGGTTACCTGTTCTGCTTCTCCTAAGCGGTCTGGAATCCATTGAAGACATGTTTGAGACAAAGGGGCCAACATGGAAGTCAAAAAAAATAGCAGGACACAACTGTAAAATCCACTCCCTACACTCAATTCCACATTTGTTTTCATATATATATATATATATATATATATATATATATATTTATTTCAGTCAGTTACACAAAATTTGCACACATTTCAATGTTTTTTTTTTTCTCGGAAAAAAAAAGCGTAATTTTATTCATCAGGAGAGCCAAAATTATATTTTGTAGGTGCTAGTTTAACACATTCGAACACACATTTCATTGTTATTATACCATGTTTTTGTAAAGAAATTCTTGACTTATAATGTAATTTTCAGTTTATAAACAAATTTGAAAATTTCCTTTTAGAAGTCATCATTCATTTAATTTTGTTAGATAGTTTCGATTCCCCAAACAAGGAATCAATTGGAGCTCTCATGCATATGGCGACTATGCGACCCACAAGGAGCTTCAACCCATTCCTTTGGGTTGAATAGTGTAGGTGTATAGTCTATGTTTTATTAAAATCTATTTGAGTACCACGCCACCTGAGATGAAGGAAAAAAGGTGCATAACCCTGTGATTAGTTGATGGTTGGGTTCCCTTGCCATCATACCTACTGTGTTTAACACAAAGTTTAGTAGGGAGGGTTAAATGGTATTTACTTGCATTGTTTATACTCTCTTTTTCTAACTTTCAGGTTGTTGCCCTTAAAGGGGCCATAAAAAACAACAAGTAAAAACATAAAAAAAAAAATACAAAACTTGAAAACAAAAGCAGGGGTCCACCCCACAAAACAAAAAAAACCAAAAACACTATATTATCTAACTATATATACATATTTATACATATATTTATATCATATAGAAGTTAGAAAGATTTCAATTTTGTTGACCAAGAGACACTTGCGAAATTAAGATGTGATCTCGCCATGTGTATGGCTTGGTCGTTCATTTCAAGTAATTTCAATTTATAGACTACTAAGAGTCAAAGCCAGGAATATTCATCAGGAGCCCCTCGTAATTTATTTCAGTATCAATTGAGTGATTTTGATTTCTCTCGTAAACCATATGGTAAAGAAGTTGATTAGCTCGACTTGGATTGGAATACTACTCTGCTTGGGTAAGCTCATCCAAAACTCCCTCGGGGGGTCCTGAGCCTCTTCCTTTGCACAGGTATTCTTCTTCTATCCAAGTGGCTTTAAGAGCCTAAAAGCGCTAGAGACGAGAAGAGGATAATCCCTCCTTTGAACTACATTAGACACATTTCATTCTAGCCACGTGGTCTACCTAAGCTCACTCTTTTTATACTAAGAGGAACGGTTGCGGGATAATAGGTGTTTGCTTGATCGGGAGGACCTTCAAAACTGCATGGTAGCCACTGTTTATGTTTAAAAAACCTAAAAATCACAATTAAATACATGCTTAAAGTCTCACCTTTCATTAGTGCACATCATACCTTGGTGAATATTAGTTTGCAGCCCATTATATCTCTATTTTCATAGCTGCTACAACTTGTTAAAAGGTTGGTGTTTAATTTTTAGATCCATTTTTAGGCTTTGAAAAGTCTCAAGGCCATTGTTCGGGTGATTTTGGGTGATATTGGCCCATTCGGGGCTTGTTCCCACACATTACGAGTCCTGAACAACTTGTTTTTCATCACTTACAACAACCTTAAAGGACATGGCTATAGATTTTAAAGGAATTTTGACTCTCTTTTTTCGATAATTTTTTAGTTGTCCACTGGGCCATTGTTCGGAACCCCGATTTACCCTAGGAATCAATTTTTGACCTTTTTCCAAGGCTTTAAGGAGCAAACAACTTCTTGTTCCCTTTTATTAGTTTGTTGTCCTAAAAATCAAAGAGATTATTTTTGTCCCCTTGTTTATAATTTTCACCTCGAGGCCATTTTGGTCATTATGGAAGCTAAGGGACAACAATACCCAAGGTGGTTGGTCCTAAGAAATATTTTTCGTAAGTATTTCACCTCTCCTTTCCACTTTCCACCGCTTCAGACATAGAACCATCTGAGGTGTCGATAGTCTCTGCCTCGTGTTGAACTACCAAAGAGGTTGTAACCGACTTCACAGCCGGATAGGTGAGATTCGTCCTAACGAATGGATTTTTCTTATAACAATAGTTCCACGATAACTATAAGTTTTTGACAAAGCTTGCATATCTAAGCAACTCTCATATCATCCCACTTCCATCTAAATTGTGTGGAAAGCAGAAGTAAACTAGTTGGGGATATCAACTCTCGCTGGAAGTGGGGCTATGCTTATATGATACCGAGGCAACTTCGTTGAGGCTATGGATGTTCACTGGTAGCGAAGCAATGCCTAGAAAGGAGAGATGAGGATCAAACATTGGCTTATTGTCATTAACAAAAGGTCTCAATGTGGTGTCATACCCCAATAAATATTATGAGTAGGTTCAATTTTGATTAATTACTCCCATGTTTTGGCTTACAAAGAATACTTGGAAGGGAATCTTGAAGTTCCCATTACCTGCTAATATCTTTCAGAAAGAAAGCTAGTTGATGTGGAACATGTGACAAATGTAAGATGCCACACTTATTTAGAAACTTAATTTTCAAACTCCAATGTGACCTTGGACATTTGAAGGACAAAGATAAATGATTTCTCCCAATGAATCACCATTTATTGTGGTTGCAACAACTCCCTTCAATTTCTTCTATTTCAGGACAAATTGATGGCCTCCCTTATCTAAACTTCTATATAAATACTATGGTTACAAAGTGGTTAATAGAGTTTGGTAGCTTTGGGGGATTCACACAGGAAATATTTCATTGTACCATTAGGCATACCTCTTATATTTATAATTTTTGGGCCTATCATGTTTGATCAACAACCTTCCCCTTTCAAATTTTGATGCATACAAAGCCCCTGTAGACCCCGTGATAACTGAGGCCACGTGTAAAAGAATTTCGGGATTGTATCAGTTAGCTAATGCATCAGACTTTTACCTTCGAATGGATATATCATTATAACCCTTTGGAAAATCTGAGGTTTGACATTTGACAAGACCTCAGACTCTCAACTCATCAGATTCACAAACCTAGTTTCCAAAGCTCCATCTTTCGAAAAAATTCGACTCAATGGCCTATTAGATCCGTCGTTTCAGGACCTCATTTATCAGACTCTCCCATGAGCATGTGCCTTCTCGATAAGGGGTTCCAAACGGTTTTCTCCCGATGAGCTTATCGTGAATATTAATTAGTCGTAAACCCAACTTATTTCTTTCTAAAGACATTATATCAAAAGGTATGCTCTTATAATCTAATAAGATTTTGCGTCCAATACCTTCAATTAATTACATGCATTATCATTATTATCGAATATGGTGTATGATATCTTTCGATAGCTCCCTTCCGAAAACTCATTCCGCAAACTTTAAAGAATTAATCAAAGGATAATAAAGATTTATTTGTTTTCCCCATGAAATTAACCTTTAAAGATTTTGATTTAACAAGTGTTTATAAGAATCTTTGTTAATTTGAATACAAAAACTTAGACCGTCCCCTTTATTAAACAAGCGCCAACATGATTTTGATACATACTCATGAATATTCCTCGGGGAATCTTCGTCAGAAAATATAATCACCTTGGCACCTCCCGAGAGCCCCTTCTCGATAACATGCTTCCGATAGATCCCTTCATACAACACTATCAAAAGGAATCCTCTCGAAGTAAACCTTTTGATAATGCCCTTTCGATGACTGTCTCGGATCGCACTATCAAAAGGGAACCTTTCGAAACAAGCCCTCTAACAACATTACTCCAAAAATGTTGACTCGATGGCACAAGCCCGAGAAGCTTCCTTCCAAAAATATTAATGGAGTTGTAATTTTCCTATCCGCTACAGGCTGTAGTCCATTCACAGTATTTGCAGAGGGATTGGGTAAATATTTAATACTTAAAACCTAAATTGAAACCCTTATTATGCATTATTCAAAATTTCAAAGTGAAAAAGGAGCTCCACGAACTTAATTACCAAGCTAACTCAAATCTACAATGTGAAACAGTGAAGCCTCCAGGTATGTATACTCTTTGTTCGAAAGTTGTTTTAATCCAGTCTTAACATTCTGATAAGCTCATTGTGATTTTATATGTTATAGAAACTTAAGATAACAAGATGTCATGACCATAAACAAGAAGAGGAAAAGCTCTCCTAGTGAATGTACCTGCACGTACTAAAAACCCAGATGACATTTTGATGTTCGATACAAATTACTTAATCGGAATGGCGCATTGTCGGAGATAGGATGAAATATACAAAATATTTAACACTAAATATTTCCCTATGGAGGACGACAACATAACAGTTTATCACAACATAACGAAGAGAGATATATGCCATAGCTTCTCGCCGAATGATTTTTCCATACAACAATGTTGCGAGGTGGGTTTTCACTCATATGGATGCTGACACAACTACTGTGGTGAAAAAATTTAGAGTTCCGATAGGCTCTCTGAGTCTTGATGACATCCACATCAGACACCACCTACAAGAATCCGACGTGTCCTTGAACAAGCCATTCCTACAAAAAATTTAGGAAGACCGCCTAGACTTTGATGAACTAATGGAGGATTGGTTGGGTGAAGAGACAAAATTTTCCAAGAAAGATCACTGATTAGTCCCAATGCAGTGTTTGAAGATACTCTATCGATTATTGGTAGCCATGATATGCAGATTGTATGGTGAAGAGACCGACACACATTTTCAGATGCAATGGACATCAATGGCTTATTGTGTGGTTGAGGTAGGGAATATCTTCAGCTAGAACCAAAGCCTCACATTCAACATCTTTAAGAATGCCTGAGAAGCTACAATTTTGAAGAAGATAGGTTTTTACATGTCTTCTTACCTCATTGATGCTATTTGTTCCTTAATACATTTTCCTGCATTAGGATGGGAGTGGAATCCTAGTTTTCCACATGTACATGTGTATTGATCAGAGTTATGGGATATCAACTATAAGAAATATTTTTATGATATATATGATTTTTTCCTAGTTCCACTATTTATCCTCATATTCAGCCACCCACCCCATAGAATATCTCAAGGATCCATAGATATTGGTGATTGGGACACGGGGAAACATTACACATATGTCATAATTTATGGATGTATAAAATCCCCACATCTCCTGCCAAAATATGTCCTTGACAAACTGTTAGCCAGAGAAATTGCATATTAGTCTGTGGAGGCAGGAATAACAACCTTTTTGTGAGAAAGCAACAAATGTTAGCTTTTTAGCTCGGGAGGTACTCCGCATGCGTCTTGTATGCGGAAGTAACCTTGTACCTACACTACTAGACACTTGACTTTGTAATGGGTTTTTATAAAGTTGTGATAAAGTGGTTCTTTTATTAAAGTGATTTTTTTTTAATAAAGTGTAACTTTTAATATTAAAGTGATTTTATTTCATAAAGTGCACTTATGTTATAAAGTGAAAATGTACTTTAATATTTTTAAGTGATTTATTTTGGAGGGAATGAATCATGACCCTTGATCTTGTAAAGGCAAGATTAGATCTTGGCCATTAGATATAGGGTTGGAGAAGGTGAAGGGTCACTTTTTGATTATAAGAGATTACTTAGGGTAGTGTGCAAGACAGATTGGGAAGAAGATTGAGAGAGATTCCTGAGAGAGCTTGAGAGAGGAAAGAGGGCAACAAGGAGGGCGTATTTCCCAAGAGAGATTGGACACAAATCCCAAGGGAGTTTTCTGTGTGCGAGTGCTATAAAATTTCTACTGTTAGAGAGGCTGTACTGTACGGATCCGTACAGTCCGTACAACAGGCTTGGAGGGCACACGTTTTGAGGCAGCTTGCTGCACACAAATAGAGGCAAATTTTTTAGTGTTTTTTGTTTGTGAAGAGGGCAATTCTGTTGCTGTTCGTACAAAAGTTATTTTGGCACATAATTTGAAGTGTTGTAAGAGGGCAAATCCTTACAGCAGTATGGATTTTCTGGGCACTGAAAATCGAGAAGAAAATTTGGGACTGTTGGGTGCTGTAAGTTATTTCTTTTGGCTATAAATGTATTGTTGCTGCTGATATATATTTCCTGAAGATAATAAAATCTCTCTCTTTCTTTGGGTTTCCCCACATTGGGCTTTTCCATGGCATTGACTAAATTTTTGAGTTTTTTTTAGTTGAATGGTTGTTCATTGTGTTTATTCTGCTGCAAAATTGCTTAGCAATGTGTATTTTTGCTTATGGTAATTTCTGAATGTGGGTTTAGACATTTCAGAGTTCATAGTAGACAATTATCTCTAGGTTAAGTGTATAACATAATTATTTACTTGATGATTTTATCATTTAAATTTCTACATGGTATTAGAGCTTGGGCTCTGAGTGACAGTGAATAGTGAGATTTTTGGGAAAGGGTTGAAGGGGAAAATTTGTTGTTTGTTTTCCTTTGAACAGTGACAAAGAATATGGCTACATGCATTAGATTTGAGGATCAGTTGGATGGCATTTCCAACTATTTGCAATGGAAGGTCTGGATGTCAGCTGTTCTCAAGGAGAACAAGATTTGGAACTATGTCAGTTCTATTGTTGTGGATCCCACAACAGATCCTGTTGCTTTGGATTTGCATGAAGTAAAGGAGGCTCAGAGGATTATTTTGGATGGGGTGAAGCACCACCTTATTCCACACTTAGTTGAGAAGAAGACAACCCAAGAGATGTGGGATGCACTTAAGAACTTATTTGAGGCAAAGGATGAAAACCGAAAGATGGCCTTGAAGGATAAGTTGCATGATACCAAGATGGGTAAGGGGGAGAGTGTGTCTTCTTATCTTACCCGGGTAGCTCAAGTGAAAGATGAGTTGGATGCAGTTGGGGAGGTCATATCAAATTCAGAGTTGGCGAGGATAGCCTTGAAAGGCTTCACCAATGAATGGGAAGTCTTCGTGAAGTGTGTGGTGGGTTGTGAGCATCTTCCAGATTGGAGTAGACTGTGGGACGATTTCACTCAGGAGGAGATTCGGGAAGGATCTCAGAGTAGTGGACAAAAGGCAAATGGAGTTGATGAAGAGAATGTTGCTCTTGTTGCAAAGAGCAAGAAGAAAGGAAATTCCGGGAGGGAATTGAGAAAAGTCAGATGTTACTGTTGTAATCTCGCTTCTCAGTGTCTTGAGAGGAAGAAGAAGGAATAGGAGGGGCTTGAGACAACTGCTACAACAGCCATGGAGGACTTTTCTTCCAAGTTTGACAGGGAATTTTTTTTGGTTACTCTAGTATCCAGTGTCGGTATTGGAGGATTTGGGGGTGATTTTAGATGGATTTTTGACAGTGGAGCCTCTTGTCACATGATGTGAATTTGGCGAGTATTCCTTATTATCACCGAGACATGTCCTGATTGACTGGTGGAGAGAGAAGGTGGTATGGCATGAGCTTTACGTGGAGTTGGAAGGGTTAGATTCCGACTCGAGTATGGAGAATTCCTGGAGCTCGATGGAGTTCTCTTTGTTCCAGGGTTGAGGGTTAACTTGCTCTTAGTCTCAGCCTTGGAGGATGTTGGATATTGTACATTATTCAAGAGGGGACATGTATTTATTTACAGGGAGGGAGCGGACCCGGTGGAGCCACAACTGATAGGTGATAGGGTGGACAGGTTGTACATGTTGCGAGGACAACCTTCATGTTATGATTCAATGTCGGATGAGGAGAAGGAGGCTCCTGAGACTGCAGTGGGCCGAAAAATTCAGTTTTGCATTCCGAGAGAAGAGAGGGAGTCTTTTTTGAGCACCGACAACAGGCTCAGCTGGTGTGATCAAACCGATGCTTAGGGTGGAGTGGATTCTCTTAGGAGCTCAGGGTTCAAAGTGGCTGTCAGGAGAAGATCTTCTATTTCGAGTTCTGTGCAGGTGTTGAGGATGGCTCCAAATTCAGAGAGCTCCTACTGAGCACAGTGTGATGAGACTAGATGATGGAGATGAATGAATACATCCCTCGCTAAGAGGGAGTGTTATCTTTTTAGCTCGAGAGGTACTCCGCATGTGTGTCTTGTATGCGGAAGTAACCTTGTACCTACACTACTAGACACTTGACTTTGTAATGGTTTTTTATAAAGTTGTGATAAAGTGGTTCTTTTATTAAAGTGACTTTTTTAATTAAAGTGTACCTTCTAATATTAAAGTGACTTTATTTCATAAAGTGCACTTATGTTATAAAGTGAAAATGTACTTTAATATTTTAAAGTGATTTATATTGGAAGGAATGAATCATGACCCTTGATCTTGTAAACGTAAGATTAGATCATGGCCATTAGATCTAGGGTTGGAGAAGGTGAAGGGTCACTTTCTGATTATAAGAGAATACCTAAGGTAGTGTGCAAGACATATTGGGAAGAAGATTGAGAGAGATTTCCGAGAGAGCTTGAGAGAGGAAAGAGGGCAACAAGGAGGGTGCATTGCCCAAGAGAGATTGGGCACAAATCCCAAGAGAGTTTTTTGTATGTGAGTGCTGTAAATTTTCTGTTGTTAGAGAGGCTGTATTGTATGGATCCGTATAGTCTGTACAACATGCTCAGAGGGCACAGCTTTAGAGGCAGCTTGCTGCACGTAAATCGAGGTAGATTTTTCAGTGTTTTCTATTGGTGAAGAGGGCCATTCTGTTGCTGTCTGTACAACAATTATTTTGGCATAGATTTCGAGGTGCTGTAAGAGGGAAAATCTGTACAATAGTATGGATTTTTTGTGCACGAAAATCAAGGAAGAAATTTGGGACTGTTGGGTGCTGTAAGTTATTTCTCTTCGCTGTTAATGTATTGCTGCTGCTGATATATCTTTCTTGAAACTAATAAAACCTCTCTCTCTCTTTGGGTTTCCCCACATTGGGGTTTTCCCTGACATTGCCTAAATTTATGAGTTTTTCTGAGTTGAATGGTTGTTGTGCATTGTGTTTATTCCGTTGCAACATTTCTTAACAATGTGTATTTCTGCTTATGGTAATTTCTGACTGTGGGTTTAGACATTTCAGAGTTCATAGAAGACAATTATCTCTAGGTTGCTAAGTGTATGACAAAATTATATACTTGCTGATTTTGTCATTTAAATTTCCACAACAAAACATTATGGCCTAGTTTCCAAATCAATATAGGAAGACTCACATTGAAAAATGTTCCTCATGCTCGGAATGTAGCCAAAGCCCTTTAAGAATTTTTTTTGTGCACAGGGAAACCTAGAGGACATGACCCAAAAGGGATTGTCAAAGAAAATGTCAAATCAGTGAGGTTAGTACACCCCGTGGCACATGATGTGAGTTTTGCAGAAGAAGTTTTCAAAGGAACATTTATATATGAAGAAGTATTAAATAGATTTTCAGATGAACCAACAAAAGAAAAATTGCACAGGGAAGAGGAAGAGAAAAGTAAAATAACCAAAGATTAGTTTATATTACTTTTTTCTAGAGATGAAGAAAAGCAAGAAGAGAAGGAGATTGAAGAATACATAGTAATCCATGCTCGTACACCCCTAAAATCAATTCCATGGAACTTTTCTTACTTTTTCCAATTATAAGAATTGGAAAATGTTGTGGTGGTTGTGCGAGAATACTACAACAATTTGATAAAGGGAATTGAGAAGAGGTCCAATAAGAGAAAAATAGGTGAAACATCCCTCAACAAGGAGTCTTCCGACATGATGATTGTGTGGAAATCATGTCCAAATCCTAAGGTTAACACTTTGGAGAATGCTTCAACCCTAAGTGCATTTGTGGGGGCCAACTTGGTGTCAGCGTGTGAGTTTAGTGCCACATTAGACATCTGCAAAGCAAGGGTGGCCAAAATGGAAGAACAATTGAAGGGTCAAAGGGACAATTTGGATGTTGAGTTTAGGAGAGAGGCCAACACAACTAAACAACTACATAAAGAGGATCTGGAAGCTCTGAAGTTAGAGCACTCACAAGAAACAGATAGTTAAGAGAATCCCATGCACAAGAAATAACCAACCTGGAGAGAGAGCACCAAGAACTCATTAGATTCTCAGAACAATGGGAACATAAGATTCTTGGACTTGAAAAAGAAACAAAAAAAATGGAAAATATCATAAAGGAAAGCAACAAAAAGGCTCTTATCACAAGAACTATGAAATAAGAGGTTAGGACTACAAATGAAGAGCTAAAGCAAGTGTAAAGAGAATTCTTTTGTACATTAAAGAGAATTCAAAGATACAGGGATGATCAAATTAGGTTGATAAACCAAATAGATGAAATGAAAGACCAATACAAGAAGTCTCATGATGCATTTGATAAAATTTTATATTGGTAGAATATATATCTTAAGCCACCAAGTACATTTACCAAATACAATGCAAATAAAAAGTTGAAAGATCAAGTCTTATTTGATTCTTGGAAAACCATTTTTGAAGATATTGAAGAAACCCAACAACTAGCTACGAAAGCTTGCAAGAAACCGTCGAATTATTCAGATGATTTGTTGAAAGTATTTGGAATGTAGGTCATGCAAGGATTAGATGAAGCAACCCCAAGTAAGCTAAGGATTGTAGAAGTAGAGACACAAAGAGACCTCAACAAGAAAGCTATTAATAAAATTAAAGAGGTGAACAAAGAAATCCAAATGAATATTTGATGAAACCAACAAGGTTGATTACAATGACAAAAGACTACATCAAAAGGATTCATCAAGACATCAAACTAGAAATAGCTTCTAGAATATGTGATAGATAAATATAGGTGGAGAAGATGCATCTCAACAAAATAGATGCAGTCTTGAAGGAATTTGAATTATGGAAGGCTTACAGAGACAACATAGAATCCAATAAGACCTCATAACTTTTGTATTATGTAATAAGTCTTTTTCTTTCTAAAATTCAGGTTGTACACCTAATAGGGGCATATCAAAATGATAAGGTGTAACTATTATCTAAGATGATGACCTTTATAGAATGTAAAGAGTCTCCCCTGTTTTATAAAGAGAGCTCTACTAAAGAAGATGGAATTTTTCCCATTGTATAGACTGATGATACTATTTTTTTGGAATATATAAAGAGCAAAAGGCACTTCGATATCATGGTTGTTGTCAACTGCACGTGGGACTACTCTTCATATGTGTTTGTTATTTAAGTTTTTTTTTGAATGCTTATCATATGAACTAGTTCTATGTTCAGTGTTTGAAATGCTTATGATGTTATGATTTCTAGTGGGTACAATGATGATATTACATGTCTTATCTGGAATTATTTGTGATCATATATGCAATTTGATCGTTTTAATATATTGTTGATTGACATGAACTATTCTGTTGTCAATAATGTTATCTTGAACTGTACTCATTTAGGGAGTCTTGATCCTAATTAGGATAGGTTAAGATAGAATAGAAATAGATTAGAATAGTGAATTTCATTTCTATTTTAGAGGATTTGATTAGTTCTTAAATCGAATTCATGGAGGACAATTCAAATGTTTTTCCATTTCTATTAACCCTTAGCGGAAACCAGGACGACATATTGGTCGGAAGCACTATCCCAAATGAGAGTAGGTCTAATTGGGACCTACCATTCAGTGTTGCCTTAACTTATTGTCAGACCATTTTGACCCGTCAACACCCAGAAAATATTTTTCATCAAAATTATAGCAAATACCCTTAAGTTGGCGTTTAGTGATTTCTGCTCAAGTTAATTTCTGGAGTGGCAGGAGGGGTGATATTGATGGGTCAAGGGAGAGGAATAAAGGAGGTTTTTTTTTTTTGTTTTGGGAAGAGACTACCTATTGTGATTCCTTGGCACATTGAGTAGCTTCTAGCCAAGTCTGTGGGTGAGCCATTAGGACATGGGCTCAGATGTCATCCTTCATGCCACTAATAAAACACTCCCTAAAGAAGGTGTGTGAAATGTCATCCGTTCTGAAAGTCAATTGCTCAAAGGTGGTGATATAGTCTTCCACTATGCCAGACTGTTTCATCCTAGTTAAATGGCCCAAATGATGTGTGTCGGTGTCAAAGAGTTCATAAATATTTGCAACAAACTGTGTCCAAGCAACATACCCTCTGCGTGAATTTTTAGTTCATTGCCACCATTTCCAACATTCAGTATCCAAAGAAAGGAAAATAGTATGAAGTTTGGAGAAATCATAAATAATGTCGTGTAGGGAGAAATAATGTTCCATTTGAGTGACCCAGCTTGTGGGGTCTGAGCCATCAAATTTATTCACATCCACTTTGGGGAGATGGAGGTCAAAATAAAGAGGGTTGGAATGAAAGTTCATGGTATGGAAGGAGTTAGCTCCGTCGAGGTGTGAAGTTTGTTAAAAGGAGTTAGGGCCCTGGAATTGGCTCATCCATTTGGTGAGGTTTCTTTCGAGGGAGTCAAAGCAGCCATTGAGGGAGTCAAATTGGTTATTGAGGGAGTGATATTGGGTAGTGAGGGACAAACTTGGGAATTGAGGGAACCAATTTTGGAAGTCATGTTCTTGATGGTAGTCTTTTTCTGGCCAATTTAAGTTTCCAAGGCTTTGATGGTGGTTTCAAACTCTTGGTTGCAGGTGTGGGACATTTGGGAGGTAGGAAGAGAAGAAGTGGGTGGGTAGCTGGGACCACAAAAAAATGACTATAAGTGATAGATATGGCTACGATTAGGGCGAAGAGCAGAATCCAATGGGATAGGTCCCAAATAAGGGTGTCAGGAGGGTTGGTTGGGACCACGAAAAAAAGGCTTATAACTGATAGGTACCACTACGATCAGGGCGAAGAGAGGAATCCAATGGGATAGGTCTTGTTATCCCCCACTTTTAGGGATAACTAGGAGATCATGTCACGAGGCCCACAGGTCCTAGACATGGAGCATCGAGAGCAGGATTGACTTTAGCATGGCCTTGGAGGGCCCACCTTTTCTTTCTTCCAACATCTTTATCTTGTCAGCAGCAGCAGCATCCACCACCATCGGCTTGGTCCTGTGTCGGAGATGGTTCTTGCTCCATGAGGTAATTAGTCCAGGTATCATGGTATGTGTTACTTTGATCATCAAACCCTTGAATGTGTGCATCTGATTCCTTTTATTTCTAACGATTGCTTGGATCTTACACTTGCCCACTTGACCATGTCTGGGGGGATTGACAGGATGCCCTAGTAAGCCTGTGTCTGTAGGTTTTGGTTTGCCACTGGGGGGATTTCTGAAAAGCCATCGTCTGCTCCCTTCACAACACCACTTTTTCATCTTGCTTCCCGCTCACTTATCCCATTCCACTTGTACGGGCATTGGGTTGTCCTATTTTCAGGATTGCACCTTATCTTGTGGGAAGAAGGGGCTAAAAGCCTAGAAGGTAAAAGCAAGCTGGTAAAATATAAAAGCCTAAGAATAAAACCTCGAGATGCTTCCCCCAGGGATCCCTGAGAAAGCAATAAAAGGCTTCTCAGCAAAAAACAAGAGGGACCCGAAAAAGTAATAAAACAAGACTTAACCAGAGGATGGGGGGTCTCATCACGAGCCAACCTATTAGGTCCATGGGTACCTAGCAGTATGACATTGCCACCAGCTGGTTACCACACCAGGGCAGTGACTCTTGGTTGCATGGCCAAGGGAAAGGGGGTCTCGTCACGATCCAACCTTCTCATATCTGTAAAAGTACTTGTGGGTAACATTATCACCACTGGTCACCACGCTAGGGCAGTGTCCCCTAATTAGTTCTTGAACAAAAAAGTAATAAAAGAATAAAGAATAAAAGGCAAGAATGGGCTTGGAAAAAATTGCATCCAGGACATGTACAAATCGCCTTCTACAAAGGCACCCACAGGTAACGTTGCTTGCATCCTTGGCCCTCATTGCACCTACATGCTTGGACATCCCCTGACCACATCACCCACTTACATGGCTTGGATGAGGTCTCTTCTGGGAACTTTCATTTTCCAATGGACACTAGCCCAATAGGACGTCTTGCCCTTTTCTCCAAACTTGTATTGCGGGCCTGTGTAATGTCTTTGAGCTTTTAACTGATGTATTAGGGATTTTATGCACATGTTTAATAATATTGATGATGAGATGTAATTGACATTGCTATGATCCTTGTGACTGATGAGCCCATGGAGGGCGTAGCTGTTGATGTGCAGGATCATGCCCGACGGACAAGTACCTTTTTGGACCAGTACACATGGAGAGATGATCAGTTCGGACCTCCATAGGGCTGAAGAGCCCATCAGATGGATGTTGAGACCCCATCAGGGGGCAGAGACAGGACAAAGATGGATCAGGGGCTTTGCACTGGAGAAGAAGAGGACGTTCCACCAGAGGCACCCCGACAGAGCTTGACCTAGGGGGATTGGACCTTTTTCAGTGGAACACTGGCCTTGGAAGGCCTAAGACGTCACCCATCATGACCATGATGTCATCTAGCATTATGGACGTCTTGGGAGGTAGATTGAGCAGTATTGGCACATGTGGTAGGTTGGAGAAGCCCAAGGAGGGCTAACGTTTTTCTCCAGGATGCTCCATTTGCCCTTGAAGGGGCTAACGTCTCCCTTGGAGGGGCTTGTTTTCTCTTTTCAGCGTGATTAGGGTTTTAATTTGACATTTTAATGTAAAAGAGTATGATTTTAGTATTTTGGCCTTGTCGGCCTTTTACATGACCTAAAATGTAAATTTAGGTCATGATACTGTATAAATGAAGGATTTTCACCTTCATTTTTTCATCATCTCTCACTCACCACTTGGTGAGGTATGAAATTTGCGYCCTCTCTTGGGTTATTCGTTGATTTAGTGATGCGCACTTGTTGAAGGAGGATTTTCTTGGCATAATTTGACATGAAGGTGTTRCAACTAGGGTTTGCAATGCTTTTTCTTGGTGAYATGTAAGTATTTTTTCTGCAAAACTTCTTGAATGAATGGTTGTAGTTTTATTTCTTGCATATGTTTATAATTTTGTTGAACAAAACCCTAGGTGACAAGCACACAAGTAGGTTCTTGTCTCATGTCCCCATTGAGAGAATTTTCAGCCATTGATTGAAGAAAGAGAGAGCCTAGCCGTTGCTACACTCTCATTCTCTCTTCATTTTGCTAGCTGTACCTTTTATAAGCCAAGAAGAGGGAGACGCCCTAAAGCCTAGGTTTTCTACACTTTGGGCCGATTTTTCTAGGGTTTGTTGGTAGACTCTTGCTGTAGCAACACTTTGCTTCATCAAACCTTCTTTTCTTGGTTTTATGCTTCATCTTCAGCTAACCATGATTGCCATTGAGTTAAGGAAGGAGGAGAGAGCACCGAGGCCTAGTTCTCCTACACCAAGGTGAGCCTCTCTCCCCTAGGGTTTTGAATTTGAGGCCTTGCCTTAGCAACACCTCAAAGCTTCTCCCTCTAGTCCTTAGCCGTTTTTACCTTTTGCCTCCTTTAGCTCTTGCATCCTTCACTATTTGACTCCATTAACCCTAAGGCACTGATCTAAAAGACGCCTTGCTTTGAAGTGAACTTGATCACAACAACTTTTAAAATCTTGAATTAAACCCTAATTACTAACCCTAGCTTAGGAACTAACTTAACTAACCTATTGTTGCCGTCATTCTTAACTATTATATCATTTGTGCAGCAAAATGTTTTCTTTATAAGCAATTGAATGGTGTTAAAGGTATTAATTGAATGAAGTATTGGTTTGTCATATTGAATACCACATCGTTTTAGCATTTGTTGAAGAAGTGATTTAATTACCATTGCTATTGCATAATATTGACTTCGTCAACATTCATTATCAAATTGCTTACAAGTGTAACAGATAGTTGTTGATTTACATGAAGTACTAACCTGTTATCGCACGGTTTGTAGGAAGGGTTTAGGTAGCTTGAGTCAAGGCTTAAAACCGGCGTAACAGGAGCTTCCCCACCCACTGTCACCTCGATGGGGAGCTCTTTCTATTTAGGATGGCTGGTCCAAGGGAGACGTCCCT
>ML783174.1:382968-421261 GCA_009831015.1 Picea engelmannii
TCTCTTGTGGATGTGTATTTCTCAGTGATCTTGTTCTTATTATGCTCTTATCTTATGAAATGCAAAGAACTATAATAATGGCATAAACATTAACACTCCCGATATTCGAACTTCCGATATCTCTCTGGACAATCAACGGTCCAGATCTCTCTTCTATCCGACGGCTTAGATCAAATCGCGAACTCGGATTTCGCGAGTTCCCAAAACTCTTACTTCCGATTTCCCAAGTTGCGAGCTCTCGACAAAACTAGATCTACGGTTCAGCTCCCTCCTCTGATCAACGACTGTGATCAAATCACGATTTCGCGATTCGCGAGTTCTTATAACTGTGATCAAATCACGATTTCGCGAGTCAGCGAAATGATGATTTCTCACCACATGTCCCCCTTGATGGATGGTTTTGATGATTTCGAAATTTCGTAACCCCGCTCCTCTTGTGTACTTTCAAAGCTTATCGTTAGTGCACTTTACCTTGATTAGGTGACTACGATTCTTTTGCGCTCAGGTCGAACGACTGAGATCTTTCCTCCTCTGTGCTTGCTACTCGTTGTTTGGATACTGATTGGATGGTCCAGATCTTTCCCCTTGAGCTTACGCTTTCTTCAGACTTAGAAGATTTTCGAAAGATTCAAAGGCTTCGACCTTTATCGTTCCTGCGAGTCTGTTTCTTGGATCTCGTCCACACTTATGAAAAACGTTATCCCTTCTGAGCTTGGTGTCGTGAAGACTTCGACTTCCCACACACTCCTTGCATTTCAGGGATCTCGATAACTCAGATTCGAAGGATTTCTCGAAGAGAAATTCCTCTCGCCCTCCTGGCGTTCTCCTTTTCTGGTTCTTCGACTTCTTGCCAAGTCCCTTCGACACTTAGTTGAATCTCGGATCTGTGCATTCCTTGCACCAGATCTTTACGCAAGGTTCGAATTCTTGCGGACGACTGTGCACACCTTGCACCAGTCTCTTTGCACTCCTTGCAAAGGGAAAGTTTCGTGCTATCTCTTCTGATCTTCAGAATCGAAACATATCCCTTTAATGCACTCCTTGCATTCTGTGTGCACCCCTTGCACCACTCGACAGAAGAGAAACAATTGAAACTTATCCTGACATTCACAGTTCCATCTATTTATAACGAAATTCATTCATTCATTCATGAAAACATAATAACAATGAATTGCAAAACAATGTCCACACCAAGCATTGTGTCAATTTTCCTCTGTTATATTCATAAGTGAAAAATGGCTACAACTATAATCAAAACAAAAACTGAAAACTCGAAAATCTCCTACTAACTTGCAGCTAGCCTCATTTGGGCGTACATAACCTCTATTTATCGCAGAGGGTTTTTAGGGTTCCCCCCTGACTACTTGTCTACATCAAAACCTATCCTGACAGCTATCCTAGTGCAGTCACAGTCCAGAGCAGGAGTGGAAACTCCCACTTCGCTCGCGATCGTTTAGGCGTGCCTCGAAAGATTTTTCCGGTGTTGAGTTAAGGCATGCTTCAAAATGTCTACCCTAACTGCTAGCGTTGAGATTTTGTACAAATTCCCAGACGCTCAGAGGTCCTGCTCCGCGTGCTTGCCAACGATGCTCTTGCATCATACTCCCCTTGACAAAAATTCATGGACACCTATCCATGAGCTCCTGCACCGAATTTCCATGTTTCAGAATAGCAACTTCATTTTCCCAACTGGCATCTTCTATTGGGTGTCCTTTCCACTTGACCAAATATTCAAAATAGGTCTTTCTCCTGGTCTTTTTGTCGATTCTCTGATCAACGATCTTCTCCATCTGTGGCTTTTTTGCTACAAGCATTTGTTTTTCCCATTGGGTCTTCTCTTGATCTTCTGATCCCTCGTTGTCATCTTTACTGTAAGGATACAGGTCTGAAACATTGAATATGGACGATATGCCTACATCATCTGGCAGCTCAATCTCATAGGCGTTTGCATCAAACTTCCTCAAGATCTTATATGGTCCTATATTCTTCATCTTTAACTTGTTATATATCCCCCCAGGGAACCTTTCTTTCCTGAGATGTGCCAGAACCTGATCTCCCACTTCAAATTGAAGTTCTCTGCGGTGTTGATCAACTCTGCGCTTGTATTCTTGGCTAGAGTTTTGCAATTGTCCTCTGACCTGGCTATGGAGTTTCTGCATTTCTGCAGCAAAGTCTTCTGCTCCAACGCTCCTGATCTCACTCTGTTCCAAGTCTCTCAACTCAGATACTCCTCTGGGATGCATTCCATACAATATTTGGAATGGGCGCTTTCCAATGCTCCTGTTTGGTGAGTCATTGTATGCAAATTTTGCTTGTGGCAGAATCTGATCCCATTGATTATGGTGTTCAGTGATCAGACTCCTCAATAAGTTTCCCAAACCTTTGTTTACCACCTCAGTCTGCCAATCTGTCTGAGGGTGATAAGCTGAGCTGAAGGACAAATCTGTCCCTAACTTCTTTCGCAGTGTTCTCCAAAAGTGTCCAACAAATTTTGTGTCTTTGTCCGAGACAATGCTTCTGGGTAGGCCATGAAGTCTTACAACTTCCTTGAAAAACAGATTTGCAACATGTGTTGCATCACTGGTCTTTTGGCATGTGATAAAGTGTGTCATCTTTGAAAATCTATCCACCACCACAAATATGGAATCACATCCTCTTTGCGTTCTTGGCAGTCCCAACACAAAATCCATGCTTATTGCATCCCAAGGGCTCTCTGGTATTGACAATGGTCGATACAATCCAGTGTTCTATCTTTTTCCTTTTGCATGTTAGCAGATTCTACATCTGTTCACAAACTTTATCACTTCTGTTCTCATACCTGGCCGATAGTATGAACTGCTCAACTGTGCTAATTTTTTATCATGGTCGAAATGTCCAGCCAATCTTCCACTATGCTTTTTCTTCAGAGGATTATCCCTCATTGAGCATTTTGGTATGCACAACTGATTTCCCTTGAACAACAATCCCTCTTGAATCATATACTTTGTCCACTGGCTTATGTCTCTCAGCACAGGATTTGCACATGCTTCATATGCTTCCTTGAAATCTGTATCATCACAATACATGTCCTTATGGTGTTCAAACCCCAAGGTCTTCACCTGAAATTCCTACAGAATCAAACATCTCCTGCTTAATGCATCAACAACTTTATTAGCATTTCCAACAATATGTTTTATGGCAAAAGTAAAATTCTGCATAAATTCAACCCATTTTGCGTGCCTTTGATTCAATTTTTCCTGTCTGGTTATGAATTGTAAAGCCTGGTTATCGCTATACAAGACAAATTCTTGTGGGACAAGGTAATGTCTCCCCTTCTTCAAGGTTTGAATTATGGCATAAAACTCCTTATTGTACGTGGAGTATTTTCTCTTCGTCTCATTCAACTTCTCACTGAAATAGGCAACAGGTCTATTATCCTGGCTCAAAATTGCTCCAATTGCAACTCCACTTGCATCACATCTCACCTGAAATGCCTTTTCAAAATTCGACAAGACCATAATTGGTCGTTCTGTTATTTTCTCCTTCAGTATATTGAAGCTTGTCTCGGTTTCCTCTGTCCATTTAAAAGACTTGTGCTTCTTCTTCACGATATCCATCATTGGTGCACAAATTGAAATCTCTGATGAACTTCCTATAGAAACTTGTTAATCCATGGAAGCTCCTTACCTCAAACATACTCTTCGGTGACGACCATTCTTTGATTGCTCTCACCTTTTCTGGATCCATCTTCAGTTCATTTGAAGAGATCACAAAACCCAAGTAAATGAGTTCTCTCTTCATAAAAGAGGACTTCTTCAGATTTATCAACATCTTCTCCTGCTATTGTCTCCTCATCACTAGTGTTAGGTGCCTCAAATGCTCCTCTTTAGTCCTGCTAAAGATCAGTTTTTCATCCAGATATACAACCACAAACTTGCCAATGAAATCTTTCAGTATCTCATTCATCAGCCTCATAAAAGTACTCGGGGCATTTGTTAATCCAAATGGCATAACAAGCCATTCATACAACCCTTCATTTGTCTTAAAGGCTGTCTTCCACTCATCACCTTCTCTCATTCTAATCTGGTGATATCCACTTTTCAAATCTATTTTAGAAAAGAAATTTGCTCCACTTAAACATTCCATTAAATTGTCCATTCTTGGTAAAGGGAATCTATACCTGATGGTGATCTTGTTGATGGCTCTCGAGCCTGTACACATTCTCCATCCTCCATCATTCTTTAGAGTCAACACAATTGGTACTGTGCATGGACTCAAGCTCTCTCTGACCAAACCTTTGTCTAACAGTTACTGGACTTGGTTCTTCACTTCCTCATTCTCTCGAGGTGTCAATTTTTATGCTGCTTTGTTTGACAGACTTGCTCTTCGTATCAAGTCAATATGGTGACTGATACTTCTGATGGGTGGCAATGAGTTAGGCAGCTCATCCACCACTATGTCAGCAAAATTATCCAGCAATTCCTGAACTTCTTCAGGCAAATCATCCATCGATGTACTTGTAAGGATAACTTTAGGTTTCCTCACCACAACAAACTGCATCTCCTATTCTTTCTTGACTTCTTTCAATAGTTCCTTCCCGCTCATGAGAAGTATGCTCGTGCTGGCTTCCTCTTTCACTTTCTTCTCCTCTATTGGCAACAATATGTGTGTTCTACCATTCTTCTCCAAGGTGTATGTATTCTTCCTCCCATCATGAATGACATTTCTGTCAAACTGCCATGGTCTTCCCAACAAAATATGGCATATATCCATGGGAATTACATCACATAGAATTTCATCTCTATATCCTCCTATCTTAAATTCAACCAAACATTGTTTAGTAACCATTACCTGGTTTCCTTTTTGCAACCATGAGACTTTGTATGGCTTCGGATGTGCAGTTGTCTCTAGCTCCAATTTCTCCACCATCTCTGTGGATACTAGGTTGTCAGTGCTCCCACTGTCAATTATCACCTTGCATACTCTGTCTTTAGTTTTGCAAGCTGCCCTGAAGAGACTATTCCTCTGCATTGGCTTTTCAACTTCAGCCTCTGGCTTTAAGAGAACCTTCCTCAGCATCAAGGATCTTCCATCCTCCGCTCCTTCTGCTTCAACATTCCCTCTCTGTGCTTTTGAAATGTGAGCTTCACCTCCTCCTTTCTTTTTCTTGGGACATTTCCAAGACATGTGCCCTATCTTTCCACAGGCATAACATCTTACTCCTCCTCCTCTTCTTCCTCTTCCTCTAGAAGAACTTCTTCCACCACCCCGTCTTCCTCGAGAACTTCCTCCTCTTTTTGAGTGATTATGTGGTTTCTTAGTCTCGTCATTAGACTTATGTGCCTTGTCATGGATAACTCCTTTGCTTTTGTTTGGGGTTGGGCCTTTGCCTCTTCCTCGCTGACTTTGCTTTCCGGCCAACTTCTCCTCTGCCTTCAGTGCAAACTGATAAGAATCCTCCACTGTCTTTACCGACATCATGTTGAGCTCATCCTAGATTTCATATCTCCGCCATTTATATATCTGGCAACTCTTTCTTCATCTCTCTCCTTTTGTCCAGTTCTGATGTTCAGCCTATAGAACTCCTCTGTGTACTCCTTAATTGTCATCCCCTTCTGTTTCAGGTTCTGCATCTTCCTGAACAAATTGATCTGATAATCTTTGGGCATGAACTTAGCCTTCAACTTGGCTACCATTCTGTCCCAATTCTTTATCTTCTTCTTGCCTTTGCTTCTCCTTTCAGCTTGCAGTTCATCCCACCACAGTGCTGCATGTCCTTTTAGTCTAGTGATAGCCCGTTTCACCCTTTTCTCTTCATCGACCTCTTCATAGTCAAAATGTTTGTCCATGGATCTTATCCAATCCAACAGCTCTTCAGCATCTAAATTGCCTTTATACATTGGGACCTCTATCTTGGCTCTGCCTCCCAATCTAGCAACTGCTCTCAACAAGTGTTCTTCGACAACATCCTCTCCTGCAGCTTCTTCGACTTCTACTGCTTCACTCTCTGCATCGTTGATGTCTCCAGCATCAGGTGCTCGTCTCTGTGCTGCCTCCATCACCTCTAGTCTTGCACGAAGTTCTCGCATCTCCCTTTCTATAGCTCGACTGGCTAAAAGTGGTTTGACTTTTATCCTTGGTGGCATTGTGTTGATTGTTTGTCACACACAGAGTACAACTTCGAGTTCTCCTGTCTCCTCTCCTTTGCCTGCTGTTTGCAAGAAAAAAATCATCTTTGATACCACTTGATGCAGACCCCCCTTCTCTCCTAAGGGCTGCGCGACCTCTCGGTCTAGGATTGATCAAGAAATCGAGTCTGATTGACTCTCCGGGGTCTCTGTTAGACCCCAAACCCACTTACACAGGTCCTTTCTCCAAAGACACAAGCCGTATGAGACTCGCAGGTTTTCTCCTGAGCGCTGTTCAACTTCTACGCCAATCGAGCATTAGCTCTTCTCTGGCTACGCCCCTTCCTGCTTGCGGCTACGGCTATAACCACTCGCCTAACTCAAAAGGCATTTTGTGATTTCGCGTATCGGGTCTTCGCATGTGAGTCACCTCGACTCTCTCGACCTCTGAAATCCTGACAGGACCCTAGTGCGTGCTAGCCCCTCTATTCTCTTTCATCGATGTGACCCTTCGTTATGACCGTGGGCCAATCTTTCGAGCGCTTCGTGATTTCACGTTTCATGAAGCCCGCTTGCTCGCCCTCCTGAAACCTGAACTTGTGAGTTTTGCTTGCTTGATCAACGATCCACAATCCCCGCGATCTAACGGTCCTGATCTCCTTTTTGCGTATCGAGATTTTGCGTTTCACGAAGTTGGAGGACCGCTCACCTCCCTTCTCCCGATATCTCCCTGGACAATCAATGGTCTAGATCTCTCCTCGATCCGACGACTTAGATCAAATCGCCATTTAGATCGTTTCGACGGCTTAGGGAAAATCTTTTGAGGCACGCCTAAACGATCGTCATCGAAACCGTCCATCAAGGGGGACACGTGGCGAGAGATTAGCGTTTTGCTGACTCGTGACTGAGAGAAGTCAAAGGTAGAGTTATAAGAACTCGTGAAATCGCGATTTGATCACAGCTGTTGATCGGAGGAGGGAGCTGAACCGTAGATCTGGTTTTGTCGGGAGTTCGCAATTCGGGAATTCGGAAGTAAGAGTTCTCAAAAGATTTTCCCGTCGCTGAGTTAAGGTGTGCTTCAAAATATCTACCCTAACTGTCAGCGTTGAGATTCCGTACAGATTCCCAGACGCTGAGAGGTCCTGCTCTGCATGCTTGCCAACGATGCTCCTGCATCACTTATTCAAACACATTGTAATGAAATTATTCTTAGAAGAGATGTTAAATTTGATGAAAATCTCTTGGCCTGCAAGCCTAATTCGGCGGTTGTGCCTTCTTCGGCCTGCGAGCCATCTTCGACGTTTGTGCCTTATTCTGTTCCTATTCTGGTTTCTTTTTCAGATGATGACAATGAGGATGAAAATCCACCTCCGCCTGCTCACCTTCCTCCAGATTAGTCCTTTGAACCTGAACTTGCACTAGTTCCACCACTTCCTAGATGGGTTCGTTCAACACGAGAAGCAACCGGTGGTCTTGTCGATGATCCTTCAGATCAGCGTCTGACACGTTCACAATTCCAGTGAGCCTCTTCTCTTTTGGCTCAAGTTTTAGAGACTCATGATCCAGACACATTTGCAGAAGCTTCAGGTCATCCAGATTGGGATACAACAATGAATGAAGAGTATCATTCTTTAATGACAAACGATACTTGGGATCTTGTACCTCTTCCAAAAGGAAGAAAACTTATCAGATGTAAATGGGTCTACAGAACTAAGTTTGCATCAGATGGAAGTGTTGAAAGACACAAGGCTCGGTTAGTTGCCAAAGGATTTTCCCAAGTTGAAGGAATTGACTTTAATGAAACCTTTGCCCCTGTAGCCAAAATGAATTCCATCTTGCCCTTGCTGCCTCACATAAATGGGAGGTCCATCAGATGGATGTTAAATCCGCCTTTTTGAATGGAGATTTGCAAGAATAAATCTACATGGAACAACCTCCTGGTTATGTCCAGAATGACTCTAGCCTTGTATGTCACCTTAAGAAATCTCTTTATGGTCTTAAGAAATCTCCCCGAGCTTGGTATGCCAAAATGGACAACTTTCTTATTGACACTGGATTCTCTTGATGCCATTCTGATCCTAATGTCTATACCAATAAAGTAGGAATCCATCTCATAATCCTTGTCCTTTACATTGATGACCTTATCCTTACTGGTAGTGACTCAAAACTTTTAAACCATGTGAAAACCAGCCTTAAGAAGAAATTTGAAATGACAAACTTAGTCTTTTTGCACTATTTCCTTGGCCTCCAAGTTTTGCAAACCAATGAAGGAATTTTTCTTTCCCAGTCTAAGTATGCTTGTGACTTTCTTCGTTGCTTTCACATGGATGATTGTAAACCAACCCCTTCTCCCTTCCAGTCTGGAGTGAAGCTTACTTCCACCTGTACTTCTCCTAAAGTTGATGCCACCCTGTATCGTCAGCTAGTTGGTAGCCTCTTGTACTTGACTCATACCCGTTCTGATCTTTCCTTTGCTATTGGTCTTGTTGCCCGATATATGCAAACACCCCATGAAAGCCATTGGAAAGCAGCTCAAAGGATACTTCGCTATGTCCGTGGTACAGTTCAGTTCGGGATACATTACAGTTCAAGGGGGACTCCTTTATTGGTTGGTTTCATTGACTCAGATTGGGCCGGCGACCCTGATGATCAGAAGTCTACTGCAGGTTATGTTTTCAACCTTGGTTCAGGACATGTCACTTGGGCCTGTAAGAAACAACAGGCTATTGCACTTTCTTCAGTAAAAGCAAAGTATCGGGCATCGGTAAATGCAAGTCAGGAAGCCTCTTGGCTTCGACAGATCCTTTCAGAGTTTGGATTCGAGCAACAATATTCGACCAGCCTTTGGTGAGACAATCAGAGTGCCATCAAGCTCGCCAAAGACCCAATTCAACATCAACGCAGCAAGCACATCGAGCTACACATGCACTTCATCAGAAAGCTCATTCACGATCAAGTTATTGAAGTGCTCTTTTGCCCTACAAAAGATCAAGTTGCAGACATTTTCACAAAGTCTCTTACAGAAGCGATGTTTTCCAAACTTCGATCTATGTTAGGAGTTCAAGAAGTTGTCATTAAGGGGGGATAGGCTCTAATGCCTCCTTCCTTCTCCTATTGTGTCAACATTGTAAATCCTTCAATCCTATCCCAAGTTGTTCTTAATGGGGGATGTTAGGATATTTAGACCCTTAGGAGTTACTTAAGAACTACTTGGTCTAATGTGTCGTTAGGAAAAAGTGTGTTTCTTTAGTATGCATTTCTAGTTAGGACATTCGACGGTCACGATATGTTCTCGACATAGAGTGATCCGACGGTTCATACTCTCCTCGATCTTAACGGTCGTTGATCCGTGTCTTAACACCTGATTGGTCCATGATCTCTATTTAAAGAGCATGGAGGGTCATTTGCCGACGATCGATTGTGAGAAACTCTCTTGTAAAATCTCTCTATAATCTTTTTCTTTTGCATTAATAAACTGCTCCAAGTGGCCGCGTTGGCTGGGGCCGTGGATGTTTCCCCGTAGGGATTTGACCACGTGAAAACATTGGTGTGTTGATCTTTGATCTGGTTATTTGAATGGTTACTGAAGGTGTTTGTCCTCTGTTGGAATACTTGTGTTGTCGAACAAGTCGATGTCATTATAACTATGCAACAATCAAATAGTAGCACATAACTACTACAATATGCCATCAACCATACTTATAGTCTCATCCAGTAGCACGAATCTACTCCCATAGTCCTCACAACTATGCATGTCATGTTTCTTCTCCCATCAGGTCTGACAGTGCATTACCCTCTTAGTCACAAGATTGATCCAGGGAACCCTTGGCCAGAGGGGTTAGTCGGAATGAGAAGAAACAACACACCTCCCTCTCAATGAGAGTTTACATTTTGCACCTCGAGTCTTTCCACTGCTAGTTAAATCAACGTGACTAATAGTAGAAATACTGCGCCCAGGCCATTCACCACTAGCCAAATCAGCATGGCTAATCCTATGAGTGAATGTATCATTCTCCCTTGGTCAAATCAACATGAACAATCTGGGAGAATGTTTGCTCGATGCTACTCATTTGTGGATGTGTACTGGAGCTTCACAACTCCTTTCTGCATAATGTATCGACTGAAGTGCTGCAAAAAAATTTCAAAGCCATGTTGCTTCACGACTTGTAATACTGGCTGCTATATACTCTGCCTTTGTTGTACTGAGTTCCATTGATGTCTTCCCTGCTCAACCATGAGATCATATGGATTCCAAACTAAAGCAGTATCTGGAAATACTCTTTCGATCCACTGCACTCCCTGCCCAGTCAGAGTCTGTATAATCCCGTAGCTTCACATCTCCATTCGAGGCATATCTAAATCCATATCCGCTCGTACCACGTAGGTATCTCAACAAATATTTTGCTGTCAACTGATGTACATGTCTCTGAATCAAGGTAAAAAGGTTCACATCCCAGTCCTTTTGACTGGCTTCCTTCATTGAAACAAGGGAATCTTCCCAGGAGGTCTCATATCTCCTTACAGTCCATGAAGATTTTGATCTAGACTCTTGTCTTTCAATCCTAGAGAACATCTCTCCCATCTGAATCTGAATCTGAAGAGGAATACTTTCTGAATGAAAGTATCTAAGTAATTGAATTTCTTTGAGATCAAGTTCACTTTGAGTCTGCATGCTCCCTCTAAAGATTAACGACCTCTGAAGCTATATAGTCTTCAGAGTCATCTTCTCCCTTTGCATGTGTTGACCTCCTCTTCTCTTTCATTACATGAATGTGAAGAACTCTATGTCTCGATAGTCTGCTTCATGTTGCCTCCTGCAATCGTCATCATAGCTCCCTCTCAGAGCTATTACCTGTGACCTACCCAGAACAAGAAACAAGAAACAAGAACAACAACATCTCCATGGTAGCCTCAATGGAATTTACAAGATAACCTACCTGGAACAAGGTCAACAACCAAGAGCATCTCCTAGAGGAAATCAATTTATCTTGTAAACAAGTGCATTATTAATATGAGCATTAACCTAATGGTAGTTGACCCAACAATAATCAAGTGTTACTAAGCTAGCACTAACAATGGCAATAAATATTGCTACTCTGGTTACAACACATACTTAAACTGCAACAATATAAGGAATATCAAACTTGATATGAAAACCTGGAGTGTGTTGTTCCTCTGAATATGTTGGATCTGAGATCCCTCTGGATCTACAATTATTGCTTGCACAAAAGATCCCTTCTCCTACAAACACCTTGTAACACCTTGTTTCCCCCAGTGTGTAAATATAAGTATATTGGCCAAGGAACTATCGCAAACCTAAAAGTGTGAATGTTTGATTCGATGGACCTTGGTACAAAAGGTCGATGAATGTAAATTCTGTTATTTTAATAGAAAATGGTTACATGTTGCATGACTGCTGAAAGAGGGGATGTGCTAAGACAAAACCACAAATGCTATGAAAGGTGGTGGAGGGGACCTAGAATGGTTGCGTTAACCTCCACCGAACCAGTACCATGCTGGAATTAATTGCTCAGATCAGAACAACCCTTTGACCCAGGAATGAATTACAGACGGACTGGTAGGTGGCAAGACCTCCTCAAGAGTTAATGAGGGGATGGGGCAGACCGCCCATCCGTAAGGCTTCCAGACCTGACCACGGACTGAGAATTCGAGCCACACGCAATCTTGCTGAGGAAGGCAAGAAAGGAAGTGTGGTGGGCAGAGGAAGACCTGCGGAAAAATGCAGAGACAAGAGCGGAAACTCTTGTGTCCGAGGAAGGACTGAAAGAGGAACAGTGAGTTCTGATCATAGAAAATAGAGATTGAGCCAGGAGAAGGAGAGTAACCTTCCTCCTTATCTATTTTTGTATTGGGAGGAGAGTAACCTTCGTCCCTAACTTCCATTGAGCTGGAAGTAAGAGATTGAATCTCAAAGCATCGTGGCTCAAGCTTTGGGGTGGCCAGTGATAAATCCATTGGGAGTGATTGAGCCTATGGTTGGGTGAAAACGAGCACCCCTTTTAGCAGTTACATCACGCTCTATGGTTTTGATAAGTGTTTTCTTGCCTTATGCTTTGAATTATAAATAATGGATGCATGCGAGTATTTACATGTCTATAAAGGGTTCTTTCTCCGTATTAAATGATTAAGTTATGAGTATGCGTTCGTTCCCTTGAGAACCTATATTTCTGCTTGATTTTTCATACGCCCCAGTTTAATCACTCGAAGGCGCTTTACCCAGGAATTTACATCACCGTTTCGGAGTCGGAACAAGCCTTTGGGCATATCTACCGTTTGGTAACCTCACAAGTTACTTTGCCTTGATTCATAGCTTAAAGCTCTGCGAGTTGGGAAGGTGTTCCCTTTAGACCAATAGTCTAGGAGATCATATCCCAAGAGTTATATGAAGATCCACGTGACCTGGGTCTAGGAACCTTGGAGCTCGAGGCTCCGAGATGTCAAATTGCATGATAGTCAAGTTGAACCCCGCAATTGCTATGAACCGTCGATCTATGAACGAAAATTGAGGGTGGGGAAACACTGCAGAGTGCAAAGGTGAAAATAGCAGACGCGCTAGTTCGCGGCCCGCAATTCACCCTTGACATTGATCTTGACGGGTTGGAAGATCAATGATCCCGGTTAGACTAGATTCAAGCGAGCACTTTCCAGATTGCGGAGGTCGAACTCTTTGGTAAAGAGAACGCATGTTGGGGCCCTGCAATTTCTGTGAACCGGCGATCGCCGTTGACCTTCGATTTGAGTTTGACGCGGTCCTTGAAATGCAAGGAGCGCGTGGGACTGCGAAATCTTGAAGGGGATCAAGCTCAGAAGAGAAAGCGAGAGAAGAGACACTAGACGAGGGCGTAAGCTCGGAAGGAGGTGCGTGAACCAAAAAGGAAGTGCAGAGAACACGACATGAAGAACCAGAACGCGAGCTTGATGCTGTGGAAGCATTTGATAAACCTTGTAGGGTCACTATGACAGAGAGAGTCTCTCTGAGAGATGGTGTAAATTCCCTAGTGATATCATGGCTTGGCACGGGGGTGGCCAGAGTGCTAAGAATGAATGCCTCTGAGCCTATGTTTGGGTGGAAAGGCACACACCCACAGTTAGTTAGTTGGCTGCAACCGATAATAGATAAGTATTCTCATACCTTGTGTAATTGAGCTGTAACTATGTAATAAAGTTGGATATCCTGTGAATGACTCAAGGATATGCATGTGTGTTTAATGATTATACTGTATCTGTTTATTCTTACTTAAATAGTGGGAATTGTCTGATTTTTATACGTAAATGCCCGAGCCTTGTGGTGGCTTAAGTTAAAATAAGTGGACTATGATTTCGTCGACCTTGGCCACGATTTTCATGGGTGCACATCGACACTCCCAGTTGTCCAGAGTCTTTGAGAGGACGGAGTCTGTTAAGCTCAGGAACCTCTTAAGTCCTAGAGTTGAGGAATGAACGTAAGGGGTGCGCGAAAGAATTCTTCCAAGCATTACGTTCAAGAGAAAGAGCGCAAAGCTCTTAAGCCTTTCAGAGCCAACAAAATTCAGGAAGAATAGCGAGACTCAAGTATCAAAAGGGAATATCCTTTCGTTTGGAAGATGAACGAACAAGATCCATTTGGGAGGGTCCAAGGTCTGTCATGACTGTTAGATTTGAAGAAGGAGCGCAGGCATTAAACGCCTCGACTCCTACAGTCTTCGCAAGTTCGACGAATGTTGGTAATCATCGTGAAGGGGACAGATCCTCTGAAGTCGGAAACCCGAAGTCGCGATACGATCTGGACCGTAGATCTAAGGATCTATTGGGACCCACCTTGACCGTCGGATCTGTGAGTTTGGAGTTCGCACGACGGGAGAATTGCGTGACGCTTTATCCAAATAGTCGACCTAGGAAAAGTAGAATCAAAGCCAGCATTTCCAACCTAGTTGGTCCGACTAAAACTCCAAAACCCGAAGTCGCGATGTGACCTGGATCGTTGTATCGAGGAAAGTCGTGGACCGTCGATCTGACACAAGCGGATTTCAAGGATTGGGAATAGGGGAAAAGAGGCAAGAAATCTTCCCACTTCGCGAAATGCAAAGACTCGAAATGTTCGAATGTGGGCCCCAGGTCATAGTTGGAGGTGACATCAATGGAGAATAAGGGAAGGAGGTAGCGCTCGCTAGGCTCTAGTTCGGAATTCGGGAAGTCGAGATAGTCGGGTGACTCACAACAGAATACCCGAAGTCGCAAAGCGCCTTTTGATTAGGCTTGTGGTCACAGCCTGAGGTCATATGAAGGAAGGGGCTAGCATGAAGAGCTAGCGCCTATTGTTCAAATCCTTCAAAGGGGTCAGGAAAGAGCCCGTGGGTTTGGAAGAGCCTGCAATGAGAAGAAAGGGGAACCTAGAGAGAGTTAAGGAAAGCGAAATTTTGATGCCCCACCCCTTAAAAGAGCACTTAGGGGCCGGGTGTGTTACAAATTGGTATCAGAGCATGGTTACAACACTTGGCCTGCTTGGGGTCATGGACGAGTCGCTTAAAAACTATATTTGGAGTACTTTTAAAAGCGTGAAACTCTACCTTACCTCCTTCTTAAAAGTCTGGTTAAAAATGTTATTAAAGAAAAGAATGAAACTTTCTATTGTGTGTGCATTTAGAAATTGAACCGTGTATTGTTCATGAACTAATAGACTGTTATCTAACAATAAGTGTTTTTGTCAACACTCTAGCAATCGGTAAATCACGGGAAAATTTCAAGGATAAAGGATATGGCGACGTGTCATGAAGTGGGGGATGGCTCCCACAATAGAGACGAAGAATCTGACGAAAGGAGGGCGGTGGAAACCCCTCCAGATCTAGAGCCAAAACTGTAAGGAGCCTCAGGGCCGAATTACAGAGTTGCAAGGCTAACAGCGAGAGATTGATAAAGGAGCAAGAAAAACAAACAGTAATTAACGCGGTCTTGCTGCAGAGCTTGTCCGACATACAGAGGCAACTACAGCATGAACCCGCAACCAGTCATGTGGACCGACAACATAAGAAGAGAAGTCAAATTCCACTTGAGATTCGAAAACATGACTCTATAAGCGACCACACTGGGAGAAGCGCTTCGAAGAAGGCCCAACCTGGAGGCAGGGGACACTCATCAGTAGAGTCCTTTGGAAAGGAAGCTGGCAAATCCGAAGGATCTTTTAGTAGCAGAGAAAGCTCACATTCTCAAAGGAAAGGAAAGAAGCAGAAGCATTCCAAAAATCATGATTCTGAAGAATTCAAGAAAGCCAAACCACCCTCTTTCGATGGAGAGATAAGGAAGGGAGAAGAGGCTGAAGTTTGGCTGCTTGGTTTAAAGAAATACTTCAGAGTCCATGACTACTCTGAAAACTTGAAGGCTCGAATAGCCATCTTTAACTTGAATGGAAAGGCTTCCATTTGGTGGGAAGACCTTAGGAATGTGAAAGGAGTCCACGAGAAGGACTTGTCATGGAAACAGTTTGAGAAATACTTCAGGAAGCAGTATCTGTCAGAGAAATACATGGATGGGAAGACTAAGGAATTCTATGGACTCAGGCTGGGGTAGCTCACCATAGATGAATTTGTCAATAAATTCCTTGAACTACTGAGGTATGTACCCTACATAAAAGATGAAAAAGTAAAAATGCAGCGGTTCATTAGTGGGTTACCTCAGACCTACCGGGACAAGATTGAGTTCGACGAACCAAAGACCTTAGAAGAAACTATCCGGAAGGTGAGGTATTGTTATGAACAATTTGGGACTAAGACAAGACCTCACGAGGACTGGAAGAAGAGGAGTAGTTCGGGATTCCAGAACAAGGGGTTTAAATCCTTAAGATTTAAGAATTATGGAAAAGATTCTAGAAGGAGCCTTCCTACTAGAAGGAGCCTTCTTACTAGAAGTGTATATTAGAAAAATTTCCCCTCCCAAAGTGGAAATAAACCTTTTAAGACAGTCCCAGAAAAGACCGATAACCTAAAGAATGGAACCCTTAAAATGCTATGGTTGTGGAGAAGATCATCGATCGAGGGACTGCCCACACAGACAACAGAACAGTAAGAGAGTCTACAATATCGAAGAAGCTACCACCGTCAATGATGTGGCTAGGAGCATGCCACGAATCTATGCAACCTTGGACAATAATCAAGCCGACCACCAACCTTTAGTAGTGGAGCTGGAAGGTATGAACGCCAACCATCTAGTTTCTATTTTAATTGACCCAGGTTCTAATTTGAGTTATGTGGCCCCTCAGACTATTGATAAGTGTAAACTGCAACCAATTAGACATGTTAAACTGTGGTTGGTGCGATTAGCCACTGGGACCAAGAGAAAGGTGGCAAAGGTCATACCAGCCTGTCAATTCATCATGGGTGGATTGCCCACCCGAGTGACCCTTAACATACTTCCTCTGGGATCTTATGACTTATTGATTGGTATGGATTGGTTGGCTGCTTATAAAACTAAATTGGTTTGTTATCATAAAACTTTAGAATGTGTAAATGAAGAAGGGAGAAAGACGACCCTCCAAGGGATTCAGAAGCCTGTCTCAGTGAGACAAATATCAGTCCTTCAAATGAAAAAGTATTGCAGAAAGGGGTGTTTCTTATATGCCATACAGGTACTAGAATTTGTTGAGAATGACAGACCAAACCTAGAGGACCACCCCATATTAAGAGAATACAAGGACGTGTTCCCAAAAGAGGTACCAGGTCTACCTCCGAGAAGGGATATCGACTTCTTGATAGAACTTACACCAGGAGCGGTACCAGCATCTAGAACGCCATATAGAATGAGCACGCCAGAGCTGGTTGAGCTCAAGCTACAGCGAAAGGAGATGATGGACAAAGGCTACATCCCACCCAGTGTATCTTCGTGGGGAGTACCCATCTTGTTTGTGAAAAAGAAAGATGGCACACTCCGACTGTGCATAGATTACAGACAACTCAATAAGACAACTTGAAAGAACAAGTACCCCTTACCAAGAATCAATGACCTGTTCGACCAATTGGGAGGTGCTTCCATCTTCTCGAAGATCAACTTAAGGTCTAGCTACTATCAAGTCCGGATTAAGGATGAAGACATCCACAAAACAACCTTCAGAATGAGGTATGGTCACTATGAATTCATGGTGGTGTCGTTTGGGTTAACCAATGCCTCGACCACTTTTATGTGCTTGATGAATAATGTACTCAACAAATTTTTGGACAAATTTGTATTGGTTTTCATTGATGATATCCTAATCTACTCCAAGAACAGGGAGGAGCACGAAGAACATCTTAGACTCGTACTTCAAGTACTAAGAGAGCATAAACTCCACGCTAAGTTTAACAAGTGCGACTTCTTTCAGAAGCAAGTCCATTACCTAGGCCATGTCATTTCTAAGGAAGGGGCGGTAGTGGACCCCGACAAGATCAGATCTATTATGGAATGGCCTACCCCGAAGGATGTATCCGATATTAGATCCTTCATGGGCTTAGCAGGATACTATAGAAGGTTCATAAAAGGGTTTTCCAAGATTGGCTGTCCAATCACTGCCCTTCAGAAAAAGGGGATTAAATTCATTTGGACATCAAAATGTGAAGAAAGATTTTGGGCACTGAAATACCTTCTGATCCATGCACCCGTGCTAAAGATTGCAGACCCGGATAATGATTTCCTCGTGTGTACAGATGCCTGCAAGGAAGGACTCGGAGGAGTCCTTATGCAAGAGGGACGTGTAATTTGCTAGGTGTCTAGGAAATTAAATGAGCATGAGATCAATTATGTGACCCATGACCTAAAGTTGGCTGCCATAGTACATGCTTTAAAAATGTGGAGGCATTACCTCCTGGGTAGGAGATTTGTGCTTATGACAGACCATTGTGGATTGAGACACCTATTTGATCAACCAAAACTCAATGCCAGGCAAGCTAGGTGGATGGCTCTCCTTAGTGAGTTTGTTTTCGAAATCAAACACATCAAAGGAAAGGAAAATAGGGTGGTCGATGCCCTTAGCAGAAGTATAAAAACGATTCATCTGGCAGCGGTAAGCACCTGTGAAACGGATGTCAGGGAAAGAGTCAGGAATGCACAAGAAACAGATGCATTCTTCAAGATCGTGACCTCATACCTAAGGCAAGAGCCTACAACGCTAAAATATGAAGGCTACCAGATGCTCGAAGAAGGCCTGCTGACTTACAGAAATAGATTGTATATTCCAAACTGTGACGACTTGAAGACGTTCATAATGGATGAACTACATAAGAGACCATATACTGGTCACCCAGGATATCAGAAGATGATCACGACCACTAGGAAACAATTCCATTGGCCTGGATTGAAGAAAGACATAGCTAACTTTTTAGGTAAGTGCCTAGAATGCCAACAAGTTAAGGCAGAACACCGACATCCAGTAGGATTGTTACAGCCCCTACCGATCCTAGAATGGAAATGGGAAACCATCTCCATGGACTTCATCACCGGATTACCAAAGTTGACCAAGCCAAATGATGCCATCATGGTTGTGGTGGGCAAACTGAGTAAGTCTGCTCATTTCGTTCCTGTCAAATCAACTTGCAAGGCCATAGATATTGCCAACATCTTCATGAAGGAGATATTTAGACTGCATGACATCCCCAAGGAAATTGTATCTGACTGAGATACCAATTTCACTTCAAGCTTTTGGAAATCCCTAATGGTTGGTTTTGAGACAAAATTGTTGTTCAACACAACTTCTCACCCTCAAACTGATGGACAGATAGAAAGAGTGAACCAAATAGTAGAAGATATTCTAAGGATGCATGTAATGCATCAACCTAAGAAGTGGGAAGACTACCTACCATTGGTAGAGTTTGCCTACAACAACGGTTATCAAGAATCCTTGAAGATGAGCCCTTTTGAAGCCCTCTATGGTAGACGGTGCAAGATTTCAATCAACTGGAGTAACCCAGTGGATAGAATTACAATCGGACTCGACATGCTGAAAGAAATGGAACAACAAGTGGTTTAGATAAGACAAAATTTGAAGATTGCTCAGGATAGACAGAAAAGTTACGTCGACAGAAAGAGAACTCCCAGAGAGTTCAAGACCGGAGACCATGTCTATCTCAGAGTTAGATCTAGGAAGAGTTCCCTGAGAATGGGAGCCTGTGCCAAATTGACACCTCGATATTGTGTGGACCCTTTGAAGTCTTAGATAGAGTGGGACCTTAGCCTATAGGCTAGCACTCCCTCCCACTGTAAAGGCACATAATGTTTTTCATGTTTCATTATTGAAGAAATATGTACATGATGCTAATTATATAATTGACTGGTCTGTGATCCAGGTGGAGTCGGAGGGAGAATTCCTGCCAGAACCCCAATGCATATTAGACAGGAAGGAAACCTCATTCAGGAACTGAACCATTGCACAGGTTAAGGTGTAGTGGAAACACTTTGGCCCAAATGAGGCTACGTGGGAAATGGAGGATGCCATGAGACAGGCATATCCGTCTTTGTTTACTTTTGTACATACATGTCATGTTGACAGATAGAACATCGAGGACGATGTTCCTTTAAGGGGGAGGGAATTGTAACACCCTGTTTCCCCCAGTCTGTAAATATAACTATATTGGCCAAGGAACTATGGCAAACCTAAAAGTGTGAATGTTTGATTTGATGGACCTTGGTACAAAAGGTCGATGAATGTAAATTCTGTTATTTTAATAGAAAATGGTTACGTGCTGCATGACTACTGAAAGAGGGGATGTGCTAAGACAAAACCACGAATGCTATGAAAGGTGGTGGAGGGGACCCGGAATGGCTGCGTTAACCTCCACCGAACCATTACCATGTTGGAATTAATTGCTCAGATCAGAACAACCCTCTGACCCAGGAATGATTTACAGTCGGATTGGTAGGTGGGAAGACCTCCTCAAGAGTTAATGAGGGGATGGGGCAGACCGCCCATCCGTAAGGCTTCCAGACTTGACCACAGATTGGGAATTCGAGCCACACACGCAATCTTGCTGAGGAAGGCAAGAAAGGAAGTGTGGTGGGCAGAGGAAGAGCTGCGGAAAAATGCAGAGACAAGAGCGGAAACTCTTGGGTCCAAGGAAGGACTGAAAGTGGAACAGTGAGTTCTGATCATAGAAAATAGAGATTGAGCCAGGAGAAGGAGAGTAACCTTCGTCCTTATCTATTTTTGTATTGGGAGGAGAGTAACCTTCGTCCCTAACTTCCATTGAGCTGGAAGTAAGAGATTGAATCTCAAAGCATCGTGGCTTAAGCTTTGGGGTGGCCAGTGATAATCCATTGGGAGTGACTGAGCTTATGGTTGGGTAGAAACGAGCACCCCTTTCAGCAGTCACATCGCGCTCTATGGTTCTGATAAGTGTTTTCTTGCCTTATGCTTTGAATTATAAATAATGGATGCATGCGAGTATTTACATGTCTATAAAGGGTTCTTTCTCTGTATTAAATGAATAAGTTATGAGTATGCGTTCGTTCCCTTGAGAACCTATATTTCTACTTGATTTTCCATACGCCCCAGTTTAATCACTCGAAGGCGCTTTCCCCAGGAATTTACATCACCGTTCCGGAGTCGGAGCAAGCCTCTGGGCATATCTACCGTTTGGTAACCTCACAAGTTACTTTGCCTTGATTCATAGCTTAAAGCTCTGCGAGTTGGGAAGGTGTTCCCTTTAGACCAATAATCTAGGAGACTTTGAACTTGCTCCTATCCTCCTTAACCAAAAACCCGATTAAGAGTGGGGATCATAGCCCAAGAGTTATATGAAGATCCACGTGAACTGGGTCTAGGAACCTTGGAGCTCGAGGCTTCGAGATGTCAAATTGCATGATAGTCAAGTTGAACCCTGCAATTTCTATGAACCGTTGATCTATGAACGAAGATTGAGGGTGGGAAATCACTGCAGAGTGCGAAGGTGAAAATAGCGGACACGCTAGTTCGTGGCCCGCAATTCACCCTTGCCGTTGATCTCGACGGGCTGGAAGATCAACGATCCTGGTTAGACTAGACTCGAGCGAGCACTTTCCAGATTGCGGAGGTCGAACTCTCTGGTAAAGAGCACGCATGTTGGGGCCCCACAATTTCTGTGAACCGTCGATCACCATTGGCCTTTGATCTGAGTTTGACGCGATCCTTGAAACGCAAGGAGCGCGTGGGACGACGAAATCTTCAAGGGGATCAAGCTCATAAGAGATAGCGAGAGAAGAGACACCAGACGAAGGCGTAAGCTTAGAAGGAGGTGCGTGAACCAAAAAGGGAGTGCAAAGAACACGACCCGAAGAACTAGAACGCGAGCTTGATACTGAGGAAGCATCTTGATAAACCTCGCAGGGTCGCTATGACAGAGAGAGTCTCTTTGAGAGATGGCGTAAATTCCCTAGTGATATCATGGCTTGGCACGGGGGTGGCTAGAGTGCTAAGAATGAATGCCTCTGAGCCTATAGTTGGGTGGAAAGGCACACACCCACAATCAGTTAGTTGGCCGCAACCGGTAATAGATAAGTATTCTCATACCCTGTGTAATTGAGCTGTAACTATGTAATAAAGTTGGATATCCTGTGAATGACTCGGGGATATGCATGTGTGTTTGATGATTATACTGTATCTCTTTATTCTTACTTAAATAGTGGGAATTGTTTGATTTGTATGCATAAATGCTCGAGCCCTGTGGTGGCTTAAGTTAAAATAAGTGGACTGTGAGTTCGTCAACCTTGGCCACGGTTTTCACAGGTGCATGTCGACACTCCCAGTTGCCCAGAGTCTCTGGGAGGACGAAGTTTGTTAAGCTTAAGAGAGGTAGTGCTGATATGCACAGGGTCTCTATGAGGCAGGTAGAGGTCAAGAACCTCTTAAGTCCTAGAGTTGAGGAATGAATGTAAGGGGTGCGCGGAAGAATTCTTCCAAGCATTACGTTCAAGAGAAAGAGCGCAAAGCTCTTAAGCCTTTCAGAGCCAACAAAATTCAGGAAGAATAGCGAGACTCAAGTATCAAAAGGGAATATCCTTTCATTTGGAAGATGAACGGACAAGATCCGTTCGGGAGGGTACAAGGTCTGTCACGACCATTAGATTTGAAGAAGGAGCACAGGTGCCTCGACTCCTATAGTTTTCGCAAGTTCGATGGATGCTGGTAATCATCGTGAAGGAGACAGATCCTCTGAAGTCTGAAACCCGAAGTCGCAATGCGATCTGGATCGTAGATCTAAGGATCTATCGAGACCCACCTTGACCGTCTAATCTGTGAGTTCAGAGTTCATGCGACGTGAGAATCGTGCGTTGGTGCAACTAAAACTCCAAATCCCGAAGTCGTGATGTGATCTGGACTGTTGGATCGAGGAAAGTCGTGGACTGTCAATCTGACACAAACGGATTTCAGGGATCGGGAATCGGGGAAAAGAGGCAAGAAATCTTCCCACTTTGCGAAATGCGAAGTCTCAAAACGTTCGAAAGTGGGCCCCAGGTCATAGCTGGAGGTCACATCAGTGGAGAATAAGGGAAGGAGCTAGCGCTCGCTAGGCTCTAGTTCGGAATTCAGGAAGTCGGGAGGGTCGGGTGACTCACAGCAGAATACCCGAAGTCGCGAAGCGCCTTTTGATTAGGCTTGTGGTCACAACCTGAGGTCATATGAAGGAAGGGGCTAGCATGAAGAGCTAGCGCTTGTTGTTCAAATCCTTCAAAGGGGCTAGGAAAGAGCTCGCGGGTTTGGAATAACATGCAATGAGAAGAAAAGGGAACCTAGAGAGAGTTAAGGAAAGAGAAATTTTGATGCCCTACCTCTTAAAAGAGCACTTAGGGGCCAGGTGTGTTACACACCCTCAAGATAGTGATACAATTTAAACATATACAAGTAGACCTCCGACAAACAATGATAGGAAGTGGCACCATTCGGTAACAACAAGAAGCAACGACGAACCCTAAAACTTCAAAGTGCTCCAAATTGCAATCTAAAGGTAGCTGGAGATGTGCTAGGGTAAGGTGCACTAGGACAACAAAAAATTAGTTCAATACTTCACAGAAACTTTCACTGCAACTGGTGCTGGCACTGCAACTAGTGTTGCAACTGGCATGAAGGAACTGGCATGAAGGAACTAGCATGAATGAACTGGAAGGAAGGAACTGGTACTGCAACTGCAAATGAGGATCTTCCTACTAGCAGTTAGACTGTTACGAAGGAAACCTTGCTTTGATACCATGTTGAAATTTTGATATGCTCGTTTAACCATAGACAATGTCACATCATTGTCACCCAACCATAGGCATTCACATATGCCACCCCCGAGCACACTAACCTTTACTTAGAGTAATTTCGGCAAGCCTACTTCAGAACCAATAGATAAACCCTAGCTGCTAACTGCAACAACAACTCAAGACAAGTAGAGTTCTCCTTCTCCAAGGGTAGCGCACAAGAGAGAGAGAGAGAGAGAATATCCATATCCACAGAACAAATACCATACACAACTGCAACAACTGCAACTACACTACTCTCTCAAACTTACTCCATACTTAGCAAGAATATCACCAAGAGTATCACTAAGAATGTCACCAAGAATGTCACTTGATAGCGTTAGAGAGAGACCAAGACCAAGAGATGACCATACACCCTTATTCCTTCTTGCCGTTGTAGTTGTAGCTGCAACTGTATCTCTCCACAAGACCTATTCTCTGACTGGGTATTCAAATGAGCTAAAACGTCCTCTATTTATATTAATCTGTCCAGTGACTTTTCTGGTTGGGCCGAACTGACTTTTTGGTAATTATATTTTCTGTTTATCTTTTTCCTATGGAACAGACTTGTCTTCCTATGGTTTCCACACATCTATTTAATGGTTCACTTGCTTCTAGAATTTTCTAGTCTAAGAAGGGTCATCAAGGAGGGACCGATCCTCCCGCAACTACCAAAACATCAACATAAACACGAACAAGAAAAGGGAGCATATGCATCGATCAATTTTTTTGAATATTATTCCATGGCATTGAATCACATCGGCTACATAAGGATTATGGTTGTACATGTTGTATTGGAGGAATCACAATGATTTATAAAATATTTCTCTCATATAATGATGATGAGTCAAATATGACTGAGTTCGAGAATAACTCACTGCCAAATTGGAGGAATGTCGTTTGTCTTTTAATGGCTTGACTTGATGAACTATCATGGAAATTGCTACCTCTTGGAACATCAAGCATTGATGTTTCATCATACATCTCCTAGGTTCAGTCGGTCTAGAGGTTGACCTACACCTGGATACAGTCGGTTGAGCGATCGACCAACACACTGCACCAGTCGGTCAAGTAGTCAACGCGCCTGTTGGTAAGACAGTCAAAGATAGTCAGACGGTGAATCGACCAACCTAGAAATTGACTATGAGTTGGACACGTAGGTGATCGGGTTGAGCATCCTTATCGAGCCAACTAAACAATGTAGATTTTGCAGAGTCAACTTTAGCAATTGACGATTACATGCAAGGTCTTCTGGATTCTATGGAAGTTGGTTAGATATTGAGGCTATAAATAACAAACCCCATGTGTCATTATAATCATTCATATTGTACAACAAATCACATGGATCAAGATGTGCAATATTCACTGTGATGTTTTGATCATAGTGTGCTCTGCTTAAGTGTTGTAATGGTGTCTTTAGACACTACCCTCTATCTTCGAATTTTTTTTTCCTCTTCGATTATCTGCAATGATATGTTTTCTATATCATGTCATGTCCCACCCTATTCCCTAACATGGTATCAAAGTCAATGGTCTAAAATCTCGACCTGTTATCTGTAAACCTTGCTGAGTCAGATCTATTGTGTGATTGACTTTGGGCCGGTGGTTTGTTGATTGGAACTTATTGAAACATACCAATTCTATCTAGATATCGAAGATGGATTCAAATATGGATCTTGTTGTTTAGAATGGATCAAATTATGCAGTATGGGCACCAGATATGGAAACCCTACTTAAGAGAAAAGGATTGTGGCAGTATATGAAGGTTTTGATTCTACATCCAACAAACGTCCAGGAAAAGTTTGTTGTTGATAGCAAGAAGGATGAGGCTATAGGGGTCATCATTACTGACATCTCACGGGAGATTAGATTTCACCTTTAGTGGAATCAACTACCCTCGTCAAGTTAGACGAAGCTGAAGTCGTTGTTCAACCGATTCGACGAGAGCCACGTCATGCAGTTGGAGAAAGAGTTGATCTCTTTCGATCCTCATTCTTTTGATAAAATGGAGGACTATTTGGCACATTTCAAAGAAATCTAGTAGATATTGGGTGAATGTGGAAATAATTATTAGAAGAAAGATGGAAAACTCATCGAGCTAGTCTTAATGAACTTGAGAACACCATTTGATGTGTTTGTTTCGGCTTTCCGCACCAACTGGAAAGCACACAAGGAAGATGGCAAGTATTACACTTTTGAAGCTTTCTGTGTTCTCATGACTATTGATCAACACAAATTGCTTAAAGAAGGAAAACTTGGTGGTAAACACCAGGCCCACTTTCTTAAGGGAAAGAGCAATATGGATCCCAGGGATAGATTACTGTTTGATGCCTCTACACAAAAACCTGCACACAGTGCCCAAAAACCACAGACATACAATTGCACCCTATTGAAGTAAAAAAAAAGGACATGTCAGTACTGTGGAAAGACTGTACAGGTGGAGAAAGTATTCTATAAGAAGTGAGACGATTTAGAGGAGAAAGTTAAATGCCTTGAAGGAGACGTGTCCGCTGTACGCCGACCCACTGATAATTTCACCTTCCAAGTTGGAAATTATTAGGCCTTGTTGTCTCATTCTGCGCAGAACGAATGGGTAGTCGACTCTGGGTCCACTCATCACATGGATAAGGATGCCTTCTTGTTCACGTGGTTGGATGAATCTAAGGAGAGGAAAATCTATGTTGCTAATGATTTTTCTTTGGATATTGGTTGTCAGGGTGATGTTACCTGTTGACATGGGGATATTGTCGACGTCTATCATGTGCCAAATATCAGTTCCAATATATTGTTTATTGCTCAGTTAACACAGATAGGTAATATTGTGTAATTTTGGCAAGATTGTTTTTATGTTTGTGATTTGAAGAAAGGAAAGTCGATTGTCTCCGATGGGCTTTTCAATTCGACAGACAATTTGTACAAATTTTGTGACACGACTAGACCTAACACTAAACCGACTGCAGTTATTGCTCACACTAATGATATAATTCTAATTTGGCATGAGCGACTCAGACACCTGAACTTTTGAAGTCTGCAGGCACCGAAAACTTAGAATATGGTTGTTGGTTTATCGAAGGTGTTTCTCCCTGAAGGAGTCTATAAGGGTTGTGTGGTTGGGAAGAATCATCAAGAACCATTCAACTCTGGCAAAGTGAGGTGAGCACAGAACCTACTGGAGCTGGTTCACAATGATGTTTGTTGCATTAATATACCTTCATTGGGTGCAAGGTATATTTTGACTTTCATTCATGATTTTTCTCGCTTTACATGGGTTTACTTAATGAAGAATAGGAGCCTTGTCTTTGAAAAGTTCAAGGAGTTTAGATTCTTTGCTAAAAAGAAATGTGGTTGACCCATCAAGTGCTTGAAATCGGATAATGGTGGTGAGTATGTAAATTGACCTTTTGAAGAATACTTGGTTCGATCTGGTATTGACCGGGAATGGTTGGTTCCTCACACACCCAAACATAATGGAATAGTAAAATGAAAGAATCAGATGTTAGTCAAAATGGCTAGATGTCTTTTGCAGGCTTAAGATACACCTCCTCGTTTATGGGATGAAGCGGTGTATTGTGAAAATCACCGGCTCAATCACATCTCGATTAGAACTATTCCTTCCATGACTCCAGTCGAATGATGGTGTGGACAAAAGCCTTCAGTCAACCACCTCTGAGTGTTTGGATGTATTTCCAGGGCTCATTTATGATGATTGCAGAAATAAGTTGGATTCAAAAATCCATGCTTGCATCATGATGGGATGCTCTAGATATTCAAAAGCCTATCGATTGTTTGATCTTGTCAAATAGAAAATCAGTATTAGATGAAATGTATAGTTTGATGAGAAACCTTTCGGAATTAAGTTGTTGATCTGACATTGGTTCTCCTATTCTATATTTCATTTCTTCGACTCGTAGTTAAACATTGCTCCTATTTCAACTAGATTGTTGACCTCTGAGTCGACTATTCCATCATCCTCTATTTCAATTGGTCCACTGACTGAAAACCCTCTTAATTTTGATCGACTTGCTACATTGAACCATATTCACTTGTTTCTTGTCTACCCAGATGGGCTTCCAAGACAATTGAAGTTGTTGGAGCTGATGTTGGAGATGCCTCTTCGAGACCACAAACTCGAAGTAAAAAGAAACATGCCATCATTTCCTTGATGACTCATTTACTTGAGACTTCTGATCCTGTTACCTACTTAGATGCTGAAGGACAACCTGAATGTGAGAATGATATGCGGATAGAAATTTATTCTTTGTTGAAGAATCACACTTGAGACTTGGTTACCTGACCACAAGGAAAGAACATTATGAAATGTTGATGGGTCTACCAGACCAAATTTACCTATGAAGGTGTTGTTGAGTGACATAAAGTATGCCTAGTTGTGAAGGAATTTTCTCAAAAAGAAGGCATCAACTACACCGAGACCTTTTCCCCTGTGGTAAATATGAACTCTATTTGATTGATTCTTTCCCTTGCAGCTCATTTTAGATGGCAAATCCATCAGATGGATGTGAAGAGTGCATTTCTTTATGGAGACCTATTTGAAGAAATTTTCATGGAACAAACACATGGTTTTGTGACAAATTCTAACTTGGTTTGTCAACTCAAGAAGTCGTTTTATGGTTTGAAGCAGGGTCATTGAGCTTGGTATGCTAAGATCGACATTTTATTTCTTCAACTTGGTTTCAAACGTTGTGTATCTAATCACACTTTGTATGTACTCCATACCAATGGAGACACCTTGATTGTTGATTTATATGTAGATGACTTACTTATTATTGAAAATAATAATGATCTCATCCTTAGATTGAAGAAACAACTTGTTGACTCCTTTGGCAGGACATATCTTGGTACTTTGCATTATTTTTTGGGTCTTCAAGTATTACCACTATGTGATGGATTTTTTATTTCTCAGTCTAAATATGTGATGGATATGTTGACACGTTTTAAGATGGATGATTGCAAACCTTGTGCTACTCCTTTTCAGTCTGGAGTAAAGCTTACCAAAACCTGTCAAACTCCTGTAGTCGATGCTACTCTTTATCGACAATTGGTTGGTAATATTATTTATTTTACTCATAGACGACTTGAAATTTCCTTTGTTGTTAGTGTGGTTTCTCAGTTTATGGAGGACCCTAAATAAAACCACTGGAAAGCGTCCAAATGAATTTTTTGCTATCTCAAGGGTACCACTCATTTTGGTATAAAGTAATTTTGAAGTTCAGATTCGCTAGTTAGCTTCACTGACTTTGACTGGGTTGGCAACAATGATGATTGGAAGTCCACTTCTAGATATGTGTTTTGGTATAGAACTGGATCATTGGTGTGGTTGTGCAATAAACAGAAGGTAGTCTCTTTGTCGACTACGAAAGAAGAATATTGTGGCTCCGTTCAAACATGTACTGAAGCAGTATGGATTCGACAATTTTTGGGAGAACTTGGCCTTGCTATTCATACCTAAACTACAATCTACTGTAATAACCAGAGTGCTATATAGGTTGCTGACAATCCTGTTTCCCATAGTACGCTGAAGCATGTTGAACTCCATGCTCACTATTTGAGACAACTGGTTCATGAAAACATTATCTCTCGTGAATATTGTAGAACAAATGATTAGGTTGTTGACATCTTCACGAAACCTTTAGCTGAAGCCATATTTATCAAGCTCCATATGATGCTTGGGATTTAGGAAGCTGCTATTATGGGGGGGGGTGTCATAATGACGTAATTTTACCTCTTGAATATCCAAAGACATGTGCTGATGGTGGGGTGTTGGAAAATAAAAAATTGATGGTTCATCACACATCTCCTGGGTTTAGTCGGTGGAGAGGTTGACCTACACCTGGATACAGTTGGATGGGCAGTCGACCAACACACTACACTAGTTGGTTGAGTAGTTGACGTTCTCTTTGGTCAAACAATCAACTAACAGTTGAAGATAGTCGAGCAGTGAATCGACCATCCCAACAATTGACTATGAGTTGGGCACGTAGGTGGTTGGGTGGAGCATCCTTGTCGAGCCGACTCGACATTGTGGATTTTATTGAGTCAACTCTAACAACCGATGGTTACATGTGGAAAATATATTCCAGATTCCATGGAATTTGATTAGATCTTCAGTCTATAAATAGCAGACTCCCTTGGTCATTATCATCATTCGAATAGTGCAACAGATCATGTAGATCAAGATGTGCAATATGCACTGTGATTTTCCGATCACAGTGCGCTCTGCTTAAGTGTTGTAATAATGTCTTTAGACACCACCCTTTGTCTTCGAAATTTTTCGTTCCTATTATATTATTTGTAGTGTTGTGTTTTCTATTTCATGTCATGTTCCACCCTATTCCCCAACACTACCCACTTGATTAATAAAAATAATCGACTACCTTTCCACAAAGAAGGTGACATGATGTGTGGTCTAACCTCTGCGATGAATAAGTTATGTGAAATAACCATTTGGAGATTTTAGCTGTCACATGAGTGGATTGTCATTGTTGATTTTGAAAATATCATAGTTCTTACACTTAAATTGTTACTGTATAAGTTTTAGGGGAGATATACAATGATCGAACGACTAGGGGTGTTGATTGTACCCTTTAGTCAATAATGCTACATAAAGGATTTTGACCAAAGACTTGGAGGAGAAGGAAAGAGAAAGCAATGCTACCAAGGAGATCATGACATTTATACTATACGAAGAGGTTCTCTTTTTTATTGGGGGAAAGTGGAGTTGACACGTAGGGTTTATGAAATAATGTGTTGGAGTGTTGTATGAATTATTTATTGAAGAACTATTCTCATCCACCACCTAGAAATATCAATTTGTAAGATCTTGGCACTGCATTGAGTGTTCATAAATATATGGGTAAATTATTGAAGGAACTTGGTCAAATTTGACTGTTGGAGTTTTGGTTGATCAAGAAATAATAAAGTTACATTGAAAGAATAACTGTGAAGGGTGGAAAGTAGAATAATCCATAACATTACTATGCTCAAGATGCATGTGTGATTCAAGAAAGTGATTTAATGGATGAAATTGTTGATTCAACTTGTGTCTTGGTCCATATTAATATCATAGGCCATGAAGAGAAATTAGATCAATCTGAATAAGACATCGACCATAAAATTGGAGGAGTTGAGCGATCAAACACATGAGTGATTTATAATAAAGAGAAATTAATTGCTAACATGTGATGGATAAGGAAAATAGTAGCATGTAGCATGTATTTTTGATGAATGGAGAGAAGTGCAATCCATTGCAGATGGGTGTACAACTACCAACGAAGGAAATCAATCCGACCAATGTGAAGCCAATATGTACCAAGAATTTTGACTAATTCGTTACAATTGACTGAGTTGATGGGGGTTATTGTTGGCACAGGGGCAGACCTAGGGTTCAACGCTTCAATAGCGCACCAACAAAACCCTAACTACCGACCCTTTCGGCGACACTTGCGAAGCAGATGAAGTCTCACCCGAGGTAGATGCAGGGGGGGTTGCAGGACTCAAGTGTCTGCAACCTAGCTGGGTCACAGATCTGTGATTACAATGCTTAATAGATCACTTAGTAGTTAACATTCATTATTATTTATCCCTTATCCACTTCGTCGGAGAAAACCCTAATTACAGAACAACGTAGTATTCAACAAGATCTAACACATCCAAACACTTAGCATATAGAAATAGATCCGATCTAGTATTCATTCACATTACTAAGCACTAAGCTACTATATCAGATGCATCTAGCATATATTGCTATACTAAGCATAACTCAAATAACAACAATAATGCACAAAGCAACCATAACATAGGATATACGTGGTTCACCCCTAGCGTGGGGCTATGTCCACCAACTCTTCGTCTTCTTTATTAGATTCTGTCAATCTCCTTACATGTACATAGCATCAAAACCCACTCCGCATAGGACAGGAGATCTGCGCGCACCTCGCTAGATCCTCCTTCCTCGAGTCAGGTCACAGCACAAAGCCTCTTTATAGTCACTTGCACTTAGCTCTGCAAGTTCTCAACACACAGTATGCACTAAGCTAACTCAATCACATAGATACAACTACTTACATCACTTGCACTCAGCACAATATAGCACTTAGCACCACATCTCCCCCTACTTACATTGCGTAACTTTCTATTTATACATTACAAAAGGGCTTAAGCATGGGTAAACCCATGCACTGACATCCCATACCCGTTACATAAACCCAAAACTCAAAAAGTCCGCAAAAGGGGGGTGAGATCTCGCGATCTCCGCTTCGCCTGGCGCTCCATCTTCGATTAGCCTGTCGAAGTCCCAAAATTGGTCAAACATGGCCAGTGTTTCCACAAAGCTTGGTCAAGGGCCAATAAGCCCCCAACACTCACCTGTGACTCGTCCCGAGTCACTCTAATCTGGGTAACTCTGCCTCGAAGGCATCGAGTTTGGCTCGAGCTGCTTCGACCTACTGCTTCGCCAGAGCCTTCTGCTCGACAAACTCCTAGATAACTTTCTCGGTCATAGGTCCTTCCAATCGTTGTTCAACTGAGGTGACCACTTGTTCTAGTTCTATACCTCGTCCTTCAATTTCCTCAAAAAGCGTGCAAGCTTCATCCTGCACTGGTTGGAACTTCTGAGTCACTTCCATGACCTTGCTCTGGATGGCATGGATCTGCTGTTGAACCATGCGCTGTTCTTGGGACCTTTTCATCCTCTCGACCGCTGATAATGGCTTCAATTGCGCTTGCATTGTTGCTGCTTGCTGCTTTGCCTCCTGGAGTTGTGACTCCAGTGTCCTTAGTTTAGGGTCCTCTACAAGGCGCTCGTAGGTCTGCGCACTTCGACTGATGAGCTGTTTTCATTCTAAGGCCAATGCCTTGATTCTCTGGACTGCACTCTGGGCAGTTTCTTCCCTTTGGTCTCGCACTTCCTGCGGAGTGCTTGGCACTGGTTGTAATTCTAGTTCTGCTACTCTTTGTTGGAGCTGCTGAATGGCTTCAACAAGCTTCCCCACTTGACTCTCCATTGGGTGTTCTTCCATCTGTTCTAAGCCCATTACAGAGCGAAGTGCTCTAGTGACTACTTCTTTAACTCCAATCTGCTCTGCGAGCAACTGTTCTTTCTCCTTCTGGATCTGCGCTCTATCCTCTGCAAACTTTGCATGGAGGTCATCTTTTTCTTGCTGTGCAACCCAGTGTTGCTCTATGGCTTCCTCTTTTGTTTGCTTCAGGGCCTTTGTGGCCTGTTCTTTTTCTTCCTGGACACGACGAAGGGGAGCTTTTGTCGAGTCTGCTAATCTGCGTAGTTGGGCAGGCTCATCTCCCAACTCTGCTCCTTCTGATGACGGTGGCGCAGTAGACACTGCGCGGTTGGAGTAGAGGGCTTGTTGTACCCCTTTCAACTCTGCTGCAATCCTATCATACATGGTCTCCTGTTTTGCTTTGTTGCACTGTAGAATGTCTTATGAGGTATCCGATACAACGACGATGATGAGTTCGATGTCATCCACCGTTAGCACAGTCTGAAATGGCGGTTTATTGGCTTTTGACTTCTTCCGCGATGTAGGTTTCGTGGGGGAAACCTTTCTTTTCTTGGATGTCTTAGCTTCATCAAGGGGATCCCTAGGCGGTGTTACTTCGCCCTGCTCTGGTTTGTCTTCTTTCCCGTCGTTCTCTTCCTTGTCTACTTCGTCACCTCCTCCCCCTCCAGGTGAATCTGAAGCAGTCTCTTCTGATGCGTTGTTCAGCTCCTGTACCTCTTCCTTTTTTTTCCTTTTGCTACTGTTGGGTGCATCATATTCTTTCCGAGTGACCTCAGGACTGCCGATGAGGTCGGGGTCGGACAATTCTGCCTGGTCGACTGGTATAAGGAACTCTGCGGACCATTCCTTAGTTATTTCTTCCATGTCCTCCTCAGTGAGCTTATAGTAGGATTGAAGCTTTTCTTTATGTTCGTCTTCGCGCGCAGTGATATAAATAAAATGTCTATCTGCGCGGAACTTTACAAATGGCCTAAACTTGTGCAGGGTGTTTGACGTCATACGAGGGAAAGGATCAATAGCCCTCTTCAACTGCAGGTAATAGGTGTGGAACATTGCGTTTGACTGCCATTATTTAGCCATGTCGCTCGAATACCAGAGCGTAGTGAACTTTGCAGCGAGGGGTTCGGACGACTCAATCTCAGGGAAGGTCGCTCCTTCCGGCATCTCCCACACAATGAAGGTGTTGAGGATTAACAACCAGCTGAAATAGAACTCATAGCCCTGATCTTGAGCTTTGCGACAGTCTTGCTCTAACTGGTTGACGAGGTAGCTCGCCTAGTTCATTTGTAGTCCTTCAATGCATTTTCCCATGAGGTCAACAACAAACCCTGTGACCTGCGTGGGTTTGTTCTTCCTTACTAACTTACCAACAATCAATTGGCAGGCTAGGCGCACTGCGCCATTCTGGATGGAAGCTACCTTGTAGCCTCGCTTCCCCTTCTCCACATCGCCATAGGTGTCTTTGATTCTCTGCGTCAGGGCGTGATTTGTAGCCTTCCTTGGATAAAAGTCTTGTGGGTCTGGTCCTTGCATGCTTAATCCGGTGATCCGATGGATCATCGTCGGATCTACGGTGATGCGTCTGTCCAACCACAAATAACCGCCATTGAAGCAAGACAACAGGAGTTTAACGCACGCGTTAACCTCTTGATGCCTTTCAAAGTGGGGTATTTTCATTACGTTCAGGATGGTGGACCTCGCGATGTCCATGGTCCACGGTTGGGGGATGATCTTCGACTTCGTCCCCTTGGTCTTGATCAAATACTTATGTGGGGCAAGCATGCCATGGTTCTTGCGATCTTCCAAGTTGAAGTCACTGATCTTCAACGTCATAATTTGTCTCAATTGCAGTCCAACTGTACGTATCCCTTCGGGAGGTACGTAGTGATCAAGGTGTAGTCGAAGTCCCTTGGGACACTGTCACGACTAACTGCGCCCGCCAAAGGCGGGATATAGTCGGGCAGGATAGATGGGATGAGCTTCACATTCGCCAAGTCATCACGATGCTTGCTACGTTTCTCAGCAGCGGGTCGGCTAGACCGACGCTGCGCAGTCGACGGGGATGCTTCCAATCTTAGCATCGATGAAGCTTGTATACATGTGGACATTACCTTTTCAGCCATGAGGTCTATTAGGATCTCTTCGAAGGACTTTTCTACTGCGCTCAATTCGTCCGACATACACGCTCGAGATCTGATATCTCCGGTCGGTGAGCAAACACTCAATGTAACAGAACGGGTGGCGAGCTCTCAATAAGCACTGCGCGAAAGCAACTATTTCTCTGTGGGCTCGGATAATCACAATTGGCAAAAGTGTTCTCGGTGCAACGCTCGACGGGATAAATAGACAATGTCGTAACAGACTCTTCCAATGGGCAGGAATGCCTCAATCAATGCAATTCCATCCGTTATAGCGCGGTCCCAATGGTCCAATGGCGAACATTCCATCAATAATTTATTTTCTAGCCGTTCTGGAGCGTCGTTCTAATGGTCGAGATGCCTCCGACGGTCGTATTGCTTCATTGTGGCGAAGTGCCAATCTACGTTGTTCTGATATCTCGACGAAGTTCCAGCTTTGCAAATCTTCCTTCTGCGAAGTCCTCTCTGGAACTTCTTGCAATTTTTTTGCTTTCTTCTTGCTGAGCTTTCTGGCTTTCTTTCCTGTGATTTGAGTTACTAGTTTCCTCTTTCCATTATTGTTTTTATCTCCTCTTGGCATAGTAACTTCGCACTGTGGAGGGTCTTTCATAGGGTTCAAGGGTGATACTTCTTCTCTTTCCGGGGTAAGTGCTCTACTCTCTTGTATGGACAAGGGTTTCAAGTCTTCTTGTGTTCTTTCAATTTTGACGGCCAGGTCTCTGGTCCTTAGTAGCTTCGACTTGTCCTCCTGTTCTTCCAGTAAGTGCGTTATTCTCCTAGCCATGAAATCTCTTAGTTCTTGCTTTTTCTGTTTTAAAGCTTCATTTTCTTGTTTCCTTCGTATCTGATCTTTCTCAATCCAAGTTTTTCCTAGCAAAATAGCAAATGGGCTGTTGTTCTCAACAAACTTAACAATCTCAAATTCTTCTTCTGTCGAAGTTCCATGAGCACTCATAGGTATCTGGGTAAGTCTTCCACATAGGGTTATCATTTTCCCTTTAAACAATCCTATTCCTCCCAATGAAAGAACCATAGTAGGTTTTACCAAGTTTTTTTTATCATGATATTCACTTGTGTTTCCTCATCTAGAACACAGTCTATGTCGAAGTCTTCTATTCTTGTTTCTATGCACTCTTTCTCTTTTAAGGCCTCTGATAAGTTGATGTCTCTGTGATCATTTAGGGTTTCTTTCATCTGCAATAATATAGTCTCTGATTCTTTCTAGTTCTTGAGCATATTCTTAATCTCTTGACCTTTCTCATGGTCTTCTTGTCTCATGTTCATCTTTTCAACTTTGGCAATCATTCTAGGGCAATCCAAAACTTCATGTTTAGTAGCCTTACAACAAAGGCAAATAGGACCTCGACCAGGGCATTCCTTAGCAAAATGTCCCGGTCTTCTACAATTATAACAAAGAGTCAATCCTCTCTTTCTCTTGGACGATCCCCAACCTTTCTTGTACTGCGCACTAGGATCACAGTGGTGGATCTGCAAAAAAATCTTTCTAGGTTCTTACATCCATTTGTTAGTTAAAACATTCTTTCTATGCATAGGAATAACATATCTTTCACTAGTTTTATCATATCTATTCATATCAAATCTTCTTTCTTCTAGCTGTGCCCTAGTTTTCAGACTAGGACAAAATCTATCAAACATACCTAGATCCATTCTTTCGAAACAAAAATTTTCACTTATCTTACCTTTATCAGAGGACAAAACTTTAAGATCTTACCTCTTTTCTTCAGATTTGATTTCTTTTCTTAGCACAGAGCTTCGCAAGTCAAGTAGAATACTGCGCACTAAAGCAACAGATCTACGCACAGAGCTTTCTCTTTTCTTCAGTTCTCAACAATCACAGTTTTAGGTCCCGGCAACGGAACCATTTGTTGGCACAGGGGCAGACCCAGGGTTCAACGCTTCAACAACGTGCCAACAAAACCCTAACTACCGATCCTTTCGGCAACACCTACGAAGTAGATGAAGTTTCACCCGAGGTAGATGCAGGGGGGGTTGCAGGACTCAAGTGTCTGCAACCTAGTTGGAACACAGATCTATGATTACAATGCTTAACAGAGCACTTAACAGTTAACATTCATTATTATTTATCGCTTATCCATTTCGCAGGAGAAAACCCTAATTACAGAACAACGCAGTATTCAACAAGATCTAACACATCCAAGCACTTAGCATATAGAAATAGATCCGATCTAGTATTCATTTACATTACTAAGCTCTAAGCTACTATATCAGATGCATCTAGCATATATTTCTATACTAAGCATAACTCAAATAACAACCATAATGCACAAAACAACCATAACACATGATACACGTGGTTCACCCCAGCGTGGGGCTACGTCCACCAACTCTTCGTTTTCTTTATTAGCTTCTGTCAATCTCCTTATATGCATAGAGCATCAAAACCCACTCCGCATAGGACAAGAGATTTGCGTGCACCTCGCGAGATCCTCCTTCCCCGAGTCAGGTCACAACACAAAGCCTCTTTACAGTCACTTGCACTTAGCTCTGCAAGTTCTCAACACACAGTATGCACCAAGCTAACTCAATCACATAGATCCAACTACTTACATCACTTGCACTCAGCACAATATAGCACTTAGCACCACATATCTCCCTACTTACATCACCTAGCTTTCTATTTATACATTACAAAAGGGCCTAAGAATGGGTAAACCCATGGGCCGACATCCCATACCCGTTACATAAATTCAAAACCCAAAAAGTTCACAAAAGGGAGGCGAGATCCCGCGATTTCCGCTTCGCCTGGCGCTCTTCGATCAGCCTGTCGAAGTCCCAAAATTGGTCAAACATGACCAGCAAAACCTGGTCAACATTGAAATATTGAGAAAATTGACTATGCACTAATATTCATAATTTTCATAGGAAGTAAATCAAATATTTTTTGATTTAAAAGTCTATTGGAGTTGTTGTGATGACACCTTGACACTAAATCAAATTGATGATTTATTTCACTAATCTACCATAGATTCTTTACAATACAAGATGAGAATAAGTCCACAACTCATCCATGTGAGGAATTACATTAAATTCAACAAGTTCTTTACAATACAAGATGAGAATAAGTCCACAACTCATCCATGTCAGGAATTGCATTAAAGTCAACAAGTTGAAACTAATAAAACTATAAAATTATGTAAGGTATTAAAATGTGAAGTTTTAGTCAATATTGAGTTCGTTTAATTTGGTCTCATATGTCAATGTACGGGAGTATCATCACACATAAACCATAATTTCAATTGAATCCAATTGAAACATGTGCCACTGCAGTGGCGATGTCCCTGACAAAAAGTGAATGATGACTGTATTAATTATCACAAGTGGATGATAACTATATTAATTATGGCATGTGTGAACTATATTAATTATGGCATGTGTGAACTCACCAACTGCGTGCGTGGAGATCCTTTGTTGCCATTTAGACACTGTCAAGATAAAATACACAACATCCAATCATGGTTTATCCATGTGGATTATTTTACTCATTTGACAAAGGAACCGATACTCCTGTTTCTCGTCAACTAGATTGCTATATTAACAGAAGTTTCTAAAAATGTGATAATTATTATTTCCGTTATTTTCTACATCCGATATGGGCGTGGTGAGAGTAACAAAATTATACATGGCAGGATAGAGATGAAAATATTTAATGGTCAAAGTAACTGCCCATATTTAAAAAATAAGTTGATTTTTATGTACTTACAAGAGTCACTGCAAGGACTATACGAATGGGAGTGTTGTTTGTATATATATATATATATAT
>ML783174.1:491873-510660 GCA_009831015.1 Picea engelmannii
CTTGAGGATGCTGTCAAAGTGTGGCTAAAGTTTACCTCATAACATCGAAGTGTTGTCCATAAAAAAATTATATAGTTGTTTATCAGTTCTAACCCATCAAACCATGGTTCCTGCCTCAATTTATCATGGTTGTCCTTGCTTTTATCCTACATGTTAGTCACCGAAATACAGTCCTACAACAAGCCTTTCTCACATATGCCACTATTTAATGATACTATCCTGAAATCTGTATGTATAAAACTAATATGAGCACTATTTCACAATAGAAACACATGGTCAATTGTTGATTAGACGACAATCCTGCTGGTATAACATCCTCAAAATCAACATATTGTTCTGAAGTAGTGTATTGCTTGAACCAACTTGTAATACGAGTTATGAGACAACTACAAAAACCACATACTAACTCAAAAGGAAAAGAAATGGATAAACCTTCAAATGATGTGAGGAAATAATACTTATAAGGATGGGTTTTTCCAAATCAAGAGGGAAAACTAGGGTTCCAGATTTAAAATAGCAAGCATGGCAAATAAGAAATAGAAAATTGAATTCTCACATGCAATAGTATCAGCTAAAAAATGCAAGAACCAAGGTGAATTAGGGTTTTGAGCTTGATAAAGTTGGCATCATCACACATTCCACCCAAGAAGAATTGATGTTGTTAAAAAGGACAATTTCTACCTTTGTAATATTACCATTTATTCCAATGTAGACGATGAAGCAGGATGCCTTGCACATAGTTGAAGCTCTACCCTAGCTATGCCCCCTTCCATCCAACTCTTCCCTAGCCAACCCTCTTTTTTTGAGCTCTACCCTTGCCACTAATGATGTTACTCCTTGCATCTTGCCATCTCCTCTGCCACTCTTAATCTATTGCATGTGATTCTTGATGTGGCTAGGCATTTCTTCCAGTCATCCCCACATCCCTCAACTTGAGTGAAATGACAACTTGTCATGCATGCAACTCGTCATGCATCATGAATGCATGCAACATGCCACATGACATGCATGACTTGACAACTTTGGCTTTGACCACTTCGACCTAGACATGGAACTTTGACTTTCACAACTTGAGTTTGACAACTCAGCCTTGACATTCAATTCGACTCTTTACAACTCGACTTATTACATGGAAATTCAAATTTCTTCGACATGTATAATGTTACACATGCCAACGCACTAGATCAATACATTTACATTTATTTTCATAAGGAATATTGTTTGTTTCTAGCTCATAGGAATTGTACATTCAACCTAAATTTTGCTAGATGCCTTGACTTTTTCTCATGGCTCACAAGGCTTGACTAGGCTCACAGAGGATGTACGTTTCCCATGGATTTTTCACTAATCTGTCTATGCTCATAGAGGTTGTATGTTCCCCCTGACTTTTGCACTAGATTGTCTATGCTCACAAAGGTTATACATTTCCCCTAACTTTTGCATTAGACTTACATCTCTACTTGTGTCTTAGACTTACAAGACTTATGCCTTTGCCTTGGCTAGACTCACAAGATCATATAGAATCTCATTCGTCCTGACTTTTGGTTTGACTCACATAGGTTGTACGTTCCCCCTAGATTTTGTCAATACCTCACAAGATTGGTCGATTCTACAAATCTCCCTGACTAGCCTCAGGGTGGCCCACATGGACTCTCATTGGAGAATGACTGTCGATGCTGTCAAATTTAACACTCCATCTCAACGAGGGAGTCATTCTTAGCCACACCAAGCTTGCCTCTCATCTACTCAAATTCTCTCAATCGCAATGGATTGGTCAGGATATCAGCTACCCACTCGCTCGTGGCTGTGTACTGTAGCTTTACAATTTTTCTTTGGATCATGTCTATGATGTAATGGTATTTCATGTCAATGTGCTTTGATCCATAGCGAAATATTCATGCATGCTTTGATAAAAAACAAGGGTGATACTTGGAGATAATGAAACAATAGAGAGGGTGAAATATTCATGCATGCTTTATGTTGTAATGGATAGTAGAAGGGGCACCACCCTTTATGTTATTTTTGGATCTGATTTATGTAATAGAAAGATCCCACTCAAGGGGATATGATAATTGGCATCCAAAACAATTCACTAGTGGTTAGTGGTGCACTTTACTGGGATTTCAACAGTCCTTCAAATTCATCATCACTACTATCTAGTATGATACCATTTTTTGTTGACATGGAGTTTCCTAACATGTTTGTCAACTGCGAGTGTCATAAGGCATCATAACAATGAGATCCTTGACAAACACAACCCCTGATGCTTGCAACGTTGTCTAGAGGATGGACAAATTATATTTCTTTTTCCAAATATGTAAAATGAGTATATTACAGTTTAATGAATACATTTTCCTATTATTATATATGGTTTTGTAATTTATCAAAAATTCGCCAAGACTTTATAAGGTTTTATAATTCAATGAAAGATTCGCCAAGATTTTACAAGATTTTATACTTCAGTGAAAGATTCGCCAAGATTTTACAAGATTATATAATTGACTAAAAGATTCGCTAAAAAATTATATATAAATATTATATTATTGATAAAAAAGCCTTCAATATTTCCTATGTATCATGGGGATTCGCCCATTTATTATATATATAAATTTAGGGGGGGTTCTTAAAATCACCCTTGCATATATTATGATCTATAAGGTCCTAGGGTTTCCTCACGTCCCTCTATACTCGTTTTGGTTTTTCCTCGATCGCCTTGCCATTTTCACGAAAAATACCAAACTCTAAACTAAAGTCTTTCAACGTAACTCTCCGAGCACATCAGATACGTTATTAATAAATTCCTTGATGCATTCGGAAAATTTAAAATTATTTCCTTCGCTTATTTCAAAACATATAGAAACAAATCCTCCGATCATATCAGAGGAGCTACTTTCAACTCCTTTGATATGATTAGAGGAGTTTCTTTTAAGTGCTCCGAACTCCTTGATACTGTAATAGTTATTTCCAATCTCATCGAAGGATTTATTACTAACTCCTCCGATGTGATCAGAGGAGTTGTATTTAACCCTTTTGATCTGTATCAGAGAATTTATTTTCTTGACCTGTGATTTCTCCTTTTTAAGATGGTGTCAAGCATTTCTCCCTAAAATATCATTGAAGAATTTGAGTATTGTCTACTGTTAACCTGGCATCTACAAAAAGTAGCTTGTTATGTCTTGATAATTCCAGTAACACTTATAATTGTTTGATCATTTAGATGCATTTCAAATAACATGCTCTAAACTTATCCTTTTTGTAGGCTCAAACATGTCACCTTGAAAGAAGACAATGGTGAAAGAAACAAGGCTAAGCCATCTAGCAGCTCCGAGGAAACAATAAAGGCAGAAATTGTTGGGACTATATATGATGATATGCCAGGACTTCCAGAGAACGATGGAGAGACCTTAAAATGGGGAGAAGTGTATTATATGTTCAGGAATTCAAACTTCTCTTTGGAGGAAGAAGAGCCAGATGAACTCCAATCATTCAATAACATCATAAAATCAGGAATTTTCAGGGTGGCATAACATCCAATGGTATTCCTGTGTACAGACGCCATTTCATGTATTTTGAAGAACATAGACATAAATAGTTGATATGTATGTAATGCAATAAAATAACCTATAGCTTCATTAAGGCCCGATGATTTGGATAAATGTTACCATACTGAAGTTGGGAACAAATAACTGGATGGTCAACTCCTCAGCGAGCTGGAACTTACACCAAAAGATTTATTCCCCAGATGGTACACGAAAGATAAACAGTTCAAGTAAAGTCCCAAGATTCGGTACCCCATGACCAATTTAAGGAGACCCTACTAGTATATGGTGGCCATGTTGTGAAGTTTATATAGGGAGCCATATGAAACACATTTCCCCCTATCATACCTGCCACTAATTTAGTTCTATGCTGATGTGGGGGTTTCATTCAATTGGGTAGACATATTGTTTGGAAATATCAAGGCTGCCATCTCTGCAGTTATGCAAGAACGACCATGAAACTTTCCCAATTTCCATATGTCCTTGTATCTCCTAGACATAATGTGTATGGCCCATAAGTACCCAAATATGGGGTGTAGTTGGTTTCCCACCGACGCAACAATTCCCATCTATTGCAAAGTGCTTTAGGATCACAAATACCATACATAATATCAAAGAATTTGCAAACACTTACTTTCTCCCTTATATGAATTTGTCTTTTGCACCACCCCACTTTGTATGAGAAACAAAGCTATAGCAGTCATAAGAAGGATCATGGATTGGTATTTAATGGAGCATAGTACCTATATAATAATATATTGTGTGATGAAACCACCCCACTTACTCCCTCAGTTCATTCCTAACAAACATGTTCTTCAAGAGGTAGCATACCAAACTATCATACATGAGGTTGGAGGAATGTTATATGGATCAAAGAAAGCAATTTGGCCTCCACTACCTTTATACATTGGAAACTATTTCTTTGAGAACACCAAGCAAGCTCAAAGAAAAGTGGACATCTTGATTTCCTACCACTTTGGAGAGGAAATATTCAGGAGGCATGAACCTAAGAATATCATCAAAGAGCACTTCGATAGCATGAGGCTACCATAGGAATACACCACTGAATTCTGGGAACAAGAGGAGGTGCATCAAAATTCCATAACTTACGACAAAGTCATTTTCAACATGCATGGACGACCAAAAGGAAGGATCATTGATGAAGAAGCAACAAGAGAGGCATCCAGAAAATAGGAAGAACAATATGAAGTTGAGAGATATTCTCCCATATCTATCTCAACTCATTCAGATTCCACTGAAGAGAAGGAAGAATCATGAGTAGATAAAAGGAGAAGAGACAAAGAGAAGGTGATGAAAAAGAAGAATGACACTATAAAGAAACAAAAAATTGAAGCCAACAAAGAAAAGGATAGAGAAGAAGATGAAGTGAAAGATAAAGTTGAGGCCGAATCAAAAGATGCTGCGGAAAAAGAAAAGGAGCTAGTAGAAGCGACAAGAGTAGTAGTAGAATTAGAAGAGAAGGAGAGAAAATAAGCAGTGGATAAAGTTGTTGAAGAAGAAAGACAAAGGAAGAATGCAGAGAATAGAGAGGATGACACACACTTGATGTAATTGGATATCCAAGGAATGCCCACCGCAGGTACAGGAGAAGAAACAATGGGAAGTGGTTTAGGCCTCGGGCCCTGGGAGCCATTTTTATCAGCTGAAGTATTGGGTCTAAGAAGTTTCACATATGCTAGTAAAACCAATAGAATTGTGCAAGAAAGAGTTTAAAAGGTGTCAGGGATAGAAGGAGCCCCTATATCAGTGGTTACTCAAGTACTTGTCATATAAGATGTCAGGGAATACCCTGTCGCAACAACTAGGGCAGGTTCTACATTTATGGATGCATCCATATACAATATATCAAGGCTATGCTAGCATAACAAAGAGAAGGAGGAAAGGATCAGGGAGTTCGAAGAAAGGCTTCAACAAGTAAACATTGATGAAATAAGCCTCCTCAACTTTAAGGCCAGTGTGTGAAAATTTAGGAATGATTTGGAAGGTGCCATCATTGACATGTATGCCAATCTACACCTCTTCCAAAATGTGGTTGCAATAGTCATTGACCAAAAAACCTGGATACAAATGCAGCTGACACAATACAACACTATCTGTGAAGGTATAACATACATTGATACCTATATAGCGAAGAATCTTGATGCACCTCCTGAGTTGTATAGACCCTTAAAATCAGCTAGAAAGACATATATGTATGCATTGGACCATTTCCAATAGATAAGGCAAAGAGCAAATAAAGAAGTAACCAAGGCGATGGAAATATGTTCAAGGACTCACAAAGATTCCTAGGAACTGATAAGGAATGGCGTCTCCCAATATTAGATGAACTTGGGAAAATATTGGTCACAAAATAATTGGTGAATGCATTCTAGGACAACACACATCGAAGGAAACAGATAGTCGAAGCAACAACCTTTTTCTCCATTGATATCATTGACCAACATCTATTACAGCCAGTGAAGCTTCACACTATGGTACAAGATTTCATGAAAAAATTAGAGAAGGATATGAGTTCCCTTGATGACAACATCTCCATGAACGACGCAACACTGGAACAACTAACATACATGAGAATCGAGTCACTATATAGCCAGTTGGAAGTTTGGACAACTTATCTCCAAAGAAAAAGTTCATAGGGAAAGGAAAAAATGATTGTTTTTCTCTCTTCCTTTTCTTAACCACTTCAAATTTCATCCTTTCTGCCACTTTTCATTAGGATAGAGAAGATGAGCAGTTTTGTAACTGCCTCTTCAAGAAGAAGGTGAAAGGACACATAGGAGTTACTAGCTTTTTGTATAAAATGGGATAGAGGCTCCTTAGTAAAGGACATTTTGGCTTTTCAAGCATTGTATAGACCCAATAAAGTTTCCGATAACTTATACAATGTTAATGAATATTGAGAAGTCCTAAGGGCCAACAAATTATAGAACAAATTCTGTGTAGAAACATATCAGATATTTGAACTACTTCAAGTGAAGATAATTATTGTTTCTATGGACTGTAAGAATGCTTGTTTGTTGTAGATTGATTCTCATACAATATTTGTCATTCTGTAGTTATTGATGTTTATTTGAATATTTTAATGCCTTGATATTTGTGGGTTGTTATCCTATACTTTGTTGTGATATAGATTAATCTGATTATATACATTTGTATGCACTTGTCTCCAATCTTACGCTTTTTTTACAGCTAACTGTATAAAAGTTGTGTAGGATTTTGGTCACATTGATAACTCACCGATTACTCTAGTGTTATCCTATCTAGGATAGGTTACCATATATTATTAATAGATTAGTTGTCTTTACATACATGGTCTTCATCTAGATATTTGAATTTCATTCTCACCATCCACCCACCTCATCGGTACATCGGACGGTAACTGATAAGAAAACCAAAAGACAACAATAAATGGCAGCCTGGCCAAACTACGGATGGGACTCCTAGTTTAAATGGTGTATAGTCTAGTTGGCAACATATATCGGGGAGTACCCCTTTCTATTGTTGGGTGAAGTTGAACCATCAATAGAACCCTAGGTCTTCCCACTTCATGTCAACAAATGGTTCTATTGCTGAGACTGGGATCTATGACTGAGGGGAATGTTGATGTTGACTAAGGAAGATATTGGACAATGGTTAGAAGAAAATGAGAGTGAGTACCACAATATAATACTACAAGAGGATACAATCAAGGAGGAATAGGAGGATTCATTGGTTGGGGAAGAAGAGGATTCAATAGAGGAAGAGGAATGATTATATGTTACAACTGCAACCATCCTCGGAATTTGGCGTGAGATTGTCTGAATCCTTGTACAACATGCACATACTATAGATAGTTGGATCATGCGACGAAATATTGTCCACTATTGATTACGAAATGGAAGGAAAAGAGGAACTAGAATGTGCATATGATACCAGTCGAAGAGCGCGAATATCGACCAAGGGTAGCAACAGTTATGTGCGGAGGAGAAAGAACATGAGATGATGTGATGAAACAAGGAATTTGGAATGACCATTGGATCAAGAAAGCAACAGAACCTCCTCTGACGTTTGATGCTAGGAAAGAAAGAGACACATATAAGAAAGCAAGGAAGGAGCTTTTAGAAATAGAATGGGTAGCATCGACTTCACAACCTATGTATGATAGGCCATCGGTGTTTGACGTGCCTCCAACCTATGACCACTCGATCACAAAAAGGTCAGTTGAGAAGGTAAGTTCTCTGAAAAGTTTCTTAAATATTTGCTTAGAACTAATGAAGGATGAAACTACATTGAACACGTTGCACGAGATGATCGACCAATGTGCACCAGATAAACAATCACCTAGTGCAAAGCGAGCAGTCAACTAGGTAAAACACAAGAAAAAGACCAATAAGTAATTATGACTTAATATGCAGGTAGGATACTATTATTTGGATAATATCATCCTAGATCTAGGATATGATGTGAACGTTATTCCGAAGAAGACATGGGAAATGCTGTGAAAAAAAAATTTGATATGGCCACCAATTCAGTTGAGGCTAGAAAATCAACACAACATTGTTTCGATTGGAAGACTGACATGGGTGAAAGTTAACATCGATGGAGTGTGCATCACAATAGATTTTGAAGTAATCGATATAGTGGATGGTAGTAAACCTTATCCAGTATTACTTGGAATCGATTGGAATTTTGATAACCAGAACATTATTGATATGAAAAAGAGACAAATGATCTTTGAAGTAGCAGACTTGAGAGTTATTGTACCATTGGATCCCACAGAAGGGAGGTGATATGTGGATCTGACAAGGAAAAAATAACTCAATAACATTTACAATGTGATCGCGTAGATGGATGACTATATTAATCCTACTGCTGAGGGTGTACTCAATTGGAAAAATATCAGTTCTTGAACATCAGATTCATAAGAAGCCCTGGAACATTGGCAGCATAGGTTACATAAAATATCCACAAGGAGATGTGCTTGTATTACCCGCTCATTGTGTTGGATTGGATTTGAGGTATGTGATCACAAAAAGTATGATGGACTAATAAATGTAGATATTTTTGTAAAAGAATTTAAATTGTAGATACCAAACCAATAAAGACTACTAGCTTTAGACATATCATTGAATGTGACTCTAGTAAGATGGTGGGTTGTGCATAAGGATAGAATAGATCATTGACAACAATGAAGAAGGTTGTTAAAGGTCGGGTTTGGGACATAAATTGAATATATTACACAAAAGTATAATGGGTTGAGTTTTCCTACAGATCATATTACACAGTGCACTGCGACATGGAGATCGGTACCTAAGAAGGGATGGATGCACTTGTTTGTAGACACTTTGGATGTGATCCCAAAGAACTAGTATTTAGAACTAGAAGTATGCAGAAGAACAATAGACTGGGAAGATTTGTATCACAAATTCAAGGTAACGTTCAATTTTGAAGATGATGCCCCTTCGATAGACAAAACTATGTAGATTATCAAGAACAATATATTTACACCAGAAGATTCAATGGTGATAGCACCCTTATATAGTGCACCCAGATATTCTGCGGCTGTTCAATAGGTTTTGGAATGCTATAATGTTGCTAGAGAAGAATGGGAGGATGAAGACCTGAGGAGTTTAAAAATACCAAAAAACGAAGGAGAGCGCACAGTAGAAGGTCCCAATATTGAATCCATTGAGTATGTAAAGTCGTTGAAAACACACAAGGTGAATATTGGCAAGAAGGATAATCCCAAGTTCACAAACATAGGAGATTACTGGAATGAAGAAATTGTCGATAAGATCATTGATTTACTGCGTGAATACCAGGAACTTTCTCCAACTACATTTTCAGAAATGAAAGGGATTTTTGGGGAGATAGGGGAGATGAGGATTCCTTTGAATCCATATGCGAAGCCAGTGAATTAGAGATCATACCGATTGAACCTAGTATATAGGAAGAAAGTGAAAGAATAAATAGATACAATGTTGGAAGCTAGGATTATTGAACCTATCGCAGAGTCAGAATGGATCATCCTAATGGTGATTCAAGACAAGAAAATAGGTGGAATAAAAATTTGCATGGATCTACAGAAATTGAATGATGCTTGCTTACATGACCCATTTCCTACCCCATTTACAGATGGAGAATGTGGGAGGACATGAATTTTACTCATTTACTGATGGATTCTTTGTATATCACCAGATTAAGATTGCACAAGAGGATAGGAATAATAAAACATTTGTGATAGAATGGGGATGTTATTAGTATACAGTCATACCTTTTGGATTAGAAAATGCATCAACAGTATTTTCCCTAGTTGTTGTCGCAACTTTTAAATAATTTATTCATAAATTCCTAGAAGTATATTTAGATGATTGGACAGTGTTCAGTTTGTTAAAATACCATGTTGAAACTCTTTGCTTGATGTTGGATAGATGTAGATAGTTCTAGATTTCCTTGAACTTGAAGAAGTGTATTTTTTGCACAAGGTTTGGTATCTTGTTGGGTCATGCAATATGTAAACAAGGACTTTTAGTTGATCCTGTGAAGATTGTTGTTATTGTTAATTTTCCACCACCTACATCAGTGTGACAAATGCAAGAAACATTGGGTCACATGGACTACTATAGAAAGTTTATTAGGGAATATGCATAGATCACAGACCTACTGGAAAAGTTGTTTAAGAAGGAGGTCAAGTTTCAATGGAACGAGGAATGTTAATAAAGTTTGGATACTTTGAAGAAGAAACTAGTTATTGTGCCAATTTTAGTATTTCTAGACTGGAAGAAGGAATTCCATGTCCACATAGATGCATCATCTATAGATTTAGGTGAAATCCTATCTCAACTAGGGGAAGGATGATCGGATGATCCCATTGCATTTGCCAACAGAAAATTGTCGACCACTAAACAAAATTACACTACTACAGAGTGTGAAGGACTGGAAATGGTATATGCACTATAGAAGTTTAGGAATTATCTGATGAGATCACATTTTAAGATGTACACGGATAACTATGTTTTGAGACACTTAGTAAAAAATCCAGTGTTAGGGGGGGAATATGCAAATGGTTGTTATTGTTTCAAAAGTATGATTTTGAAGTGATTGTGAAACCAAGGAAATTAAACACAATATATAATAATTTGTCGTGCATATTAATAGGGGAAGATGAAGGAAATTTGGATGACAATATACGAGATGTGCACTTTTTCGCAGTACACATGGTCGATGATTACTTTGCATATATTGTCTAGTTCCTGAGCACAGGAGTAGCCCCACCCGACTTTACAGTTGTGCAGAAGAAGCAGTTAGTAGTAAAGGAAACATTTTATCATCTTATAGCGGGGAATTTGTATAAATTAGGCACAAATGGTATTCTTCAATGATGTGTATTGGAGCACAATAGGACTATGATACAATTGGAGGCACATGAAGGAGTTGTAGGAGGCCACTATGCAGGGAAAACAACGGATCAAAAAATTTTGCGAGAAGGACTTTGGTGCCCCAACCTTCATAAGGATGATAAGGAGTTTTGTCAGACCTTTGATGTCTGCTAGTGAGTTGGGAAGAAATCCAGAAGGGACGGGATTCTTTTAATACCACAAGTTACATTCCAATCTTTTGATAAATGAGAATTTTATTTTATTGGACTGATCAACCCACCAAAAAAAAGGTCAAGAGAAAGATATATAATCACTACGATAAATTATTTGACATGATGGGATGAAGCAAAACTTGTCAGAGATTGCATATGGGAGACTGCTACACGGTTTCTATTTGAAAATGTTGTCACAAGGTTTGGATGTCCAATAATCATTATGAGTGATCAGGGAACACATTTCTTCAAAAAAACAATTGCTACTTTCATAGAATAATATCATATTTATTACCAAAAGATCACACCTTATGATCCTCAAGTGAACGAAATAGTGGAACCATTTAAGAAGATCTTATAGCATGTGATGAAGAAGATATGTAATGTGAATCGATATGATTGGGACCTAAGGATTCATATATTACTATGGGAATATTGGACTACATGTAAGAAGTTAACAGGAAAGACACCATTCCAATTAGTATACATTCAGGAAGCAGTTTTTCCCATGGATTTTATTATGCCGAGTCTACGCATTGTTGCGCTGATAGAGCTCACAGATTTTGGCACAATAGAGAAAATACTGTCATAGCTAGTGGAACTAGAGGAATACCACTTCGTCATAGGATTTCATCAGCAAGTTTAGAAAGTGCGCGAAAAGGCATTGCATGAAAGACATATTAAACAGAAGAAGTTCTAGATGGGAGACCTAGTTTTTCTCTATGACAACAAATTTTTGCATCACCTTGGAAAGTTCCAAATGCACTGGTTGGGTCTGTATGTCATAAGATATGTGATAAAGGTAATTTTTTTTCAGTTGGATAAATTTAATGGGGAAATCATGGAAGGAATGGTCAACTGTAGTTGGATGAAACTATATAGGGACAATCGTGCTTCCTTGCACTAGCTTGATTTTAATTGCATTAGTTTCTTGAAGGGAGCCAGAAGAAACCCAGTTCCTGGAAGGTATGTAGCAATCATTCCTAGCAACAATATATGTTTCTTTGTGGCACACCATGCAAAAGAATAGGAAAATGGATAACAATGTTTTATTTTACATCTACCAAGAGACAATCCATAAATACATTGAGGACACACCACACATTCTACCTATGATAGTTGAAGAGTACAAAGAAATCATGTGATTAAAGGTAGGGCCCCACCACATGTACATTCAGGAAAAGAAGGATTTGGATCAACAATCGTTTTTGACTAGATACAGAATGATAGAACAATATGCCATCCATATTGTCAATGACTAGGAAGTAGAGTGGAAAAACCCAGTGATAGAAATGATGCAGAAGGAGACACAAAAACCAGAGAAGGATCGAGAAGAAGAACATGAACATTAATATAAAGGGAGTGGTGCTGGCGACACTTAGGAAACAACATCGCACACTGGAGAGAAGAGAAAGGAGCACCCTAAGGAGAAATCAACACATAAGCACAAGAAGAGCAAGGCATCAAAGAATGTAGCTATCCAGGATCTAACTGAGGATGAATTGGAGAAGATTGGGGATCAGGTCAAATAATTGAATGAAGAATCATTTATGTGAGATGTGCATAAAAATGAAGAAATGCACATGAGTGTGCAGGTGAAAATAGCTACACTGCACCATATTTTGGAATCAACTAGGATAGTGCAAGCCCGAACAATAGAAGAAGAATAGACATAGAGCCCAACAAAGAAAATAGATTCATGATCGACAACATCACAACCAACATAAAAATCAACAAAGAATTAGATCATGAAGATATCAGTAGGGACCATAGATTTCCCCATGACATAAATGCAAGAATGTGCGAAATAATTAAGTCATATTGATTTAGTGTTGTCAAAGTTACCAATGAACGTGTTATAGAACTTGCAGATAAGTGTTACATGGGAGATCCAGTTACGTGTAGAATTGACTTCTATGGAGTTGGATAAAGTAAATGTAGACAACGATCCACTACAGGAAGAGTATACTAAACTCATGCTGGAATGGGACAAGGCCATGCAGAAGATAACAAGGTTGCAACAAGCAGTACATGAGGTATACAACAACTTCCTAGAGGTACCGATGGAAGTAGATACTCTCCTGGAAGAGAAAGTAACAAATATAAGTGAATCCATTCAGAGATTTGGCGCAAAGATAATATATCTAGAATATCGTACAACACCAAGTACCCCACTAGAGGAAAGGGAGCAATGGGAAAATACAACTACGACGGTTGTAGTGAGAAATAGGATCTTAGATGAGGAATGTGAAAAGTTGTATGAAGAGAGTACACAAGTTTGGACTCAATTGTTGGAGAATGAAGAACTACAAGCATTAGAACAGAGGTTACAAACAAAGGTTACAAACTATGCAGGAGAAGGTGCAGAAATTCAAAGGAACAATGATAAATCTGACACCAGGAGAATGAATGACTGTCATAGTTGAGAACAAGTAGTTGTACCTCAATATTAACTATATAAGAGTTGAACAACAGAATCTTGCTCAAAATCTTGAGCCACTGTAAGAGGAAGCCTTTCGGGTGACAGAAGAACATGTAGCTACACAAGGCATAATGAAGTAAGCAATGAAAGATAACGCAAAGAAACTGAAGACACCAATTACCACACAGACAACAGACAAGATTTTGGAGAAAGAGGCACAAGAAAAGGAAAAGGTCGCAACCACAAAGGAAACTTTTGAGAAGTTTGTTGCGATGTGGAAGGGATTGCAACAGAAGGCCTGAGTGGCTCAGGACAAGCCACAGGTGAGTGTTGGGGGCTTGTTGGGATAGGATTTTGGGACCCATTTTGGGAACTATGCAACACAAACAAAATAATGAAAGACAATTGGTGCACTTTCAGGGATCAACGTGCGCAAAGGAAGGAAGACCGTTGAAGTCATTAGTAATTTTGGGTTCATTGATACGGGCTAAGCCCTATTGTAATTGTATAAATATGTAAGGGTTTTGGGGTAGATAGGGGGACTGAAATCTAATGGGATGGAATTTAATAGAAGAGTGAATATGTATGTGAGAATGAAGGAGTGAAGAGCGACATAGTTAGAAAGAGAGATAGGATAAGGACAAGGGAATGATGTATGAGTGGAGTGCGCATATTTTGTAAGGGATGATTCTGAATAATATAATAAGAAGACGGTCATTTTGGACGTAGCCCATCTTGGGTGAACCACATTAAATATGGTGTCTCTGTTTCCTTATGTGTTTGTTGTTCTATTTATTGTGCGCATATGATATATGTCTGTTATTCTGAATATGTTACATGTTATTATGTTTCTATGCACATGATATAAGGTATAATGAACTAATGTTAAGTATAATGGTTATGAGGACTGCCTCCGATCCCTTCATCACTACGGAAACCTAGCTCCTACAGTTCCCATAGATACCTCAGGTGAGACTTCACCTTCTTGCATGTGATGTCGAAAGGGTCAGTATCTGAGGGTTTTGTTGGTGAATTCATGTTGAACCTTGGGTATACCCACTATGTGCCAACACTATTCAATGTCCTATTTTTATTTGCATAAATTACTAATCAACTATCAATTTCATTATAATTATATTCAATTATACTATTTTTTTTTTTAGCAGATAAGCCCTTTAGTATTTCCATGTGTTCTTCAAATTATTGCCTTGTCATAAATATAGAGTTAAAAAATAACTTTGAATCTTGTACCTCTCATGTGGTTCTTTCCAGGTCTATCTTGGTGAACTTGTGATACAATATTTATTTTTTAACAACAACAACATCACATTCATCTAACATTTCTTTCAATACTTTTATCTTTTTTATCCAATAGGATTTTAGTTGTTTGATTCGGGCTGGAGAAGGTAGATCTTCTTGTTTTATTTTCATCTCAGTCATACCAGAAAATTTCAAGGTAAATGTGATGACAACGTCTCTGTAAAAACCTTCTTCATTATTCAGATAATATTGGACATATTCTTTGAAACTATTTAACTTTGAACAAAAAGAAACAATATTGCTCCTTGTATCCCATGCTTCCAAAATAAGAGACATCCTTTTTTTAATATTTTCACCAAAAAAAATTCTAACTGCAACCAATAATCTTGACGTTCCTTTCAACTTTGAGCTCGATTCAGGTGTTCCGTCGGGGTTTCTTCTAGGTTGAATAGTAACCACTAGACTTACAAATATAGGTGGTGACATCAAGGTGCATTTCAATTCTCTGACTCTTTCCTTTAATATTGAATTCTCAACCTCCATTTTGTCAATTGAAAATTCTAAAGAATCATCAATAACTTTGTGAATTTGGGAAATCTTTGATGGTAGGACATTATTCAAGTCCAATTTTGTATCCTTGATTCTTTTCCCCTTTGAATTAACACGTTCAAATACTAGTTTCTTCAAATATTTATCAAATAATGCACTAGAGATGGTTAAAGATTATTCCTCATAAAAGATAGGTTCTTGACTTTCCAATTCTCTACCGGGTTGGATTCTCTATTCATCATCTAAAAACTCTATGTATTCAATGTTTGCATCAAGCTCCATGTTTTCAAGAAGAATATATTCACTAGATATGACCACTTCCACTTCTTGTTGATTATTTTACCTTTTCCTCTTGCTAGTTATTGGTTATTTGTGGGGTTTTTCAATATATGTCTTGGGCTGGTGAGGATCATCTCCGTCACCTGAATTTTCAACCAAATATTTTTGTTTTTCCTGAGTAACATTTTGGGGATTTTGTCTGGGTGTGCTTATTTTCTGGGAAGAAGTTTGAGAGCTCGAACTCCTTTCGTTTATGACCCTTCCATCTTGTGTGTGTGCTTAATTCATACTAACAATTGTTTCAAGGTATCCAATCAATACTTCCTCAAGATTATTATCCTCGCTTCCCTCTTCTCCATATATATGTGTGTGTTTGTGTTTGTTTGTGTGTGTGTGCGTGTTTAAATATGATACACTGAAACCTACGAAGACCATGCAATTCATGAAAACCAGTTGAGGGTCAAACCCTTTTACTAAATCTGCCAATTTCAAATTATATTGGTCAAATTGAGTCGCAAATTCATCAATTTTTGAGGCTCTTCCTAATGTAATCTCACCAACTTTCCATGGAAATACAATAAATTGATTTTTCTTTCTTTAAAGAAATAAATTGGCCCAAAATAAATATTGTCTGCAAACTTCTATCATGAATATCTTATCGGACACATAAAACATGAGATAAGTTGGGGCCTCCCAGGAGTAGTAAACTCTAATTATACTATACTATTCATTTGACTCAAAGTTCCCTCTTTTATCTAAAAATGTCACTGCCTACAATGACAGTCTTGAGGTATTATTTCTGAACATGAGTTTTTTGAAAGCAGAAAGAAAAGAGTCATAAACTTCATAAAAGTGGTACAATGATTTCTGCTTCGAGAGAGAAGGATGCCCTGTATGAATCAGGTCTGTTTTAAGATCAACTTGTCTTGACAAATTCAATCCTTGAAATACATGACAATATACAATGGCGAAGACCATGTATGCAGACATATAAATTTTCTTATCATTTTTGAAATTTGACAACTGAAACGATATCTTAGAAGATACAATTTTAGACTAATTGAAAATCATTTTACCTTGAATGGGATAATGCAATATGTAAAGACCCAAATGAGGGACACTAGTAGTTTATTCTTGTCCCAGTACATTAGCAAGAAACCAAGCCATTTATTTATAAGGTATCTTAAATAAATTGACCTGAATCATAGATAAATATTCAAGAACTTTGGTCGGGTCTTCAAGACATTGAGGAAATAAATCCCTACCACTGTTTTTAGCCTTTATGAAATATTTGGCTTGATCGACATTGAAATTTGATGTAGGTTTCGATAATATTAGTATTTGACTGAAATTTACTGACGCTAAAGAGATTGAGGACCATCCATTCAATTTAATAATTGTCTTATCTTTTTCAAAGTTGTATGTACACCATATTACCAAATATTTTGCCTCAAAGACCTTTGGGACATACCCTGCCTTTGCAATCCTTGATACCCAGGCATCATTACCATTATTTTCTTTAGGAGGCAATGAAGAATAATATTTGTAATCCCTCGACGAGTGATTTTTGGGGTCTTCCTGTGCAAATGTATTCAAAATATCACCACAAAATATCTCTCATCTTCTCATGATCTTTCTCAGGAGTTGATGAAGAATATATAGTCTTTTTGTAATTACCAAATAATTATTTTTCATATTAACCACTAGAGTTTTTATTTCAAGAGAGTAATTCGATGAATTTAATTTGAATTTATGATATTAGTCTTGAAGAGTACGCCATTAATAATGGTCCTTATGTATTTAACCATTTTTCATTCCACATAATATAAAAATTAAGTGTTTTTTGGTTAATGTGACATGGAGCGAGGACTCGCGGTGGAGTGGAGAAATAGGAAATACAAAAAGAATTTAAATAAGTTCGATTCCACGGTCTTGTGAAATATTTTGAAATATGACTAAGTATTAGATGGCAGATGGTCGAAGGAAAAGAAATTTTTTAAAGTGGTGAAACAAACTCTGCTTCCACATTTGAGCTTAAGAGACTAAGTATCATAGTATTGAATATATGGACAAAATCTTGAGAAATCAGCTAAGTATAAAAAAAGCAGACGAATGGAGAAAGGAAGAAAGTTTCTCAAGCTATGATATGAACTCCGCTTTCATGGTTGAGAATTGCTTGAAAATACTAAGTGTTATAGCAATCAAAATTTTTAAATAACACTAAGTACTGTGAAATAGACAAACAAAATTGTGGGTGTGAATTAAAGGAAAAGTTTAATACCCACGATTTTCTTGTTCCGTGAAGAGCACATTGGTACAATTTGTAGGCAGTGAAACATGGTAGTGCAATTTGAGGAAAGTGGATATTAGGTTAGGATTAGTAACCCCACCATAGATCAATTTTTTTCTAGGTAAGGAAGTAAAATACAAGAGAGAGATACTTATGACTTAGAGAATTTTAAGGTCAACATAACTGTAAAACCATTTAAAAATGCATGCATACACACAATGTGATAAAATGCTCATGCAACCATTGATAATTTGAAATTTGTGAATGAAAACCATTTAAACACTTTCAATAGCATGCAAACATACAATACATAGATTAAACATAACATTCAATCATAGCATTAAAATTCTAAATAAACAGTGATCAAAACACTTATCTTTATCAATAGTTACACAACCAGTTATAGATGACAAATGTTCCACCCAACCATAGAATTTACTTCTCTAGTTCTCTTAGAAACAGGTCACCCTGAAAATAGGGATATGAATCCACAAGGAAAAACAAGATCATATAGCTAGATAATGTCCACTCTAGTAGCACAATACCTAGTAAATTCACAGTGGCACGACTCTTACGACAATTCCAACAATTTGTCTCTCTTTCTCATCTATATGCACAATCGAAGGTATGATATTTCCTTATTTGCACCACATTCCCTTAGAGAATATCCATCCCCTCTAGGGCTCTAGCATAGACCAACTAGGAAACTCTCAGGTGGAGGCTCCAAGAAATCCAACTACAATAGGAGTGCTCACAATAGCCATAAACCAATATCTTGGGTTATTTCTTAGCATAAATTTACTTATAGGCATGGAAACATCATTCTTGACATAATTACTAGCTTCAACAATCTGTCG
>ML783174.1:526164-539273 GCA_009831015.1 Picea engelmannii
TCATCATACCCACCATCTATCAAAGTCAATAAGGTATTTAATGCTTCTAGATATTTTGTATGCAATATAATTTACATATTCAATAAACATTCAATTAAATAGTTAATAATTTACTTTAATAATTAATACATTAATTACTTATAATAGTGTACATGGGTAGGGTATGTGTGCGTAGCTAGCGGACACATATCTCATGTATGTACTAACAATAAACAATCATTGCCTCTAGTGCATAGTTCTTATATGATCACCAAGACATGTAGGACAACAAATCAAGTAACACATCATTTAATAATCTTAACGAACTAAATTACACCAATTCATCAATAACTCATTGTCACACTTAAAATATCAATAGGAAATCAAGAGGGTTTTAAACATGGTAGGAACCAAGTGAGTAAACAATAGTGGCATCTCTAATCACCAATCAATATTCTCAAATAATATTGAAGCATCCTTCCTTCCTAACCTACTTCCATCTTCCATCCTATCCTTTCCTCTGTTGGGCTAAGATGGAGCATCAACTATATTGACCTAACTCCAGATAGAAACCGTAAGTGGAAGTGTCATACATCTCGACCAAGCTTCCCCAATAGGCAACTAGCAGTCATCATCACACGTCTAGGGGAGCGTGACTTCACATAGCCCTCCCATGAATTTAGGTTTTAGAGGATAAACGGTGGGAAATACCTCCACCCCTCCTCAGTGAACTAGGGTCAACACCCTACATCAAGCCCTATTGTGAAACTACTGTTCTTAGAGTCACGTCATCAAACAACCACTCCGGGAAAGTCGTGTGTCCTCTCAAAACCACACTTACCAAAGATCATAGCAATATTTGAACCCATAAATTAAATCATAAGTACAACTTATAACATACACTATCTTTTGGATGTCTACGACATCCAAATTACATCAACACTACAGTCATTTCGGCATTACATAACTTGTCAATCTGCAACTTAGTTCACCAATACTCATATCCATGTATATACATCATAATTTCATATAAGAATCCATATTTGTATTGATGTTCAATTAAGAAATGTATGTTTATTTTTATCATCCCTTTCATATCTTACGCATTCACAACATAACTTAAACTGGTATCCATGTACCAAAATTCCACATTTAAATTTACATGTTTAACCAAATCGCATAATCATCATCATCACAAACATATAACAACAAAATATAATATTGTGCAACTCACAAATAAGTCTAGACGTACACCTTTCACATGTCTATATCAGTTTCACAAAGTCCAAATAGTTACTAAGCAATGAATTACTATAATGAGAAAAATCGAAGTTATAATTGCCTAAGACCAAAATATGGGGTGTTACACAGTGCACAAGTTTGGTAGTTGCAGTTGGGAGAAGAAGGAAGAGAGAGGCGTATTTCTCAGTGTTGGATATTCTCTAGTATTTTGGTTTATTGTCTTGGAATTATATTGGCTATCTGTATTAAGGAAATTTTCGTTGGGTTTTCTCCCCCATGAGGGTTTCCCAGGATAAATGTTGTGTATCTTGTGATTGTGTTTCTCTCAGTGATCCTATCTATGCTATGGTTATCTAGTAAATTGAAAAGAAACCTAATAATAGCTTAAACCTTAACATGGAAAAAGAGCTAAGCTGAAGAGAGCATCTTTCACTAGATAAATAAAAGTGTCACTATTGTCGTACAAGAAAATTAGGGTTTTCTATTGAAGAGGAATTTCAACCTAAAACTCATCAAGGAAGTGTTCCCTAGCCTAGAAAACTCTTCGACAGCCTCAACGCACTTTTTCAATGGATAGAACTCCCGAAAAGTGAAACCCTAGTTTTCACTAGTACCAGAAAACTAGAAGTACCAGAAAACCAGGAAACCAGAACCAATACTAGAAGTACCAGTCCATAATTTCATTGGACAAGTTTGAAGGGGAAAATTTTGGATTTTCTGAAATCTAACTACACCAGGATACTTGCCTCAGCCAAGCACACCTCCTGGTAAGTTCAAAATTAAATTTTGAGCATTTTCATTTTTTGGTCATTTTCCTAGCTCCAGGTAAAGATGTCTGCAAGCATGAAGCTTGTTTACAAGATATAAGGTGTGGAAAAATAATGTTCCTGGAAGTATAATATTACACTCATTCTTGAAGAAAATGACCTAGCAATATTCATTAAATAAGATGTACCAGAACCTACCGATGTTGCAGCTAAAGTAAAACACCAAAAGGAAACAGTTAGGGCCAAAAGAATCATTGCAGATTCTATTAAAGATCACTTGATTCCTCAAGTGGATTCAAAGAAGACTCCAAAATAAATTTTGTATGCCCTAACCAGGATGTATGAAGGAAAGAACATCAACCGAAAGATGAATCTAAGAACTCAACTCAAAAATACAAGGATGCAGAAAGGAGAAACAATTCAAGAGCATTTCTCTAGAATATCACAATTCATGGACCAACTAGAAGAAATTGGTGATACTCTATATGAATACTAACTCATAATGAAAACCCTTAATGGTATCACATGACCTTGGGATGCATTCATCCAAACTATTTGTGCTAGAAAGGAGAAACTACACTTTGATGGTCTTTGGGAAGAATGTGTTCAAGAAGAAGCAAAAGTAGCTAACAGAGAAGAAATACTATCAAGAGATGAAGATCAAGCCCTAGCTTCTCATACTAAAGGAGGAAGGAAGAGGTCTTAATTCCATAAATAAACTCATCAACATAAGGAGTCTCACCCCACAAACAAATTCATACATAAAGAATATCACCCTCCAAGGAGATTCCATAAATTTCAGAAAGGTCAAAGAAGAGAAAAATAATTCTCATCCTACCAATGTTACCATTATGACAAGATGGGACATATTTCTAAGAATTGGCCAACTATAAGAGAAGAATACAAGAACATATCAAGAGGCACCATGCCCACACAATTGAAGATGAAGAGCCACTCACAAAAAAGATAAAAGAACAGATTGAAGACTATGTCTTAATCTCTTCCCTCTCAGGATCAACGCCACCTGGTGAGGACACTTGGTTCATACATAGTGGTTCTTCCAATCACATAACAGGTCAAAGAGACATTTTCTCTTGCCTTACAGAAAATAACTTTCCCCAGAAAGTTACACTTGGAGACGATTATCAATACCCTATCAAATGAGTAGGAGAATCAAATTACAAACTTGATTCAAGAACCCCAATGAAGATGAAGGATGTACTATATGTACCAGTTTTGACAAATAACTTACATTTTATCTCATCTTTAGATAAGAAAGGCTTCAGAGTTGGTTTCATAGATGGAGAAGTTCTTATGTCGCCCAAAGGAAAAACCATGGAAGAAGAAATTGTTATTGGAAAAGAAGAAGGTGGCTTGTATAAGCTAAAAGGTCACTCAGAAGCAGCCTTGAATCTTTCCATTGAGAATCCCTGTTAAATTTGGCACAGAATACTAGCTCATATTAACTACAAGGCATTACCATATGTAAGCAAGGTAGTCACAGGTCTACCAGAATTCAAGGTTGACCATGAAGGTGTGTGCAACGGATGTGCACAAGGAAAGAACATCAAGAACCCTTTCCCAAAGAGAGTCAATAAAGCAGAAGGAGTCCTAGAGCTCATTCATTCAGATGTATGTGGCCCAATTCCATCAACCTCCATCAATGGGTATGTATACTATGTATCATTTATTGATGACTATTCTCGCAAAACATGGGTTTATTTTTTGAAATCAAAAGATGAAGTGTTTGGAAATTCAAGGAATTCAAAGCCTTGATAGAGAATATCTCTAAAATAAAGATCAAGATACTCAGGTCAGATAATGGAGGAGAATACACCTCAAGAGAGTTCTTAAAATTTTGTAAAGATGAAGAGATCAAGAAGGATCTCACCACTCCCTACAATCCTCAACAAAATGGTGTAGAAAAACGAAAGAATATAACTATAATGGAAGCAGTGAAGACTATGATCCATGATCAAGATATTCCAATGCACTTATGGGAAGAAGCAACAAGAACATTAGTGTATGTATAGAACAAATTGTCCCATAGTGTACTTGGGTTCAAGACTCCTGAAGAGATGTTCTCCGGAAATAAGCCAGAAGTAAGCCATCTCAAAATATTTGGCTGTCCCGTATTTGTACACATTCTGAAAGAGAAGAGAACCAAGATGGAACCTTTAGGAAAGAAGGGGATATTTGTTGGATACTGTGAGGTCTACAAGGCCTTCATAACATATTGAGATCATAAAATATGTAACCTTTGATGAAGATGAAACACTCAAGAAATCAAGAATATGTCATCTTGAATAAGTATATGAAGAATAACCTGTGGCTCCCAGAGTTGCAGAACCAGTGAGGGAAGTCATAAATTCCCCTGATGAGAAGATTCTAGAAGATCATGACATAATATAATCTCAAGAACCTTCCCAAATGATGATCTCCCACAAGAGAAAGACAACATGGGAAAGGGAACTTATTCAAGATGGAGAGAAGTATGGTTCTCCTGAAGGAACCATGAGACACGTCAATAAACCGAAGCCATTCTCCAATTATATGGATTTGATCTGTGATCTCTTAGAGAAGGAGCCTACTTGATTTGAAGAATCCATTCAATATAAAGAATGGGCAGATGCCATGACAAAATAATACCAATCCATTATAAAGAATGATGTATGGGAAATAGTTCCAAGACTGAAGAGAAAGGTTGTGGTATCTTCCAAATGGATATACAAGATAAAAGATGTTGTTGATGGAAGTATTGAGAAATATAAATAAAGGTTTGTTGCTAGTGGATTTTCTCAAAAGGAAGGCATTGACTATGAAGAGACATTTGCTCCTGTAGCCAGATACACTTCAATCAGGACCATCATATCCCTTGCAGCTAAGATGAAATGGAAGTTACACCAGATGGACGTGAAAACAACTTTCTTAAATGGTGTCATAGAAGAGGAAGTGTATATAGAAAAACTTCAAGGGTTTGAAGTTGAAGAGAGAAAGACTCATGTATGCAGATTGAAGAAGGCTCTGTATGGATTGAAACAAGCTCCTAGAGATTGGTATGGAAGAATTAACAATTTCATGTCGAGCTTGGTCTTTACCAAGAGTAAAGAAGATTCTAACCTTTACTTCAAGGTTATGAATGATGAACATGTTATATTGTTGTTGTATGTGGACGACTTATTTATAACTAGAGAAGAAAATCTCATCACTGAGTGTAAGAAGAAGCTCACTACAGAATTTGAGATGAAAGACCTTGGCCTAATGCACTATTTCTTAGGTCTTGAGGTCTGGCAAAGCCTAGATAAGATCTTCCTTAACCAAGGGAAGTACGCAATTGAAATACTGAAGAGGTTTGATATGTTGGAGTGAAAATCCATGAATACACCCATGGAAACAAGGTTGAAGTTCCTGGTTGATACTTTGTCATAATTGATTGATGTTATGCTATATAGATAGATCATTGGATCATTGATGTATCTGACGAACACCATGCCAGATATATGTTTTACTGTGAACACCTTGAGTCAATTCCTAGTAGAGCCCAGACGTGTTCACCTGGTTGCTACAAAACATGTGATGAGGTACCTTAAGGGTACATTAGAGTTTGGTCTCAATTATAATGGATACCATGACTTCAGACTGAATGATTATACCGATTCATATTGGGTTGGAAGTGTCTTTGACAGAAAGAGAACTTCAATATGTTGCTTCAGTCTAGGGTCAACCATGATCTCATGGTAGAGTAGGAAGCAATCAAGTATTTCTCTCAGCATGGTAGAAGCATCATACATTGTTTCATGTTATTCCAGTTGTGAATCCATATGGCTTTGGAAGTTGTTGAAAGGTCTATTCGATCTAGAGATGAAAGCAACTGTGATTCTATGTCATAACCAGAGTTGTATAAAGATGACATAGAACCCTATGTTCCATGACAAGTCAAAACACATAGAAATCCAATATCATTACATCCATGATATGGTGCAGAGAGGATCCATAAATCTCCAGTATGTTAGCATGGATGAACAGGTTGCAAATGTGTTGACCAAGCCTCTATCTCGTGTAAAGTTTGAGCACTTTCGAGATAATCTTGGTGTAGTCCGAAAGGATCTCCCTCGAAAGGGGGAGTATTGTTGATGCCAGACTTGTGCTAAAGATTTCCATCTTCGTGCTGATGTTGTTGTGATGCTAGCCTCGTGCTAGAGATTTACATCTTGATGTTGATGTTGTTGTGATGTCAGCATCGTGCTGAATATTTCTAGCTTTGTGTTGATGTTGTTGAGATGCCAACTTCGTGCTGAATATTTCCAGCCTAATGTTGATGATGATGCTCCATCCTTCGTATTGTGATATTGTCGTTGTTGATGTTGTATCAACATTGTGTTGTTATTGATAATGATGATGTATTAGTGTTATACTAATCCATGTTGATGTAGATGATGATGATTCCATTCCAAATCTCTGCTATGGATGATGATATTGATGATGAGAAAAACTTCCGATGGTTTATAGATATGCCATTCAGTGTTCCAGATGTTGTTGATGTTGTTTCCCTCTCTTTGTCCTGATGATGTTGTAGAATACTGTAATGTCCCTTTCCAATTAGGAGCCCCAGAGAGGAGGCTTAATGGTCTAAACCTCCCCATTAGATTATAGCCAGGGCCAGAAAAGGGGTAAACAAGGTTACTAGAGGTCACTCCAGTTAAAGGTGTTATGTTCAGAAAGTGACATTTATCTAGAAATGGTTAAAAGCGCTTTTAATTCATTATGAGCTAAAAATAGAAGTCAATAGTGACTTAGAATTTTGGAAAGCTATAAGAGAAGAGTCAGCGACCTAATTCATCATTATGTAGATTATGACTTGTCATTGAGGAGAGAGGCACATCTCAGGAGAGATAGTTTAGTGGATTCTAGGAGGAAGACACCAGTTGGCTGATTTTGGTGTTGAGAGACACACCCTAGTCACCGGGAAGATCACACATATCTTCCATCATTCTTCAACAGCAGTTATGCAGGGTTCAACCTTAAGGGCGCACTTATCTAGCGTGAGGGTGCAACTCCTGAGGAGGTTTAGGGAATCGACTTGTCCCATCCAGGGAGAATTCAAAGATTTACCTCCGACCCATTTGAGAGGAAGGAAAGGCACATCTTTTTCCTGGTTCCTCGTTATATTTCGACGGAGGAATCATCTAGGGCACATTTTCCAGACTTGGAAGTGCGAGACTTTTGGCGTATACATTTGGGGTTCCCAAGTGAGCATCAGGTCAGATTCAGGGAAACCCTTCCGATCCATTTCTAAGTAGACCAAGGCGGTCAGTTTGAGATACATCTCAGCCGATACCAACGATGGAATCACTAGGGCACATTTTTCCAGTGAGAGAGGGGCGCATTCCCCCAGGGGGATCCATCCGGGGTCCAAACCCACCAGTAGAGCGATCCGACAGTTACCAGTACTGAGAACTAGAGCAGGGCGCATCATTTGGGACAATTTCCAGGTCATTCTGAGAGGTATATCCACCAGGGAAAACTTTCCAGACTTCCAACAATTATCGTATGAGCTGCCATAGTTCCAGCGCATCCACTGATCCTGCAGTGCTCACCTATTCTGGGTATTATCATTTAGTTTTCTTATTGTATTTCAGCTAAGATCCTTTTGTCTTTTGATCTAGATGAGTGTTGTCATTTTATTTAGCCACATTCGGCCTTTGTACTCCATAGAGATATCATAATATAAACTTTGTAGTCCTTTGTTGCGTTTGTTATTTGTATGATCATTTATATGCTGTAAACGATTAATCCTACACACACATTAGTAGCGTTTCCTATACTAGACAAGTCAGGAACATTACAATGGTTTCAGAGATTTAGTCCTACCAACTTGTGAATAAAGACGATGAGTGCAGTAGAAGACCCAGAGGGCCGTGAACATGTAGGTGAAGAATATGTCACTTACGACATGCATAGGGAAAGAAGGTCTAGGCTTGAATTTCCTCCTTTTCCTCCTAGCTTAGAGGAAGATGAAGAGGCACACAGAGAAGCAGAGAGAAGGACAGAGCCTAAGGGTGACCACGAGGCTGAGAGGGTGCTAGGAGATAGATATGAGTGACCAGAGGGCAGTGGAAAGGCCCCCATGGAGCCAGAGATAGATTTCATGCAGGTTATCAGTGATATATTAGGTAGTCAGTGGACCATGTCTCAGTCCTTGGCACAGGTGGCTGATAGATTGGCTAGAGTAGGTACCCCAGACACACAAGACCTGCATGCAACACATGGGAACTTAGGAGTAGGCAGTAGACCCCAGTCACCCACTCGCACATGCACCTCTGTGAGTAGGATTCCCAAACCCTTGTTTCCCAGTTTCCAGAGGGCACCCTCGGTAGCAACACAACCACCAATAACACAGAGGCCACCCACTCATGTAGAGGACATAACAAAGTATTGGAGGGAGTACACAACATTGGGTCATGAATTCCATCAGGACATGACCCTAGTCAAGTACTCTAGACTTAGACTTAAGAACCACCCCAGAGAGCCACATAGAGGAGGATTGCAACAACAACAGGGGCATAACATGGATTTCATCCAAAAAGTTGGTAAACTCAACATACCTTCTTTTGAAAGATCATCCAAATGCACCGCCAGATCTTGGGTACAGAAGCTAGACACATACTATAAGCTTAATCAGATGACTGAGACAGAGGCCATCAATTTCACGACCTTACACTTGGAGGGTGAGGCACATGAGTGGTGGTATCATGGATTGGTGACATTGGGTCACAGTCGCATCACCTCCTATAGGGAGTTCACAGAGAGGCTCATGGACAAGTTTGACAGGAGGGATCCCAAGATCCACTTCAGGGATCTAGCCCAGTTGAGACAAACTGGCACAGTAGAGGCGTTCATCACAGAGTTCAGTGGGTAGCCATGGTAGTGATAGATATATCAGAACCCAGGTTGATCATGTTATTCATAGAGGGAATCACAGAGCCTTTGAGAGGATGGGTGAAGGTATACATGCCTCCCACCTTGCAGGATGCCATCCTTTGCACTCGAGATTTGGCAGACTCAGTGCCAAAGACTAAAAACTTTTCCAAACCCTTCGTACCCTAGAAGGATCAAGACAGGAAGCCATTCCAGAGAGAATGGAAGGGCAAGGAGAAGTTGAATGATGAGACTAGGCGAGAGCTTATGAGGAAGAAGCTTTGCTTCAACTCCATAGATCCTTGGGTCCCAGGCCACAGGTGCATGGGCAAGGGAGAGATTCACTATATTGAGGTGGCAAAAGACAATGTGGATAGTGAGGAGGAGGAGCAGGACAATGGATCCACTAGCTTAGAGGAGGAGTCAGCATAGGAAAAGGAGCAACCTCCCCGTAGACCACCGACACCAGTAGGAGCCCATCCTCCAGTAGTCCCACAGCCGCATGAGTAGGCTAACAGGAGGAAACCAACAAAGGGAGGAGTCATAGCGACCCTTTCTGGTGTTCCCAGGTATGATACCCTTCGGATCAGAGGGACTATTCAGGGGCAATGGGTAATCGCCATGATAGATGGTGGGTCCACCCACAACTTCATTGACGCTTCACTAGTATAGAGATGGGAACTTTAGATAGAGGAGTTTGAGGGGTTTGATGCTGTAGTAGAAAATGGCCACACAGTGGAGTGTCTAGAAAGAGTCCCTGACTTGGAGGTAAAGTTAGGCAACTACACAGTGAGAGACACATTTTATGTGGTTGACCTATCTGACACATATGTGGTGTTGGGATTCCAATGGATGATTACCTTGGGAAAAATCACCAACAATTACCAAACCTTGGAGATGGGATTCAGAGACCATGACGGGAAGAAGGTTGTTCTAAGAGGTATGTCGACAAGAGGACCTATGACAGTTTTAGCCAAGAGGATGGAGAGGATATTCAGACATGGGGAGGTAGCATATGCCGCTGAGTGTTTGATCACTACGCAGAAGGATTTAGAGGGTCGGCAACAGTATCATACAGATATCAAGAAATTTTTGGAACGACATCAACAGGTTTTTGAGTTGATTCCACTAGGGAGACCACTTGACAGGGGGTTTGAGCACACCATTGAGTTTGAAGAGGGGGGAAAACCGATGATCACCCCCCTATTGTCATCCTAGTAGGTTCAAGGATGATATAGAGAAGGCAATCAAGGAATTTCTAGTGATGGGACACATCAGACCGAGTAGTATCCCATTCGCTTCTTTAGTTGTCTTAGTTCTGATGAAGGATGGCACCATGAGGATGTGCATTGATTACTGAGCCTTGAACAAGAAAACCATCAAGAATCGGTATCCTATCCCATGATTGATGATTTGATGGATGAACTACATGGGGCAGGTTTCTTCTCAAAGATTGATCTACGCTCTGGGTATCACCAGATCAGCACCCGAGAGCAGGACATAGAGAAGACAACATTTCGATGTCACTTTGGACATTTCGAGTTCCTTTTTATGCCATTTGGGATAACCAATGCACTCACTACATTCTAGTATTGCATGAACCACATATTTAGGGATCAGTTGAGGAAATCAGTCTTGGTTTTCTTCAATGACATCTTGGTCTAGAATAAGACATGGAAGGAGCATATGAGGCACTTGGATGAGGTATTGAGCATCATGAAGGCACAATAATTATATGCCAAAGAGTCCAAGTGTGATTTTAGTATGAAAAAGCTTCTTTACTTAGGCCATATCATCAGTTCACAGGGGGTATAGGTGCACCAGGAAAAGATCAGGGCCATTCTAGACTAGCCAACACCCAGGAACGTAACAAAGTTGAGGAGTTTCTTTGGGCTATGCAGATATTATAGGCGGTTCATCCGAGGTTTTTCTCAGCTTGGAGCACCACTAACGGATCTTACCAAGCATGGGGATTTCATCTGGACCGAGGAATCATGAAAAACCTTTGATCACATGAAGGAAGTCATGAGCACTTGTCCAATGCTTGCATTACCAGACTTCACCTTTCCATTCATACTAGAGTGTGACGCATCCAATGAGGGTATCATAGTGGTTTTGATGCAAGGAGGACACCCCATTGTATTCAAGAGAAGGAATCTCAGTCAGCCTGAGAGTTTGTACTCCATTTATGACAAGGAGATGTTGGCAATCATGCATGCCTTGACCAAATTAAAACAATATTTGGTGGGTAGCAAATTCGTGGTCAAGACAGATCACAACAGCTTGAAGTATTTCCTTGAGCAGGAGGACCTCAATGAGCGCCAACAGAAGTGGGTGAAGAAGGTACAGGTGTTCAACTTCAACATAGAGTATGTCAAGGGGAAGAAGAACATTGTGGCTGATGCACTATCGAGGAGACCTGCAGCCTATTCTTTGATGGAGATTTCAGCAGATTGGAAATCCCACTTGTTAGTGGAATATTCAAAGAACAAGTTTTCTTGTGAGGTTATGGATGGATAGATACAGGATGATAGGTATAGGGTTATTGACAATGTCATATTATACAAGGATAGAGTCTACTTGGTGCCAGATTCAGGTCTCAAGAAGGAGATCCTCACAATAGTTCATGATTCACCACTAGCAGGCCATCAGGGGTTTTTCAAAACCTACCGACAGATCAGGGAGAGGTTCTCATGGAAGGGCCTCAAACAGGACGTTATGAAACACATCAGTGAGTGTGTGACTTGACATCAGAACAAGTTAGAGCATGCTCTTCCAGCAGGGCTACTTCAACCACTCCCCATTCTAGAGAAGAAATGGGAGAGTATATCGATGGAATTCATCACAGGCCTACCCAAGGTCCAGGGTAAGGATTGTATCTATGTAGTGGTCAACAAATTGACCAAGTTTTCTCACTTCTATTCCATACCGACAGAGTACAATGCAGTTCAGGTAGCCGAGCTATTCTTAAGGGAGGTTTTCAGACTTCATGGGTTGCCGAGGAACATCATTAGTGACAGGGACAGTCGATTCATGGGGACATTCTGGAGAGATTTGTTCCGGTTGGTGGGGACATAGATGACACCCAGCACTAGCTATCACCCTAAGACAGATGGGCAGACTGATATCGTCAACAAGTGGGTTGAAGTATATTTGAGGAACTATGTAGGTAGACAACAAAGAACATGGGTAAAGTGGCTACATCTAGGAGAGAATTGCTACATCACCACTTTCCACATGTCCATTGGTATGACACCCTTTTGAGCATTATATGGATATGATGCTCCCACTTTGGTAGACTTGGTTTTTAGGGAGAGCAGAGCTCCCAAGGCCAAGGATTGGATCATAGAGAGTTAGGAGATTTGTTTGACAACACATGTATTCCAACAGAGGATGAACACCTTCAGTAACCACTCACATAACTAGATAAAATATCAACACACCGATGTTTTCACATGGTAAAACCCCTACAGGGAAATATCCACAGCCCCAGCCAACGCGACCACTTGGAGCAGTTTATTAATGCAAAGAAAAATATTACAGAGATATTTTACAAGAGAGTTTCTCACAATCGATCATCGGTAAATGACCCTCCATGCTCTTTAAATAGAGATCATGGACCAATCGGGTGTTAAGCCATGGATCAATGGCCGTTAAGATCGAGGAGAGTATGAACCATCAGATCACCCTATCTTGGAAACATATCGCGATTGTCGGATTTCCTAACTACAAATGCATACTAATGCATACTAAAGAAACACACTAGAAAACACACTTTTAACTAACGACACAATAGACCAAGTAGATCTTATCTAACTCCTAAGTGTCTAAATATCCTAACATCCCCCCTTAAGAACAACTTGGGATAGGATTGAAGGATTTACAATAGTGACACAATAGGAGAAGGAAGGAGGAATTAGAGCCTATCCCTCCTTAATGACAACTTCCTGAACTCCTAACATAGATAGAAGTTTGGAAAACTCTGCTTCTGTAAGATACTTTGTGAAAATGTCTTCAACTTGATATTTTGTAGGGAAAAACAACACTTCAATAACTTGATCATGAATGAGCTTTCTGATGAAGTTCATGTGTAGCTCAATGTGTTTGCTACGCTGATGTTGAACTGGGTCTTTGGCGAGCTTGATGGCACTCTGATTGCCACACCAAAGGTTGGTTGGATGCTGGTGCTGGAATCCAAACTCT
>ML783174.1:543964-573825 GCA_009831015.1 Picea engelmannii
TGCTAAAAAAAACCTATTTTCACACAAGAAAAAAATTTCGCTTCTCGATGACAACAAGGGTTAGATCTCGGTTAGCTTACCCGGAAGATGCACCTTTTCCTATCTGTTTATGATTTTCCAAGATCACACAAGGCACGGGGAAAAGAGCATATGAAGATCTAAAAGAGTAGAAACCCATAAATAAAAAAATACAAATCGAAATAAAACCAAAATAAAACTTTGCAGAAATTTAAAAAATGCGTATTCAGGCTTTATACCTCCGGATCTGACTGTAATGGCCATATCTTGGGAAAAAAAAAACCTTTTCGAGTGAAACAAAAAGTGTTCCTGAATGAAACGAGTGCTCCGGATGCAATAGAACAGTCCTCTCATCCCAGAAATGTATAGAAATGATAGAAAATGGAGATGAGGCAACTTGGATTCACTATCTCGATCTACAACAGGAGCGGGTCTTCAAACATGCTCTGATACCATGTTCAACAACACATGTATTCCAACAGGGGATGAACACATTTAGTAACCACTCACACAACCAGATCAAAGATCAACACACTGATGTTTTCACGTGGTAAAACCCCTATGGGGAAACATCCATGACCCCAACCAACACGACCACTTGGAGCAATTTATTAATGCAAGGAAAAAGATTACAGAGAGATTTTACAAGAGATTTTCTCACAATCAATCATCGACAAATGACCCTCCATGCTCTTTAAATAGAGATCACGGACCAATCGGGTGTTAAGCCATAGATCAATGGTTGTTAAGATCGAAGAGAGTATGAACCGTCAGATCACTCTATGTCAGGAACATATCGTGATCGTTGGATTTTCTAACTACAAATGCATACTAATGCATAATAAAGAAACACACTATAAAAAACACCTTTACCTAATGACACAATAGACCAAGTAGATCTTAACTAATTCCTAAGTGTCTAAATATCCTAACAAGATTCTCAAGTTGTTGAAAGAGAACCCGCAGATGGCACATAACTGACAGAAGATGAGTGTGGATAGGCACATGATAGAGCGCAACTTTGAGGTTGGGGATTTTTTTTTTTTTGAGACTCCAATGTAATATCCCTAAGGACGAACCCAATTGTAAATGTAAATGAAAATGTACTTAAGCTGGTGAGCTGTATGACATCATTTTTGTATGCACATTTCATGATAGTGTGCACATGTATTGCGCAGTAAAATGAGGAAGTTTTCACATTCCAGGATACCACGCGCAACATCTTAAGTGTGCACGATTGTGAGGCCAATGAGCCTTTATGTTTATGATATGTTTTATAGGCTGGTGAGCTAGTTATTATAAGCTAGGATGCTTATGTTTTGATTAGTCCAGAGAGCCTAGATGTTAAAGGCCAGTGCGCCTATTTTCTTATATGTCTCATAATTAATATAAAATACATCACTGCACGCAGACAGACCACAATAACAGAGATGGGGGACTAAACTCCACTGGTTAGGGAAAGGGAGGGGCTAAGTTAAGGAAAAGGGCTAAGCTAGGGAGCTTAATCCAAAAAATAATATTATATTAATATTTCTTAAATCATAAAGTGTGGATAATTATTTTATCCTAAGTTCTAAAGTTGGGTACAAGTGGGCCAAAGTAGCTATGACAAGTGTCAAGTTGGGGACACACATACATATTGTTGGGACTTAGTTCATTTCCAGGGATTTTTCTCATCATTCATCCATCATACGAACCATCATTGCTACTATCCAGTCAAACATCCATGAGTATTCACACACCATTGAGCTATCTTTCGTATCTTCATGACTGTACCTAAACCCATATGCATAGCCATTTTTGTGTTGGTGTATCTGGTCAGCTTGGGATCTGGACTGAAGAGGCAGGTTGTCAGGCCCATGAGAAATTCTCTGCGTGAGAGAATTGTTGGGAATTGATTTCGTAAAGGTGCTAAACTACAACTATAGTTCTCTGAGATTTTCTGTCCGGCCTATTACTGAAGCCCGGAAAGGAAGTGGGGAAGCCGAAGGACTGTTGAGTAGAGAAGGGGCACACTTCCTGGGTGGGATAGACATGTGGGGAATGAGGGACCGTAGGCTATTAGTTTGAGTCAACACCTGTGATGGAGTCTTTCGTGTTGTCCATGAGCCTTTAGCCTGGTTAGGAATTCCCTTTACCCGGGTGGAGTTTAGTCCCAGCTCGGGGGTGACTCACTGTTGAGAGTGATGAACAATGGGGTCTAAGGCTGGGAGGTTCGTAGAAGGTCTTCACGTAGTTGGTGACATTATTACCAAGATAAGTGCCATTTGTGTGATAAAATTACATGCTGCATTATTATTTACGTGTTAAGTTTTATGGGTTTATCTTATGCATGGTTATGACTGTCTGTATATTTATGGGTATTTCTTGTATATGTTGCATGTGTATGTTTACGGTAATTACAGTGTGAATCTGTATATTTATAGATGTATTTGTATGCATACATTTTATATATAATGCTTCTGCAAGAGTTATGTGTGTGCATATGTTTTAATTGCATGTAGTTAGAAAAATTATGTGGCATAGCTCAGTTGTATGTTGGGAAATGTTACAATATGTTACGCAGAGAGAACAGTAAGAGTTATCTGGTGTAGCGTGGCCCGTCATGGATGGTCGGGGATGTTAAAAATTGGTATCAGAGCTTCAATTTTCAACATTGAGCCTGGATGGGCCGAACAAGTTGAGTTGAAGTGAAATTTCACAGAGGATTTATTTCGAAGTGGCCAAATTTCGAGTTGCAAAGTGTCTAGCTACAATACGGTACATAAATTGGAAAAAAGCCCCAATTTCAGTTGGTAAATTCACGGGGAAATTGAGAAATTCGGCCATGTGGTAAGATATTATTGATTTAATATCTATTCTAGCAAATTCAGACATGGAATTGGTCGAATCTGAAGTTATAGTAAAGCCATGACAGATGGAGCGAATTTCGTAATTGAAATTCCCAATTTGTGAATTAATTTGGGTGAATTCGTTCCAGAAATGTCAACCCACAACGATTTGTTGTTGCAAAGGTTGAAATAGATGTTATCGGGGTGAAATTGAACAAATTTCGTGGTTGCAGAATGTCTACGGTAAGTTGGGGAAACATTTAAGCAAAATCTCCAATTTCTACAGTGGAATTCACAAGGAATTGATGTGCATAAAAATGAATGTGCACAAGTGGCCGCACTAAAAATGCATGATGCGCAGTGAAAAGCTAGTGATAGGTAAAATTCAAAACTGTGCAACAAGATATTGGCATGCTGGTGTGTGCACTAAATTTTGGTACCGCGTGGAAAAATAATGGTTTTTGGGTGCGCGCGCTAAATTTTGGCGCCACACAAAAAAATGTTGGTGTGTGGGTGCACGCGCTAAATTTGGCATTGCGCGGTGTACACACACATAGTAATGGCATGCATGGTGTGCGCAGTGTTGGCACAACGCAATGGAGTATGGTAGTTGCGCGCACAATGTGGGTAAATGTGGTCGCACAACAATTTAGTGAATGGTGCGCGCAAAGTATTGGTGCGCAGTGGGGCGTACTAAACTTTGGCATGGTGCAGTGCGTCGAGTGTAATGCGTGTGGAATATCAGCGTGTGGTACAAAAACTATGCACGACGGATATTGGCACGTGGTACAAAAAAAATTGTGCGATGGATATCAGCGCACGGTGGATATTAGTGCGCAGTCCCAAAACTGTGCGCGGTGGATATTGACGCACAACATAAAAGTAGTGAGTGCAAGTTATTGGCACAACAGGGAAGTGGTACACAGTGGTTTTAAAGTGCACAAAGCACGATTTACCTTGTGTTTTTGTTGTGCATGGTGAATACAGGTGCACATATTGAAATTTGAGTGCGTGAAGTCATTTGAAGGGTGAACAACAACAAAAAATTAGTGATTTTCTGCGATGTTTTATATCATTTGAACGTCATACTTTTGCAATGCGTTTTTGAGGGCCTTAAGAGCGTTTTTAGCAACTCAAAAACCATGAGACAAAGGTATACCAAAGGTACACTTTATTTCTACAACTCAAATAAAAGATCTTGGATAGATCTTTCTAATGGTGTAAATTGTTTGTCAAACAGAGTTTTTTTGAGAAAGTTACAACCCAAACAGTGGAGGGTAAATTTTATAACCCAACTAACTTCAAAGGGCCATAACTGTCTTCTCCAGAATCAGATTGAGGCGCAGGAGAAGTCAATGGAAAGCTATTGAACCATAGAAGATAGTCCCAAATCTGAATTAAATTTCTGGGCATTCTAAAGGTGTTTAATATGGAAAATAAGGTACTTGTAACATTCTAGACCAAAAACACAAATTGGCCTAGAACTTCAGTAGGCTGTAACTAGCAGCCCAGAAACCAGAATGAGGTGAAACTTGGACAGAATGTCCATAATATGTTTATGAAGAAACCCAATTGATCTCATACGAAATTTTCAATGGAGTAGGTGCAAAAATGCATAATTATATCGCAAAATTGCACCAAGTGGAAGTGTGAACAGAAAAGTTAATGGAAAAATTTCAAATGACCATAACTTTCTGCTTGAGACTCGGAATTGAGCATGTGAGTAGGAGTTGGAAAGGTCTTGGAAAGAAGAATATAATTATCCACATAGAAAATCTATTTGGGCATTCAATTTTCTAGGAAATCAGAAGAAAGAGTTCTGATATATTATTGAATCAAAATAGTTCATATTTTTTCATAAAATTGTTGAAACAATTAACCTGATAAAGTTTTGTTGGCTGCACATTTTGCAGAGTTAACAACAACTAGATCAGATCGAGATCAATGCAGAGTCCATAGGAATGGAAGAGGCACATGGGACCTACAATCAAGAGGATGATATTAGAGAGATGGATGCCCATTTGGGCATTGAAGGAACAAAATCCAATGGACATGGAGAAGGAAGGGATGAAAACACGAATATGGAAGAGACCATTAAAAATTTGCAGAAGAATGTCCAAAGCCATAAAGATGATAATGAAAGGCTTATGAAAGCCAAGGAGAAACAAGATGAATTCAACATGAAGTTATTGGAGATATTGAATAGAATAGAAAATAAATTGGACAAGGAGAGTGGCTCTAGAAAATCGGGAAGTCATAAGTCTCACGATGAGAAAAGAAAATCAAGAAGTGTTAGCAGTCATAACCATCACTCCCCGAGGAATTCCAATAAGAGATCACATATCAGCTCAAGTCCATCCCCTGTTAGAAAGAATAAGAGGTCTAGGGTGGATGAACTATGAGGAGAAATGAACAAAATCAATCCTCCTGCATTTGATGGTGAGCACAAGAAGGATGAAGAAGCAGAAACATGGTTGTTGGGCATGAGAAAGTATTTTCAATTGCATAACTATTCTTCTCATGCAGAAGGTAGAATTGCTATCTATCAACTCAAGGGAAAGGCATCCATGTGGTGGGATCATCTTGTGAAGGTGCAACACATTAAAGAGAAAAGTGTCACTTGGAGGGAATTCAAGAAGTATTTTGAGAAGAAATACTTGACTAAAAGATACTATGACAAGAAAATGAAAGATTTATTTGAACTCAAGCTTGGGAGTATGACCATAGATGAATATGAGAGAAGGTTCTTAGAACTGCTGAAGTATGTCTCTTTCATCAAGGATGAGACAGTGAATATTCAGAGGTATTTGAGTGGTTTTCCATCCTTCATCAGTGACAAAATACAGTATGATGATCCCAAGACATTGGAGGAGACCATAAGGAGAGATAAGTTCCTATATGATCAACAAAAAGCAAGGCCAACTTCCCAAAAAACTTGGGAATACAAAAAGAAGTTCAAGGTAGATCAAAGGAAGAAGGGTTCTAAGCCACCATTCTTCAGAAATAATCCACAGGGACAACAAACTTCTAGAGAACCTAGAACGTTTGAGGCAGGGATTCAAAGGCCAAGGCAACCACCTATTCAATGTTGGGGTTGTAAAGGAGATCACATGTTCAGAGATTGTCCTCACAGAGGTGAAAAAGGGAGAACTGTTCACAATGTACAACAAGATGAAATAGTGGAGGACATGGGAAGAAATGTGCCAAGGATCTATGTAGCCCTGGATAACAAGCAAGCATAGTATCAATCACACATGATTGAAGTGGAAGATATGATTAACAACCAAACCATTGCTATTTTAATTGATTCAAGAGCTAGTCATAGTTATATAGATCCTAAGATGGTGGAAAGTTTGCATTTTCCAAGAAGAAAGCATGGGAAATCTTGGTTGGTGCCACTGGCTATAGGAGCCAAAAGAAAAGTTAATGAGATGATTAATTCATGCATCATGGACATGAATGGACTAAACACCAAGGCATATTTGAACATCTTTCCTTTAGGTTCCTATGACTGTCTAATTGGGATGCATTGGTTGGACTAACATCATGCTCTCTTAGACTGTCATAAAAAATAATTTACTTGCTTGGGTGAGGAAGGGAAACTAAGGAAAGTGCAGGGAGTTCCAGGGCTGTAACCATTAGAGATATTTCAGCATTGCAGCTGAAGAAATGTTACAGAAAAGGGTGTCAAATATTTGCATCTCATATGGAGAAGACACCTAAAGATAAGGTGCCAAATTTGAAAGATTATGCAGTCCTAAAAGTGTTTGAATATGTGTTCAAGGAGGTACCAGGACTACCCCCAAAGAGAGATATTGATTTCTCTATAAATTTAATGCCTGGAACAGCTCCAGTGTCAAAGACTCCTTACATAATGTGTACACCAGAGCTGAAAGAGTTGCAAATGCAACTTGAAGAGATTATGAAGAAGGGGTATATACTCCCAAGTGTGTCACCTTGGGGTGCCCTAGTCTTGTTTCTAAAGAAAAAGGATGGAACATTAACATTGTGCATTGATTTTAGACAATTGAATAAAGTGACTGTAAAGAACAAGTATCCTCTACCAAGGATTGATGGTATTTTTGATCAATTGAAGGATGCAAAGATATTTTCAAAGATAGATATTAGATCAAGATACCATCAGGTAAGGATTGGAGAGGAAGATATCAACAAGACAACCTTCAGGACAAGGTATGGTCATTATGAGTTCACAGTGGTGCCATTTGGGTTGTCAAATGCACCAGCTATTTTCATGTGCTTAATGAATGGTGTTTTACGAGAATATTTATACAAGTTTGTCATTGTCTTTTTGGATGACATTATTGTATATTCCAAGTCAGAAGAAGAGCATGAACATCATTTGAGGATGGTTTTGCAAGTGTTAAGGGAGCATCAATTGTATGCCAAGTTGAGCAAGTGCTCATTTTATCAGAAACAAATTCATTATTTGGGGCATATCATTTCAAAGGATGGGATAGCAGTGGATCCTGAGAAGATAGAAGACATTAGAGAATGGTTAGCGCCAAAGAATGTGACAGAGGTCATATAATTCATGGGCCTTCCAGGTTACTACAAGAGATTTATTGAAGGATTCTAAAAAATTGCACACCCAATCACTTCCTTGCAAAGAAAGGGTGTGAAGTTTCAATGGACATTGGATTGTGAAAAGAGTTTCCAACACTTGAAATAATTATTGACATGTGATCCAATAATAAGGATTGCAGACCCAAAAGAAGACTTCATTGTATGCATAGACGCATGTAAAGAGAGATTTGGTGGAGTCCTCACTCTAAATGGGTTTGTCATATGTTATGAATCAAGGAAGTTGAAGGAGCATGAAAGACACTATGCCACTCATGATTTGGAGTTGGGATCCATAATGCATGCCTTGAGGAAATGGAGACACTACCTCATGGGGAAGAGGTTTGAGTTGAGAACAGACCACAATGGTCTGAAATATTTATTTGATCAACCAACTCTAAATGCTAGGAAAATTAGATGGTTAAAATTTCTAAGTGAATATGACTTTGATATAAATCATATCAAAGGGAAAGAGAACAAAGTGGATGATGCACTCAGCAGAAGAGTACATGAATTGCATGCTACAACCATTAGCATGTATCAATCAGTTTTGAAGGACAAAATGATCGAGGCCGCCAAATCAGATTTGCAATACAAGGAATTAGTGGCAAAATTACAATAAGGTAATTTACAACAAAAAATTGAAGATTACAAGCTATATAATGATGAAATTCTCAGGTACAGGGGCATAATTTATGTACCAAATTCTCAGGAATTGAAAAGTCTGATATTGAGAGAAATGCATAATGTACCTTATGTTGGGTACCTAGGATATCAGAAAACTATTGCAGCTGTCAAGAGCCAATATTATTGGCCAGGCATGAAGAAAGAGGTTGTTGATTTTATTGCCGGATGTTTGGAATGTCAAAAATTAAAGGCTGAGCATAGACACCCAGTTGGTTTGCTACAACCATTACCCATTCCTGAGTGGAAATGGGAAGTTGTAACAATGGATTCAATCACTAAACTTCCAAGAACAAACAAGCAACATGATTCTATCATGGTAGTGGTGGATAAGCTTACTAAAGTTGGCCGTTTTGTTCTAGTTAAGCTCACTCACAAGGAAACAAACATTGCTGATGTTTATATGAAAGAAATTGCTAGATTACATGGCATACCCAAGACAATTGTGTTTGACAAAGATCCAAAATTTACCTCAAAATTTTGGAAGGGATTATTTAATGGATTTGGAACAAATTTGAATTTTAGTACAACTTATCATCTAGAATCAGATGGGCAAACAGAGAGAGTGAATCAAGTGATTGAGGATATGTTAAGAATGTATGTGATGGATAAACCATCAAAGTGGGAAGACTACCAACACTTGGTATATTTTTCTTATAACAATGGGTATAAAGAATCTCTAAAGATGAGCCCATTTGAGGCACTTTATGGCAGAAAGTGCAACACACAAGTAAGTTGGGATAACCCAGCAGACATAGCAATGGTTGGACCAGATTTGCTCAGGGAAATGGAAGAGCAAATGATAAAAATAAAAAAAAATTTAAAGGTTGCGCAAGATAGGAAGAAAAACTATGTTGATAAGGGAAGAACTCACAGGGAATTTAAAGTGGGTCATCATGTATTCTTGAAAGTGAGGGCCAACATAAGTTCCCTGAAATTGGGAAATTGTTCAAAGTTGACAACTTGATATTGTGGGCCATTTGAGATCCTAGAGAGGATTGGTCCAGTTGCTTATATGATTGCATTTCCTGCATCTATGTCTGTTCATATTGTATTCTATGTATCATTACTCAAGAAATATATACCTGATGCTAATCATGTTATTGATTGGAATGTGATTCAGGTGGAACAAGAAGGCACTTTTCAAGTGCATCCGGTGCACATTCTGGACTGGAAAATCAAACAGCTCCGGAATCGAGCCATAGGGATTGTAAAGGTCCAATGGACTTGGTATGGTCCCGAGGATGCTAATTGGGAGCATGAGGATGTAATGCAGGCAAAATACCCACATCCTTTTGAGGATTTTTGAAATTTTGTTGTACATGGGTACATGATGCACTCAGGACAATGCATAACTAAGGGGAGGGGATTGTAATATCCCTAAGGCCAAACCTAATTGTAAATGTAAATGAAAATGTACTTACGTCGGTGAGCTGTATGACATCATTTTTGTATGAACATTTCATGACATAGTGCGTGCATGTACTACGCAGTAAAATGAGGAAGTTTGCACATTCCAGGATACCGCGCACAACATCTTAAGTGTGTGCGATTGTGAGGCCAACGAGCCTTTATGTTTATGCTATGTTTTATAGGATGGTGAGCTAGTTATTATAAGCTAAGATGCTTATGTTTTGATTAGGCCGGAGAGCCTAGATGTTAAAGGCCAGTGCACCTATTTTTGTATATGTCATTATTAATATAAAATACATCACTTCACGTAGACCGACCACGATAAAAGAGATGGGGGACTAAACTCCACTGGTTAGGGAAAGGGAGGGGATAAGTTAAGGAAAAGGGATAACCTAGGGAGCTTAAGCAAAAAAGGAATATTATATTAATATTTATTAAATCATAAAGTATGGATAATTATTTTATCCTAAGTTCTAAAGTTGGGTACAAGTGGGCCAAAGTAGCTTCCAACGCAACAAGTGTTAAATTGGGGACATGCATACATATTGTTGGGACTTAGTTCAATTCCGAGGATTTTTTCTATCATTCATCCATCATACATACCATCATTGCTATTATCCAGTCAATCATCCATGAGTATTCACGCACCATTGAGCTATCTTTCATATCTTCATGACTGTACTTGAACCCGTATGCATAGCCATTTTTGTGTTGGTGTATCTGGTTAGCTTGGGAGATGGGCTGAAGAGGTGGGTTGTCAAGCCTGTGAGAAATTATCTGCATGAGATAATTGTTGGGAATTGATTTCCTGAAGGTGCTAAACTGTAGCTACAGTACTTTGAGACTTCCTGTCCAGCCTGTTGCTGAAGCCCGAAAAGGAAGTGGGGCAGCCGAAGGACAATTGAGCAGAGAAGGGGCACACTTCCTGGGTGGGACAAACATGTGGGAAATGAGGGAACCTAGGATGTTAGTTTGAGTCAGCACCTGTGACAGATTTTTTCCTATTGTCCATGAGCCTTTAGCCTGGTTAGGAATTCCCTTTACCCGGGTGGAGTTTAGTCCTAGCTCGAGGGTGACTCACTGTTGAGAGTGATGAACAGTGTGGTCTAAGGTTGGGAGGTTCATGGAAGGTCTGCACACAGTTGGTGACATTATTACCAAGATAAGTGCCATTTGTGTGATAAAATTACATGTTGCATTATTATTTACGTGTTTAGTTTTATGGGTTTATCTTATGCATGGTTATGATTGTCTATATATTTATGGGTATTTCTTGTATATGATGCATGTGTATATTTACGGTAATTTCAGTGTGAATCTGTGTATTTATAGATGTATATGTATGCATACGTTTTATATATAATGCTGCCGCAAGAGTTATGTGTGTGCATATGTTTTAATTGCATGCAGTTATAAAATTTATGCGGCATAGCTCTGTTGTATGATGGGAAATGTTACAGTATGTTCTGTAGAGAGAACATTGAGAGTTATCTGGCGTAGTGTGGACCGGCATGGATGGTCAGGGACGTTACATTCAACCTCATAGAAAATTTTCTCTAAAGAAGAGGGGGCCTGAGAAGCTCAAGCCCAGATTTTATGGCCCTTACAGGATCATGTGCCGAGTAGGTGAGGTTTCTTATGAGCTAGAGCTTCCAGAGGGGAGAAAGATTCATAACATGTTCCACATATCTTGCCTCAAAAAGGAAGTGGGACAATTCATTAGCACTTTAGAGGAGCTTCCCCCATTGGATGAGGAGGGACAGTTGGAGTTGGTTCCGGAGGAGGTTTTGGAGTTCTGGGAGCGGAAACTAAGGAGCAGGGTCATCAGAGAGTGTTTGATTAGATGGAGAGGGATTACAGTAGAGGACACTACTTGGGAAAATGAGCAGGTGTTGCAACACCCTGGACTAGTATTGCTTGAGGACAAGCAATTTCGAGAAGGGAGGACCGTAATGTCCCTTTCCAATTAGGAGCCCTAGAGAGGAGGCTTAATGGTCTAAAACGCCCCATTATACTATAGCTAGGGCCAGAAAAGGGGTAAACAGGGTTACTAGAGGTCACTCCAGTCAAAGGTGTTATGTTCAGAAACTGACATTGAGATAGAAATAGTTAAAAGCACTTTTAAGTCATTATGAGATAAAAATAGAAGTCAATAGTGAATTAGGGTTTCAACAATGATTTAGGGTTTTGGAAAGATATAAGAGAAGAGCCAGTGACCTAATTGATCATTATGCAAATTATGACTTGTCATTGAGGAGAGAGGCGCATCTCAGAAGAGATAGTTCAGTGGATTCCAAGAGGAAGACACCAGTTGGTTGATTTCGGTGTTGAGAGACACACCCTAGTCACCGGGAAGATCACACAGGTCTTCCATCATTCTTCAACAGTATTTACGCAGGGTTCAACAACAAGGGCGCACTTATCTAGGGTGAGGGCACATCTTCTGAGGAGGTTTAGGGAGTCGACTTGTCCCATCCAAGGAGAATTCAAAGATTTCCTTTCGACCCATTTGAGAATAAGGAAAGGCACATATTTTTCAAGTTTCCTCATCAGATTCTGATGGAGGAATCATCTGGGGCACATTTTCTAGACTTGGAAGTTGGACACTTTTGGCAGATACATTCGGGGTTCCTGAGCGAGCATCAAGTCAGATTCGGGGAAACCCTTTCGACCCATTTCCTAGTAGAACAAGGTGGTCATTTTGAGATACATCTCAGCCGATTCCAATGGTGGAATCACTAGGGAACATTTTTGTAGTGAGAGAGGGGTGCATTCCCCCAAGGGGATCCATCCGGGGTCCAAACCCACCAGCAGAGGGGTCTGGTTGTTACCATTACTGAGAAATAGAGTAGGGTGCATCATTTGGGATAGTTTCCAGGTCATTCCGAGAGGTATAGCCGCCAGGGCGAACTTTCCAGACTTCCAACAATTATCGTACGAGCTGCCATAGTTCCAACGCATCCACTGAACCCGTAGTGCTCACCTATTCCAGGTATTATCATTTATTTTTCTTATTGTATTCCGGCTAAGATCCTTTTGTCTTTTGATCTAGCTGAGTGTTGTCATTTTATTTAGCTACATTTGGCCTTTGTACTCCGCAGATATATCATAATATAAACTTTGCAGTCCTTTGTTTCATTTTTTATTTATATGATCATTTATATGTTGTAAACGATTAATTCTACACACACATTAGTAGCATTTCCTAGACTAGACAAGTCAGGAACATTACAAATACTCTTCTTGTTAAGGGGGAGTGTTGAAATATTGTAACTGCAAACAATATTCTATTTACTATTGAGTTATTATTCATTAGATCAATCCCCTTTTGTGGATTGATCACGTTGGGCATTGTAATTGACCAAGTCCATTTTTGTGGATTGGTCAAACCCTAAATATATTGTGCAAATTGAGAAGTCGCCCCCCAGGCTAATTAAAGTGGTTTTAACTACTAAGAAGACAAGTCTACCCTGCCCATTGAAGAGACACCTTTCCAGCGCCTACCATTTTTTATAAATAAAGGAAGCCAAAGCCTCATTATCTCACTCACTCATTTACTCATCCAGTGCGCAATTTTGGTAGCTATAGTTGGGAGAATAAGGAAGAGAGAGGCACATTTCTCAATGTTGGATATTCTCTAGTGTTTTGGTTTATTGTCTTGGCATTGTATTGGCTATCTATGTTAAGGAATTTTTTGTTAGGGCTTTCTCCCCCATGAGGGTTTCCCGGGATAAATGATGTGTATCTTGTGATTTTGTTTCTCTCAGTGATCCTATCTATGCTATGGTTATCTATTAAATTGAAAAGAAACATAATAATAGATTAAACCTTAACACAAAAGAAGGAAAATGGAATGTTTTTGTAATATTTTTTATGATCTGCAACATTATTGTAGAGCCTATTACATCTTGTGTGATCCCTTTGAGGGAATTGTGGGTTTCTGTGGGGTTTCCTGATTCTAGTATTTAATACCAAACCCCATTTCTTCCAGGGATACTAAAGTGAACAAATATTTTAGGAGCGATTTCATCTAGGGAGGACTACCAAGATTTCACTTTGTCCCATTACAGTTGAGCTCCTATGTTTATGCTTCTACCTTATGACTTATCTCCTTTTATTATTACATGTAAAAAATTCCAAATTGGAAACTTTGTCAACTGGTGTTGGAATATGTTATGACCCAAGGGGAGCATATAAGGGGCTAAATGTTTATGATATGACCCTAAGGGGGGAATATATGGGCCTAAATGTACATTTAATGTGTAAATATATATGTAATAAGGTAGACATAATGGTAAAGGGGCCTCATGTGTAAGTATGAATAGGTATATATAGAGGTCATGTATTCATTATTGTGAAGTTTGAATTGTGAAGTATGAAAGGTATTTGGTTATTTGGAGGGGGTTCCCTATTATTTAAGGATTTATTGTGTAACTGATCTATATTTGATTTGTGCGCCGCACTCACATTATGTACATGTTGTGTACTTCTGTTCTGTTATGATAATTTAATCATTTGATTCATTACATTTGGAATCAAAGCACTGATCCTAAGGTTTTTCTTCCTCAATACAACCATTTTGGAATTTTCTCTATAAAGTTTTCTTGGAGCCACTTCAGAAGTCAAAACCTAGAGGATATTGAGAAGACTTATCATAGTACCTGTGGTAAAAATTTGCAATTTTGGGTTGTTTTACGTTTGGAGATGCACTCTGTGCAAGATAGGGTTTTTTACTAGACCTGTAACTAGTATCAAACAAGTGTTCCGAGCAAAAAAAAACATATATTATTCAAAGAGGAACCAGATTGAGTCATACCAGTTTCATTGAACTGTGGATAGTTTCTAGTATTTTTGGTACAATTTTCATAATTTTATATCAATTATTATGTGTGGGGCACGATGTACAAGTTCTCTCTCCTGGAAAGGACAAACATTAACAAGGTGTGGGGAAGTTACTATAACTTCCACTTGGCACATCCAATTTTGGTCAGACCTATAGAATTGAAGAAAATAAATTTCATAGTTATACAGGTCACAATTTCAGATTTAGAAGGGCCAAAATTGCATATATACATCAAAAAGGTCGGCTAGGAGGATAGACTCCAAATCAAGGTTTTCAAAGGCATTTTAACTTAAAACTATCATAATTTTTTATTGGAATGTCCGATTGAGATGATTCAAAATCCACTGAAAAGAGGAAACCTATAAGAGTATATGGGAACAAGGATTATAATTATTTGAGATCATTATCCTTAATATATGGAGGTTGTAATTTGAGGATTATAGTTAGACCTCAATTAAGAACCAGTGACAATATCTAACTTTACTAGAGATGAAGATAAAGATGAAATCAATCTCGGGGAATGGTTGAAAATGATAAGGAAAAAATGCAAGGCTCCTTATTTGGTAGGTATTTATTTGAATGGTGAAGTTGGTGATTTATGGTATAGCCTTTATGAAGGTACTAGACGAAGCGCCACATGGGAAGTATTTGAAGAATTATTCTCAAACAAATGTATCAAGGACTAAAAAATGGAGTAAATATATAGAATTCATGATGAGTTAAATGAAGAAAAGGAAGAGATCAAGAAGAAAAACGATGAGTTTTCCAAGATGAAATCCCTTAATGAATCACTCATTAAGGATGTTAAGAACTTAAAGAAAGAAAATAACAGTAAATCCAAGTGGGAAAAGGATGAGTCAAGGGAAGATTTGAAAAAGAAAGATGAAGAGATATGTAGATTACAAAACCATAATAAAAAAGTATTGTATGAGGTCAAGAGATTGAAAGAAGAAAAGAAGAATTGTCAAAATCAAGAAGAAAGAAAGATCTTGGATGAAAAATATACCAAAATAATTGAAGAGGAAATTTGCAAGAAGGTTGAATAATCCCCAAATACTGATGAGGTAAAATTAGAAATGCAATCCAAAATTGAAGAAGGACGTTAGAATTTGATAAATGGGGTGACATTGCAGCTTCAAAAGCAGAAAGAAGACAAGATTCAAGAATGTCACCATAAGATACTTGAAGAAGTTTAAATCCATCTATAGGATGTACATTCCAAATATGATGGTATTATCTCCAAGGCTATAGTAATCAAAGACCAAGAAAAGATGATTGAGGATTCCATTGTCTCTGAAAACAAGATAGATGGAATGGGTGTGCATAATAAATAAAAACCATCAAATTTCAAACCATATCGACACTCTCATTATCAAGAAATATTTCAAGGAAGACAAGAAGATCAATATTGACATTATCAAGGAAGAAGATGGAATAATAATCCATATTCATGGAATATGGCATCATAAAACAACTCTTCAAAAAGATATTATCATAGACCTATGATCCATAATATTTTTGCAGAACAAAATGAATACAAAATATTATCAAAATATGCTTAACAAAAAATAACAGATATACAATAAAATTGGTTTCTATTCGATAAGGAAATAAGCTGAAACTGTAAAATGCAGTGGAAACAAGCTTGCTAGATTGGTGGTGACTTATCTCTGAGAAGAGATGTGATGGTTGCGCTCATTCACAAGAAGATGATTACAATGAGGCTCTAAATGCACTTTTACAATAAATAGGAATGTCAAAAACCCTAGACATCCAAAAAAACCTAACCCTAGAGGATGAAGCACCAAAAGTCATGTGGGCCTCGTTTGGGTAAGTTAGTACATCAACTTCTTGGGGTCATAACTTTTTCATATGATCTATGTTTTAGGCGCATGATAGCCCATTGGTAAGGTCTATTCAAGGACTACACATTTTTCTGCTATCTATCAACAGTCATTTTGACTTTGGCGAGCCCTAAAAAACGTTGTTTAGGGCCTCAAAACAGCCCCGCAAGTCAGGGACCCAAAAACTAGGGAAAAAACTGCCAAAATGAGCCGGTTGGAATAGGTGGGAGGGCACCGAAATCTATATGGATCAATACTCCCCCCTCAGGATGCAATGGTCTCCATTGCATTGAGTTCCCCTATCAGATGAGGAAATTTCTGCTGAATTTGGCCCTGGGTGAGCCACTTGCCTTGGTGCAGGAACTGCCCTGCTTTGACAACTCGATAAAGCTGGATCCTTTGCTGACGAGTGCCCTTGATATCTTTGTCCACAATATGATAACTAGATGCATGTTGTATGCATTTGGGTTTTATCTCTATTGGTGATAGTTGTTCTGTTATCTTTGAGGTGTCCAATAATGGTGGGAAATAGGGTCGAAGGATATCCACATTGAACACTGGGTGCATGCCAAGGAAAGGAGGAATGTTGAGGTTAAAAGAATTATCACCCACATCCTTGGTGATGGTGTATGACCCATAACAGAGTGGGTGAAGCTTCCGATTGGGTCATGTAAGGCGCTCTTTCTGTAAGTGCAACCAAACTTTGTTTCCCACTTGAAACTTATGTGGCACCTGGAGTTGATCATGGCACTGCTTGTACTTGTCATTGGAATTTTGTAGGATATCCTAAACCTATTGGTGGATGTGTTAGATATACTCAATGAATTGGGCAAATTTTTTGACTTTAGCTGGATCGGGATATGAGTCAGCTGAGGTGACCGCAAGGGGTAGTGAAAAATCTATGGGACCCAATGGTTGGAATCCCAACACCACCTGAAAGGGGTTGTGGTCGGTTGAGATATGCAGGGATCGGTTGTAGATATGATGAAACTAGGGGATACTCTCATCCCATGTGTGATGGTGCTTGGAATTATTGTTATAACCCTAAATTCATCCATACATGCATACCTAGCATTTGGTCCTCTTACTTGCAAATTTTACCAAGCCATCACTGAGTTGCTCTTCTTAAAAACTCACTTTTTGAAGATGTACGCACCCTGCACCAATACTTCCCACGTACATTCCCTTTTTGCACCACTACAGTCTATGTGTGTACACCAGCTGCACCACTACAACCCGCGTATACTTTCAAAAGTTTCAAAAGTTAAAAAGTTCCAAGGAATTCAGTTAGATTACAAGCTATTGGGTAGTTTCCCAACTAATCCACCGCCTATGGCCTTCCACTCAACCGAATAACCATCCTTTTCCCATATAAAATGAGGTGTTGAGGTCTCATTCCACATCTAAGCATAAGAACAGTGAAATTATTCCCGTTTCACATCCCCTCCTTGCCCCAAGCATTTGCAGCCTTGTTGTGAGAATTGCCTTAGCTTTCCTCATTTTTCATTTTTTCCTCCATAAGAACCCAATCCATTTCCCAAGAATAAGTTTGAGAGGAGAAGGATATGCAGAGGTGAACTTGGAGCTTGGTGAAGAGGAGCCTAGACCAGGTTCGAGGAGAAATATCCGACTTTGGTTGTAAGTAATCATTGTTTTATCAATAAGAGAAGTACTTTTCATGTCCTAATAACATGATGTGTCGAATGTTTGCATTTGTTTTATGTTTTTATTCTAACATCTAAACCATATTTATGTATGAAAGGTATGTTTTTATTTCTCTATTTATCTTTCTTTGAATGCAGGCTTTCCTTGGGAGGAGGTTTGCAGTCAACAGAGCTATCAAGTGCGAAAGGATCTACACTGGATGGGGAGTAGAGGTACAGTTACCAGATCCTTCTCATTTTACTTTTCTTGCATAAGTCTGGGGTATGTTTGGGGTAGTTAGAGAAGTAGGAGACTTTTAAATGGTTATTGATCTGCCTACATTGTAAACCCTGGTGTAGCCATAGGGGGGTTTTCCCACTAGAAGAACTAACGACCATACTGGGGAAGCCTCTCGAGTTTTAGGGGATTTTTTGGGTGTCGGATTGGTTTTAGTACCTTTCGAGTTTCTTTTTAGTCTACTAAGTCTATTAAGGGGTTTGTTCACCTCTTGGTGCCATACCAGTGCTCCTTGCCTTGTCATTTTTTCTGTTTTCTTTCTTTTTTTAAGAAATATAGAGGTGTACGTTGCCTGATGTGGGTCAGAACGCGTACATATGTGCCCTGCTTTGTAGACTGCTTGCGTACATACATAGGCTGCTTAAGTATCAGTAGCATACCTCGTTCAAGGGACTATTTTTAAGAAGATTTAGTTAACCTCTTCCCTGATTGAGGTTTTACCTCTCAGGGTTTCTTGTCTAAGTCTAGTGTCTCTAGTTTTTACAGTCAAAACTTGGGTTAGATGTCAGTTTTCTTGTCTTTCTGAAGAGTTCTTGTGTTTACTTCTGGAAGGGTTTTAGGTGAGTATTTGAGTTTGTTGACTAGCCTATTCAGTGTATTTAGTGACTCCCTGTGATCCGCAGTGGGCCAGAGGTCAGTTTCGGTCTTGTCTTTGTTTTCCCTTTCATTTGCTTTAAAGAAAAGAGAAAAAGTTTTACGTTAAGCTTTTTCCTGTTTAAAGCATTTTCCCAAAAAGAAAGGATTTTTCGGTTCCTAGTTTGGTAAAGTAGTTAGGGTTAGTTATTTTACTTAAAAGGAAAAAAGAGTTCAATTTTTAAGTTCTTTACTGATCTCTTAGAACTTAAGTAGCTCGTAGTCGAGTGAAATTTCGTTTTGGGTTTTCTTTTAAAGATCTTGAAAAATAGTTAGTTATGAAAAGTTGGTTAAAGAGTTAGTTGAAAATCTTTATGGTTAACTAGAAGTAATTTTTCTTTCATTATTTTAATTTATTCTCCTCTTTCGTCTCCATTACACATCACTAGTTTCATTGTCGTTCCCTTTGAGTTAAAACAATCCATTTAAAACGAACACTAATTAAAATCTACTAGACTTTTACATTTGTAGGGTCGATCAACTAGTTTAGGCTAGAGCCTTGAATTAGGTGTTGGGTATATGTTATATTCTTTGCATGTGTGTGTATGGGTGCGTCAGGTTCGACAAATGCGAGTGATGATCCCTCTAGTAGTGCCATTTGTGTCATGTGCATCAGGCACTTTCCCAAGGGGGGGGGGCAGGTATGGCCTCCCCTGGTTACGCGCAGTGTTCGACACCGGGCATTAGCCCGGGGCAGGGCCACAAAATTTGTTTTTGGGCGGTTTTTGCTATTTTTAGTGGTTTTCTAAAGTAATCCTGGATTAAGGGATTAAGGTTTTGGTATATATGGAATACCTAAAAACATTGTATATATTGTATGGTGAATGGTGAAATTCAATATAATGAATATAAGAAGGGTTTTCTCGGTTGAGGGTTTCCAGTATAAAATCTCTGTGTACTCTGTGTATGAGCCATTGATTAAATTATGTTTTGCTTAAGAATCTATATGCATTGCTTTAATTCATAGGTTTAAAACTTACATGTGGTATCAGAGCTCATTTTTGGCTTCAGAGGGATGCCTTTGTTGTTGAGGGTTTGGCTTGGTCTTGATAGATCAAGTTTATCTTGGGTCTGTGATAAACCTAGGTTTAGTGGGAGCTTTTGCAGTGGTGATTTTAGTGCAGAAAGTGGAATGGCAAGCTCATCTAGAACCGAGATAGAGAAGTTCAACGGAAAAAAACTTTGAGCTACGGAAGCTGAATATGGAGGACCTTCTTGTAGACAAAGAACAATGGATCGCTGTGGATCTTGGTACACAGCCTACTGATACACTGTCTACTAGCACATAGGCTACTGGTACACAACCTACTAGTACAAAAACTACCAGTACACCACCTACTGATATGTTGAAGAAATATTGGGAGAAGTTGGAAAGAAGAGCAAGGAGTACTATTCGACTTTCCCTGGCAGATTCAGTGTTGTTGAATGTCTCAGGAGAATCTACAACCAAGGAACTATAGGATAAGTTGGGGAATTTGTATCAATCAAAGTCCCTGGTAAACAAGTTCTTTCTTCGAAAGAAGTTGTATCATCTTAGGATGGAAGATGGAGATTATGCGACAAAACATCTAAATGCTTTAATACTCTGGTAAGTCAATTTGTCTTTGTTAATATTACGATTGCAGAAGAATATAAGTGTATTACTTTGTTATGTTCTTTGCCAAACTCTTGGGATAATCTGGTTGTAGAAATAGGTAGTACCACTCAATATACATTGAAGTATGATGATGTAGTTGCATCCTTGTTATCTGAAGAGATGAGGCAAAAAATCATGGATGGTCATAGCACAGATGCTTTATTTGTAAGAGGTCGTACCCAAGACAAGAATCTCGTTAATCCTTTAGGGGGGAGATCTAAATCTATAGGTAGATCTAAGTCTCCAAGAAAATCTTTGAGGAAATGCTGGAAGTGTGGTAAAATAGGGCATTATAAGAAAGATTGCAAGTCTAAGAAGGTTGAAAAACCAAAGGGATTTTATAGTACCTCTTCCACAGAGGAAAAAACCTCCACTGAATAAGGAGGTGATGTTTACCTAGCATCTACAAGTACACATGCAGACTGTGATGTATGGTTGATCGACTTAGGTGCATCATACCATATGACTCCTCACAGGGAGTGGTTATCTGAATATGAAAAATATGATGGTGGTGATGTATTCCTAAGAGATGACTCGACAACAAAAATATTGGGATGTGGAAGGGTTAAGTTACTGCTAAAAGATGGAAGGATTAGAACTCTCCCTAGGGTTCTGCACATTCCAAAACTTGCCAGGAGCCTAATATCTATAAGCAAGTTGGATGATGCAGGAGTGGATACTGTATTTGGAAAGAACACTTGCGAGATGGTACAAGGGGAAATGGTGTTGATGAGGGGAGTTCGATGTGGAACCCTGTACAAGTTGTTGGGAAGAACTTATAATAATGGGTGTAACAGTTCTGTTGTCCTTGAACAGACAAATAAAGAAGACAAGACCAATATCATCCCTGAAAATAAGACCATGTTGTGGCATCAAAGACTGGGGCATATTGGAGAAAAGGGCCTTCGAACACTACACGGTAAAGGCATGGTTGAAGGTATGTCTAATTGCACTCTGGATTTTGATTTCTATGAAAATTGCATATATGGTAAATAGAATCGAGTAAGATTCCCATTTGGTGCTACAAGAGCAAAGGGGATCTTAGAATTGATACACAATGATGTGTTTGGACCTGTTCATGTTCCATCACTAGGTTATTCTATGCATTATGTTTCATTCATAGATGATTTCTCAAGGTACACATGGATTTATTTTCTTAGAAAGAAATCTGAGGTATTTTATAAGTTTAAAGAGTTTAAGGCTCTAGTAGAAAATTAGATAGAGAAGAAAATAAAGGTATTGAGAATAGATAATGGTGGAGAATTCTGTGGAAATGAATTTGAAGGATTCTGTAAGAAGTGTGGTATAGCAAGGAAGAAGACTACTCAATACACTCCTCAACAGAATGGAGTTGCAGAAAGGATGAACATGACACTGATGGAAAAAACAAGGAGCATGCTCAGTGGTGCCGAGTTAGAACAAGAATTCTGGGCAGAGGCAGTGGGTACAACATGTTACCTGGTCAATTGATCACCTTCATCAGCATTGGATGATAAAACTCCACACGAGGTATGGTATAGAAAGAAACCCCCTCTTCAACATCTTAGACTATTTGGTTGTGATGCTTATGTACATGTTCCAAAGGAAAATAGAAGTAAGATGGATAAAAAGGATGAAAAGTGTATCTTTATTGGTTATAAAGATGGTGTGAAAGGTTATAATCTTTGGAAACCAGGAACCAAGAAGATTGTTTACAGTTGAGATGTTGTTTTTAGAGAGGTAAAATATGTGTCCAAACAGGAATTCCTACCAACGCAAGACGAACCTGAGAAAATAGAGCTAGAGTTGGATGATGCAAAATCTGAATCATCTGAAGAAGATGAAGTAGAAGAAGAAGAAGAACCTCATACTCTAGTTGAATCAGAAAAAATATGTTGAGATGATATTGCATAGGTTTAATATGCATGGAAGTAAACCGTTCAAGGTTCATATTCCTATAGGTGTAAAGTTATCTGCAGATCAGTGTCCCAAGACACAGGAAGAAGAAAAGGACATGTCCCATGTTCTGTATTCTAGTGCAGTTGGCAGTTTGATGTATGCAATTGTCTGTACTAGACCGGACATTACACATGTAGTGGGAGTTTTGAGTAGGTATATGTAAAAACCAAGGAAGGAGCATTGGACATCAGTAAATAGGGTCTTCAGGTATTTGCGTGGCACTACCAATTATGGATTGTGCTACCAAGGAAGACCAGGATTGGACAGAGTGGTGGACATACATGACTTTGTTGATGTAGACTGGGCTAGAGATCTGAATCGCAGAAGATCTAAAAGTGAGTATGTGTTTAACCTATTTGGAGGAGCAATCAGTTGGATGAGAAAAAGACAAGTTGTAGTGGCACTCTCAACTACAGAAGTTGAATACATGGCAACCACTCATGCAAGAAAGGAAGAAGTATGGTTATAGAGATTATGTTCATGTATTAGGTTGGTACAACAAGCAGTGAGATTATATTGTGATAATCAGAGTGAAATATTCCTGGCAAAGAACCCAGCTTATCATTCGAAGACAAATCATATTGATGTTTAGTATCACTTTGTGAGTGACATGATTGAGGAAAAGAAGGTGTTACTGGAAAAGGTTGAAACTTTGAAGAATGTTGCAGATTTATTGACAAAGTATGTGAGCACATAAAAGTTCTCCTGGTTTAGAGTAAAAATGGGCATTTCTGCCCTAGATTGTTGACTATATAACCCTTTGGACCCCTGGATGCAAACAAAATAACAAGTGGGAGAATGTTGGGTATATGTTATATTCTTTGCATGTGTGTGTGTGGGTGCGTCAGGTTCGACAACTGTGTCTAATGATCCCTCTAGTAGTTCTCTTTGTGTCGTGTGCGCCAAACTCTTTCCTATGGGGGTCCCATGGGGGGGTAGGTATGCCCCCCCCCTGGTTACACGCAGTGCTCTGAAATTTTTTTTTGGGCGGTTTTTGCTATTTTTAGCAGTTTTCTAAATTAATCTCGAATTAAGGGATTAGGTTTTTGGTATCTACGGAATACCTAAAAACATTGTATATATTGTATGGTGAATGGTGAAATTCTATATAATGAATATAAGAAAGGTTTTCCTGGTTGAGGGTTCCCAATATAAAATCTCTGTGCACTCTTTGTATGAGCCATTGATTAAATTATGTTTTTCTTAAGAATCTATATGCATTGCTTTACTTCACAGGTTTAAAACTTACATTAGGTTGGAGAGGAAACTCTTCAAGCCTTATAAACAAACATAGGAGTTAGAGCTAGGGAGTGTAAAATTCTAGTAAACGTGAAATTTATCCGGGAGCCCCCTTTAACATAGGGGCTAAACACAAGGTCGCGTAAGGAAAGGTAGCAAAGACAACCCCTCCAGAGCCAGACCAAGCGTAGTGGGGAACACATATTGAGGACTTGTCGTGGGATATTGTCGGTTGAATTTTCCTACAGAGCTTCGTGGACCTTGAATCCATTCAAGATCCTCAGTTGTGTTCCAGACCACTTTCTTTCGATACCCTCAGTAGGTTTTGGACTTTGTTATCCTACTCATTGCAGTCCACCTGATTGTTGATTGTACCCCCCTGGTGAATTTTTGTGAGCTGGAAACTTAGTTTCCTTTATTCTAGGGACTTACACATGTGACTGTGGGGGTATACCGTGGTACCTAGGACAGACGTTGGGCCACGCTTTGCAAAGTATACCTGAAGGGTGCTTCCGTGTTTGAGTTTCACTTGCACCGGTAAGTTTCTCTAATATTGGTAGGCATAACTATTCTTCCAATTAAATAGTGGTTTTCCTGCATTATCTCATATAAACTTTTCTAGTGTGTGCTTGGTTTTGCATGTTAGTTAAAGCCTTACAGTGTCATTGATATTTTCCCAAGGTGGAAGATCAAGAGCTTCGTCAGTCGTGAAGGCTTCAGGGCCTGCCATCGATTACATTAGAGCCCCCACCGCCACTGTTACGGTGAATAATTGACCAACAAGGGTCATTCAAAGTGACTTGGCCACAAGAAATTGTGCCTGAGCCATCTCTGAGAGGAGAGCACTCGAATTCAGGGAAAATCACTATTACTGACCTTGGAATAGAATCTCTTGGGCCGACTAATCCTCTGATCACTGACTTGTCAGCACCAATCTTGGTACTAGTTGTCCCTCCAAGGGTAACACCTCACAAGCGTAAGATAGTCTTGCAAGCAACTATGGAAGAAAATGCTGCTACTTCATCAGGGAGTCCTCATACTCCCTCAACGACTGCCACCATAGGGGGTGTTCCACCTCCTAAATCACCTTCGCCAGTCCGGACCACAATGGTCTCGACCACCTCTACTTCGGGTAGTGGTCTGATTCCATTAGCCGTGATGACCACTGCTTCGTTCACATAGAGTGTGATAGGCCCTTTGTTTTCATACAAAATTCCCAACTTTGATACGAACTTCGTCCTCACCTACTCAACCCTACAGACCATGTGTCTGGGGGCAGGGATATCAAATGCTCCCTTTCAAGGGTCTATGGGGGGTACCTCAACCTCTTATAATGTTATCCCTTACAGTGGGGGTCATATGCCCCCTCTGTCCCCTTTGCTCAGTGGTGCGTTCCAGCCACTTGTCGAGCCAAATACAAACTACAACTTGTTTGGAGCAGGTAGTCTAGGACCATGTTCTTAAACCATGTAGGTGGGTTCAATGTCGTTCTCTTTGTTCGACGTGTTTAGAAATAATGCCTTTTTGTCAGCTGTTGTATCGGCCAGGGGAAACCCTGGTTTTGGACAACAAAATCTTGTGCATGGTACTATTCCTACACATGGGGAAAATACAAGAGTTTTCTCCTCACAAGTACTTTGAAATCCTTGGTAGGGATTAGTTCCCTCGTCAGGGATGATGACCGAGGGAAACCCCTTCCATGGTCAATGGAACCCCGGGCAGGGCTCAGTACCTATGCCCGTTGGATCAGCAGGGGGAAACACTTTCCATAATCTTTGGAACACAACAAAGGGAGTGATCCCTGCCCAACCCTCAACATCCAATTATGGGAATCAGTCGATAATTCCCCAACAAGCACAGTCTCCATACGTTGGCCAAGGCCATGGTGTTTACCAGAAACCTGGTCAGCAGCCCAACTTTTCATGGCAACCTGGTGCCAGTCAAAATCCAGACTCCTTTTTACTTGTACATAATACCCAACCCAAGCTACCATTTCTAGAAACATTACATCTGCGAGACTGGTCAAGGTTTCTTAGTGACCCGATTTTTCATGATCTGCATTGGCCTCCCATGATGACTAATTTGTCCTCCGATATTCCAAAATTTGAGGGCAAGCCTGGCGAAGACCTAGGTGACCACGTGATGAATTTTCACCTATGGTACTTGTTGTACCCGCTGCGAGACAACTCTGTACAGTTGCACCTATTTCAATGCACTCTTATTGGGGGTGCCACAGAATGGTATATCGAGCTCGACCGCTCAAGATGCTCTTACTTTAGCGATTTGGCAATGTTTTTCCTAAACCATTTCCAACTACCTTCGAGATACGATGCCGACACCAAATTGTTGGCTAAATTTGAGAAGATAAAAGACGCTCATATCTCAGATCACATCCGAGAATGGCGGCGATGGAAGAGATTGATCAAGGTACAGGTCCCACTGGCTTTCTTGCTGGAATGGTTCCTGAAGTCTTTGGTTCCTCAGTTATCCAAGGAAGTCGCAACGTCGAGAGTGTTTTCAGAAGAGGAGGTGATAATGAGAGCACAACAATTCGAACTGATATACTCTCAGTCTGTATTACTCTATGAAATTTTTCCAGATGCACCACGGTCCATCCTTGACAAGGCCAGACAAAAAATTGGACCACATGTCGATGGTATAGTTGGTTCATCACAAGAAAAGTCCATTGATCAGCTTTCAAATCAATTGCAACAATTATCGATACAACAAACATCGGCCAGTCAGACCTCCAGTTCAACTGCTTCCCCTACCCAATCATCGGACGTACATAGTGTGCAGATGATGAACCTGAAGGCCAACCAGTATCTTGAAGGAAAGAAAAAGAAACGAAACAAAAAGGGTAAGGGGGATAAGAAACCCCCGTCGTCTTCTAGTAATCCTTCGGCCGCAAATGTTTATATGATGAAAGGTGATTCTTACATAGAAACTAGAGCGCATGACTACAGAATGTCAGAATCTGCTGAAAAGGGTAAGGAAGCCACAAACCCAATAGTTCCTCTCTAGATCAAGAAGACATTGGGAGAAACAATGACACGTATCCCGAAAGGGGCATTCAAGAAAGATTCCCATAATCCAAACGCGAGGGCTACCCAGAATTACTCTGTGGTGGAGGCTTTGTCACAAACCCCTTGCATGATGTCTTCTTTGGAAGTCCTCTAAAGCCGCCCTTCGTAGAGAAAGGCTCTGTTGTCCACTTTGGGATTTGCGAAGACCTATAATATGGGAATGATCATGCTTGATATGACTGAATTAAAACCTCGTCTCCCTTCCCATGTCGCATTTCAGATACTAGTGGTTCACCCCACAAAATAGTTTACTTGGAATATTTTCTGTATGGTGGTTGATGAGGGCGCCTCGTCTTGTATGATGTTGTTGGCATGTTGGAAGGCCATTGGCCAACCTGTTATGTCTCTGTCACCTATTATTCTTATTGCGTTCGATGGTCATTCATTCAGACCACATGGAATCATTCCTTCTTTCCCTGTGAAGTTTGGAGGAAAGACTGTGTGCGTCAAAGTTGAAGTAGTCGATGCACCTCTCAACTAAAACCTTATGTTAGGAAGAAGTTGGACCTATTCAATGCATGTAGTGGTTGCCACATTTTTTTGGGTCTTTTTGTTCCCACATGAGGGTCGAATCATGACCATTGATCAGTTGTCCTTCTCTCGACCCGACCCTTCATCGGGGGCATCCACGGTTCCGATGATCAATAACCCTCAGCTCAGCGTCGTCAACGTGGGGGTTGGTTTGTGCCCACCTTTGATGGGTACTTTCAATTACCTTCCTCCTTCTAGTGATGTAAAGATGATATCAGTTGTCCCTGACTAGCCTAGGGCTCAAATTTTTTAGGTGTCTTCATTCCATAGGACTTACTTTCACGATCCGTGGACTCTTCCTTCCCTATCAGCTACGATGGAAGGGATAGGGCATCCAAGCATCCATGCCCTTGTCCACGACAGAAGTTTCATATAGTATTTTCTAGCAACCTTTAGCTGACCTCGATCTAAATCCCGCACAAGAGTTAGATCTAGTTCCCTATCCTATTTGGGCTCAAGGTTACCTCACCATATTTATTCTTTAGACTTGGTATTTCCCTCAGAGGAGGAAAATTCTTGAGGCATTGACTGGTCCGCACAGACCCTGGGATGATCTCCATCACATATCTTATTTCCTCCCAGAGTTGAGAAGAGTAGAGGTAGGTGAATTCATGTTGACTATGACTGGAGACAAGTCTTGTCCTGTTAATCCTCTAGCTATGCACGCAGTTTACGCTGAGGGTAATATGACAAGTATTGCTGAAACAATACCTATAGATATCTCCAGAACCCCTAGTGTCATGGAGAATGTCTTCATCGAAGCAGACTTCTCCCTTGAAGAGGTTCGAATAAATACAGATTTATTTAAGGAATTTTGCGACGTATTTTCCTGGTCCTACAAGGAAATGCCAGGGATTGATCCAAGAATCGTCGAACATGAGATAACAAATTATCCTGATGCCAAGCTGGTCCAACAGAAGATTTGAACCGTGAATCATTGGAAAGCAACAACTATTAAGGCTGAAGTAGAGAAACTATTTAAGGCAGGATTTATCTACCCTATACAGCTGACGGAATGGGTGTCAAATCCTTTTCCGATTAATAAAAAGCAGGGTAATTCGTGTATGCATGGAATTTCATGACTTGAATAAGGCCTATCTAAAGGATAATTTCCCCGCCCCATTCATTGATCAGATTGTCGATGAATGTGCAAGATTTGAGGTCCTTTAATTCATGGATGGTTTCTCGGGACATAACCATATTCATACCAAACCCGAGGACCAGCATAAAATGAATTTTATCTATCCATGGGGCACATTTTCTTATCGTAATATGTCATTTGGCCTGAAGAATGTTGGAGCCACTTTTCAGTGGGCCATGTATTTTTCTTTCCACGACCGTAGACATATATTTGAGGCTTATCTCTATGATCTAGCATCACGATATCATAAGAGTGATGATCATCCCGCACACCTTTGACTAATATTTGAACGATGTCACTACTACCAGATTATCTTGAATCCTACCAAATGCAGTTTCTGCGTGACATCAGGTTTTCTTCTAGGTTTCATAGTTTTGACAATAGGGATCATGGTTGTTATCACTGAAATTTCGTCCGCACATGGTTACAAGAACTGAGCATCGTCAAACAATAATGAAGTCATTCATGGCCCTGAATTAATATCACAACATTCAAAAAAGGTCAAAAACTATACAAAGTAGTGAAAAATTGAAGAGCACTTTACAGAAGTTGGGCGCGCTCGCACATGCGCGGAACAGGAACGTAGAAAGCATGCATATGCGCATGATGCGCGTCTGTTAGCGCAAAAATCCGTGCACTTGCTAAACAATGCATTTATGAATGTGGTCGGCCTCCCAACCACTTATGGTTCAACTCCCAAGCCGATTTGACCTCCAAATCTGGGCTGGAGCCGAATGGTGGGCTGGTCAAAGACCTAAAAATGCCCTAAATGGCCTCTTTTCACACTACAAGGCAGTTAAACAAAATCCCAAAGCAATGCTATAAAAATCCATGAATGCACCTCATTTTCTCAAGAATTCAAAGTAATGTTATGCTGCCTATATTGTTTTAAGGACTCCATCCTTGACAAGAACACATTGGCACCATTTCATTGAGCAATCCATCTCACCATTGAGTGGATTTGCAAAGAGTTCTTTCATCACCATTTTCATTTTCTTTGTTGTAAGAAGAGCTACTAGTRAGGGTCCAAGAGCCTTCCCTTGGAGGAAGAAGGGACTCATAGTCCCCTTTCTTCTTGGTGCTTTGTTTTCATCAATAGATCAAGCCTCAAACATTGGTGACATGGGTATTTTTGTTCTTGTTATCTCTATGTCCCTATGCTTATGATTTTCGTTTTTATTAGTTTAATTCTTAATTATAGTTTTGTTTTTCTTTCTCTAACTATTTTCTCTACAGCTGTCCTGCTTAGCAGACCCAACTGAGCTTGTAAGCACCTCTGATTTGCTCACCAAGGTGATGAAAGAGGCGCAACAGATTGACGACTCCACTGGGGAAAGGTATCAATTTCCTACTTCATTTGGGTTTATTTTTCTCTTCTTTTAGTTTGTTTAACTTGCAGGTGCACTAACCGGCCTAAGCCAACCTGCTAACCATCCAATTCAAGGGAGAATTGAGAGAAATCCATCCGGATTTTTCTTTCTCGGCCGCTTGTCACCAGTGCA
>ML783174.1:598298-609888 GCA_009831015.1 Picea engelmannii
AAACCTTCCTCTTATTGAAGGGTAAACCTCGTCTCTGGGCGGTGTTACTTCTCCTGGCTTCTTTTCAGCTTCTACTTCGTCATGACCCCCTTGGTCAGGTGATACTGAAGCAGTCTTTCCTGAGGTGTTGCTTAAATTTTGGACCTCTTCAGGCTTCTTGTGTGTATTATGTTCTTTATGAGTGTCCTCTGGGCTGTCAAGATTAGATCTCTCTACAGGGTTGGTGGGGATAAGGAGGTTAACAAACCATTCCTTAGTGATCTCCTCAAGGTCTTCTTCTGTAATTTTATAATATAACTGGAGTTGCTCTTTATGTTCATTTGCTCGTGTTGTAATGTAGATGAAGTGTCGATCTGCGTTGAACTTCATCAGGGGTTGAAATCTCTGTAATGTGTTTGGAGTCATGCGAGGCTCAACTTTGATGTCTCTCTTTAGATGGAGGTAATGTATATGAAACATAGCATTTGACTACCATTGTTTGTTCATATCACTTGAATACCAAAGGGTAGAGAAATTCGCAACAAGCAGTTCGAACGACTCTATGTCTGGGAAAGTTTCACCTTCTGGCATCTCCCAGGAAACAAATGTAGTGAGGATCAGGAGCCAGCTAAAATGAAATTCATAACCTTGAGCCTATGCTTCTCGGCAGTCTAGTTCCAATTGGTTAACTAGGTACTTCGCCCAGTTCATTTGTAGGCCTTCCGCACACTTCCCTGTGAGGTCAATGACAAAGTCAGTGACCTGAGTAGGTTGGTTCTTCCTTACCAACTTTCCAGCTATCATTTGAAATGATAGGTGCACTGCGTCACTCTGGATGGAAGCTACCTTGTAGCCTCTTTTTCCCTTCTCAACGTCGCCATATGTATCCTTGATCTTCTGTGCTAGCACACGATCTGCGACTTTTCCTAGAAAAAAATCTTGTGGGTCGGGTCCTTGCATACTCAGTCCTTTGATCCTGTGGATTAGCATTGGGTCAACTACAATACAATGGTCTAGCCATAAGTAGCCACCATGGTAACATGACAGTAGCAACTTGACACATGCATTGACTTCTTGGTGTCTTCAAAAGTGTGGGATCTTCATGACATTCAACAGGGTGGACTGTGCGAGGTTCATCTTCCATGGCTGGGTAATTATATTTGAATTCTTTCCCTTTGTTCTGGTTAGGTACTTGTATGGGGCGAGCATACCATAGATCTTGCGATCTCTGAGGTTGAAGTCGCTGAACTTCAACACTGCGATCTTGTCCTTCTCTGTTCAAAATGCACGCATCCCCTTCAGGAGGCACACAGTGACCATCGTGCACTCGAAATCTTTTGGCACACTATCATGATTCACCGTGCTAGCTAGAGGTAGGATGTAATCGAGAAATATGGTTGGAATCAGCTTCGTATTTTCTAGGTCATCTTTGTGCTTGGTTCTCTTTTCAACTGAGGGTTGGGATGATCTAGCTCCATGACAAGTCGACGAAGAGGCTTGTAGTCCTCTCATCGATTACACTTGTATACCTACATACATCGACATTACTCGTTCAGTCATGAGGTCGATGAGAAATTCTTCGACAAATTTCTCTGTAGCACTGAACTCGTCCGACATACACGCTCGGGGTTGGAAACCTTGGGTTTGAGGAGTAACTTAGACATTGCAATGGGATAGAGGACAATAACACAATGATCACTATGTAAAATCAACGAGTCTGCGGGCTTAGATTCACGGTTAGCAAAAGTGTTCTCGGTGCATGGTGCGACAGGATAAATAGATAACTTGGCAATGGATCTCTTGCAATGGGTGAGGAGCCTTCATTAAATCTATTCTATTCGTTATGACGCAGTCCAATGGTATGGTGGCAAACCAAAAATGCCTTTCTACCCATTCAGAGGGTCAGGCGAATGGTTATATTGTTCCCAACAACTATATTTCTTCACCCTGGCGAAGTGCCATATGACATTGTTCTGTTATCCCGCCGAAGCTCCAATTTTGCAAATTTCCTCTCTGCGAAGTTCCCTCTAGAACCTTCTGTAACTTTTCGATCTTACCTCTCTTCTTACTTAGCTTTCTGGCCTTCTTTCCAGTGAGCTTCATCTTAGAATTCCTTTTTCCATTTTGATTCTTATATACTTTTGGCATAGTTACTCCGCGCTGTTGAGATTCTTTCCTAAGATTCGAGGGTGATACTTCTTCCTTATCTGGAATAGGTACTTCAATATTCTGTGGGTCTTCTAGTGTTCTTGCAACTTTGACATACGGGTCTCTGGTGTTAAATAACTTCGATCTATTCTTCTATTCTTCAATCAAGTGTGTGATCCTTCTAGGCATGAAATCTTTTAACTCTTGTTTCTTCTACTCTAAAACTTCTTCTTCTTCCTTCCTTCTGGTCTGATCTCTTTCAATCCAAGGTTTTCCTAGTAACATGGTAAATGGGGTGTCGTTCTCAATAAATTTAAAAATCTCAAAATCCTCCTCTGTCGAAATCCCATTGGCATTCATAGGTATCTGGGTGAGATTTTCACATAGGATTATCAACTTTCCTTTGAATAGTCCTATTCCTCCTAATGAAGAATCATAACATGCCTTCTTATAGCTTCCCAAGTTCTTTCCATCATGATATTCACCTGTGTTTCCTCATCTAGAACACTGTCAATGTCGAACTCTCCTATTGCTTTTTCTTTCAATATCTCTGATAAGATGACATGTCAATGGTCATTCAGAGTGTCTTTTATTTGTATCAATACTTTCTCTGATTTTTTCTGGGGTTCTGTCATAAGCGTATTTTTTGGATCTACCTTAGGGTTTTCTTGTTTCATGGTCATTCCTTCAAGCTTAGAAATCATTCTAGGGAAATCCAATACTTCATGGTCCATAGCTTTGCAACAAAGACAACTAGGTCTTCTCCCAGGGCACTCCTTAGCAAGGTGTCCTGGTTTTATGCAACTGTAACAGAGGGTTAATCCTCTCCTTCTTTTAAATGATTCCCAACTCTTCTTGTACTGCATGCTAGGATCAGGGTAGCTAACTTGCAAACATTTCTTTCTAGGATCCTGCATCCACTTGTTAGTCCAAACATTCTTTCTATGCATAGGTATAACATATCTTTCACTATTCTTATGAGATCTACGCATGTCAAACCTTCTTTCATCTATTAGTGCCCTAGTTTTCAAGCTAGGACAAAATCTATCAAACATACCTAGATCCATACTTTTGAAATAAAAAATTCCACTTATCTTACTTCTACATAGCACAAAGCTTTCAGATCTAGAACTTTTTACTATTCTTACCTTTATCAGAGCACAAAGTGTTTAGATCTTACCTCTTTTCTTCAGATCATACTTCTTTTCTTTAGCACAGAGCTTCTCAAACTAAGTAGAGTACTGCGCACTAGGGTGATAGATCTACACACAGAGCTTTCACAATTTCAGGTCAGATATTTGCACAAAGCCTCTTCTTCCTCAGTTCCCAGCAATCACAGTTTCAGTCTCAACAACGGAACCATTTGTTGGCATAGGGGCATACCCAGGGTTCAACACTACAACAACACACTAACAAAACCCTAACTACCGGCCCTTTCGGCAACACCTGCGAAGAAAATGAAGTCTCACCCGTGGTAGAGGCAGGGGTGGTTGCAGGACTTAGGTGTCTGCAACCTTAGCTAGGAAATAGATCTATGATTGTAATACTTAACAGATCACTTAGCATCGACAATTCATCAATATTTGACCACTATCTACTCCACAGATAAAACAGAGCATCACATCATTCATTCAGATCTGATGTATTTAAGCACTTATCATAGAGAGGTAGATTAGATCTAGCAAATTCAAGCACTAAGAATATTCACATAGTTCAGATCTAACATCCATATACATCATTATCACAAAGCATAAACAAAACTGTCTATCTATATCAAATCACTTAGCAAGTAGAGACATAAACACATCAACACATCACACAAAGAATAGCAACATAGTATGTATGTGGTTCACCCCCACCCTAGGGCTACGTTCACCAACTCTTAAATTTATTATCCTACTCCGCAGAAGACAAGAGATCTGTGCGCACTATGCCAGATCCTCCTTCTTCGAGTTAAGGTACAACACCAAGCCTTATTACAATTACTTGCACGTAGCTTTGCAAGTCTCACACAGTATGCACAAAGCATCTACAATCCATACTTAGCACTTAGCCCAATATCACACAGATATATCTGTACATCTATGCCTCTCCTTACATTGCCTAGACATCTATTTATACTTTACAAAATAGGCCTAAACATGGGTAAACCCATGGGCCAACATCCCCATACCCATTACATAATCCCAAATCCCAAAAAGGACCCAAAAAGGGGCCGAGATCCTGTGATATCTGCTTCGTCTTGTGCTTCGCCTTTGATAGAAATAGATCAACTTGACCAAGGATCTCCCAAAACTTGGTCAAGGGATAACAACATCCTTCGCTAATGAGGCTCATAAAAAACGAGTCAAGTTTCAATATGATTAGTCTGTTCGTCCTCGTATTTTCTCCGAAGACAACCTTGTCCTAGTCTATGACCAAGATAAGGATCCCCTGGGGGTAGGAAAATTCAAACCCATGTGGTTCATACCTTTCATTGTGAAAGAGGTTTTAAAGAATGGCACTTATCGTCTAATTGACTTTGAGGGAAACGCTTTGGCGGAGCCTAGAAATGGGCTCTACCTCAAGAAGTATTACTCGTAGTTTGGTTGCCTTGGGTGACTTATTGTACACATGTATAGTTATTATACAACTAGTTTTTGTCTTTTTGTTTTATGGATGTGTCGTTATTTATGTCATATTTTTCACTGTGGCAGATGTCAAGTGAATTAGAGGTGTTTTTTGGGTTCACGGACGATGCTAGCTAACACACTTGGAGGCTTACTTCTGCAACTTAGGTGATTTTTGTTGATATTATGGTAGCTGCGGGAGGTATTTACCTCCACGTGTAAACCTGATGAGAATAGAATATTCTGGGAAGCAAGAAGAAACCTTAATTATTTGGCTAATAACCTTAGAATACAAGTTGGCTCAAGAGGATAATTTGTATTAGGTTATTAGCCTCCAAGAGAAGAAGTCGACTAAAGGAAATATTATATACTAAGTAAATAGGCACCCAGAATGAGAATTTGACCCAGGTAGTTTGCCAGTTTTAGTATAAATACAGGAGGCCAGTCTTCATTCTGGCAGACATTCTCAGAACTGCAGAAGCAACACTTGTGCTCACTGCAGTTGGCCAGTTTGTGCACTAGATTGGAGGAGAGTTGTCATTGTAGCTGCTGTAGCTAGCAGATTTTAGTTTTGTTCTGGACTCTCTCTTGGTTATGGTTTGGACTCTATGATCAACTCTTGTTACTCTTATTTGGTGCGTTGTCCTTGGAGAGAGGTGTGCTATCTTGTTTGGCTATCTAGCCTAGGGTTTGCTTCTGAAATGATTCTCTGTCAAGGTTAAGGTGCTCGGGGGTGGCTTCTGCCTATGGTTGGGTGACAATAGTGATATTGTCTATGGTTAAACGAGCACATCCATCATATTATAACAATTTTCATGCCTCAAGGCCAATTGCTATCTTCTGGAGGTATCTTTCTGGGTGACTCTACAAACAATGTCGTCGAGTACAACATAATGATAGAGTTACTTCATGATGCTTTGTTGCATGATATATCTCACCTATGGGTCTACTTAGATGCTCAACTGGTTGTGTCCCAGTTAAATAGGGTTTACCACATTTATGATCCTACTTTACATCGACGATTCCTTAGGGTACGTCTCTTAGAACATTTCTTTGATTACATTACATATATCCATGTTCCTATGAGATTAAATCAAATAAAAGATACTCTATCTAATCAAGTATTAGATTGGGATATTGCACACACATAAAAATGAGCACACACATACGCATGTACATACATTTGTAAAAATGTGATCCATAATACATAAAAATATGTAAATACATATATATATCAAAAAGCATCAGAGTACATTGGTGGGCACGAATGCCTCAAAAATATATATCAGGTCTACATCGCGGGGCTTATTCCCTCAAAAATATACAAAGAGTTCCCTAGGCACATAAGAGGTCCATCCTATCTAAGCATGGGGCCTGTTAGCCGTGCCATAGTGAACAACGATGTTTTCAAAATGTCAGAAGAGTTGGACCTGTTGGCCCTTGGTTATGGAAGGAAGCAAAGAACAAGGAAGAAAAGGTAAAAAGAAAAATTCGCGGAAGACACAATGACTGTCACTGGGTCGAAGTGAGAAAAATAACAAAGAATATGGAACAAAGTATGGAAAAGAAAGCAGTTGGATGAGAAGATCAAGGTTGACAGATCAACAAGGAAGAGGGATCGAGGACAACTCAGCAAGCGGAGAAAGCCACCGTTGGATGCCTTGGAGCACCGTGTAAGAAGGAAGGAAAGACAGGTTGGTGAAGCCCGAAAAAAGCAGGTCAAGTTGACCTAGGGTTTTAGACACCTAGGGTTTTGGTATCTATGGTTTTTGGCACCTAGGTTTCAACCTAAGGCTATCGGTGAGGTATTGTAATGTATAAATAAAGGTCAAGAGGACCTGGGTCGGGTTGGTATGATATTTTTGTTGATCTAGCTCTATTGTTATGGTGAGAGATTATTGTATTGTGAGCAAGAAGTGTTGAGAGAGAGAGCCTTCAGATATTGTAAGATCTTCAGCTGTGTGCGAAGGTCAAGTTATGTAGCTGGGTGCATAGGAAGGGGAGAGAAAGAGAGAAAGGAGGGAGGATTTACTAGCTGAGAGCGCAGAAAAGAACTGTATGCTTTATCTTAATAAATCACAAGTCAGTTCTATGGACATATCCCTAGAGAGAGGGTGAACCACGTACATATTATGTTGTGTGTGTGATTGATTCTTTGATCTCAGCCACTGTTATATTTTTATTTGCATTGTTGTATTAGATCATATCTATGAAATGTGCAGGGTAGATCTAGCTTGATAAGTGATAGATGCATGTTGTGTTGTTGTTGTAATAGATCCACTTGATATTTCCCTAGTTGTAGACATCTTTGTCCTTCCACCCCCTCATATCTGTTTCAAGTGAGACTGCATCTGCTTCGCAGGTGTTCTTGAAAGGGCTAGTAGCTAGGGCTTGTTGGTGCACTTATGGAGCTGAACCCTGGGTCTGCCCCTATGCCAACAAATGGTTCCATTTCCGGGACATGAATCTTCGTGATGGAATGTCAAGGTGGTTACCATCAAATAAAGAGATTAAAAAGTGGATAGAAGATCAAGAGAGGGACTTCATTGAATCCCAGAACAAGAACCCTAAGCTGAGTACTGAAGATTGGCTACAAAGATACATCTTCATCGACATTCACGAGATCTTCTTTGGAGGAATCCACTAGGAGTTGTTTGAGTGGTTGGCTAGGTTAGCTGATACCTAGTTCGAGATCAGATCTAGACCTTTGTGGTTTGGACATCGGCGTTGATCCAGAAGGTCAAAAGAGTTGATAACGCCATATCCAGAGCAGTAGATCAATGGTTTGATAGTACCATTGGAGGGTATATCACCGAGTTTGTTGTTGATAGGGTAGAATCGTATAGCCAAGCCGAGAGATACTTTTTCAAAGGAACCAGAGGAAATTTTTTTCACTTTCTGAAGCTGAGAATCAAGATGTTGTTTCTTGAAAAGAACATCTTGAAGATATAGTAGATAGGGTGGATTTGAAAAGTCTAATGTTCAAGAATTCAGACAACGATAGCGACACAAATCTGGACATACGCACAGTGGGAGAGTATTCCGAGGGGTTCACCTTGAGAACTTGTTTAAGAAAAACTACAGGGAAGAGGGTTTCTACAGTGGAGAAGAAGCAGATCTGATAGATGAAAAACATTCAGAACCCACTAGAGCAGAAAAAGGGGAAGCTGAAGAACTTCGCTGGAACGAGCCAGAAACCTTAGGAACTGGGCAGGCTACTAAAGTAATTAATATCAATCCTCCCCTTGTTTCATAAATGCTAAGTAATCAAAACATTCAAAATCACCAGAGTTCACAGAGCACTATTACTAGCAGTTCAACATCCACTCAGACATGAAACCTAGGCAACTTCATGGCAGATGAGATGAGGCTCCCTATATTTAGAGGATATGGATCTGAAGATCCTGATCAACACTAGTTCATGTGTGAGGCCGTATGGAACATTAAAAATATTACTGATGAAGGTTAAAAGAAACCAATTTAGCACTACACTGAGAGACCGCACATTGAGCTGGTACATGAAGCTTGTCCAAGGACTTGCGCAACCTAAGCCATTGAATGAGATCAAGAATGTGTTGATTGCATAATTTAAGAAACCTAATTCATAGTCACAATGTATTATAGAATTGAAGGAGATCAAGCAGAAGGTAGCCGAACCTGTTTGGGAGTTCGACCAGAGATTCAAGACCCTAATAGGAATATTGACTTTTAAGATCCCAGATGAGAAGAACAAGGAATGGTTCATCGCTGCCCTGTTACCACATATCAGAGTTCCCTTGATGCAACATAAGATTGCTTTGCAAACAGAAGCATTGGAGATCTCCATGAAGCTTGAATTAGCCCCTATGGGAGAATCCAGCTCAGGTATGAGTTAGATCTTGAGTCAGCTAACTAGTTTGTCTCTACAGGTCGAAGACATGAAGAAAGACAAGGGAAAAGACAAAAGAGAAGACATATGGTGTGTTAGATGCATATCAGAAGGTCATGAAAAATAACACTGCCCTCTATTCAATGAATACTTGGCTTCTGGAGCTCTGAGCCCCTTGAAGCGAGTAACCTTACCTTGGTGTGAAGTATGCAGAAATTGACATCGCCCTGGTGAGTGCTACTACATGCAGAAATACGTTCAGACCCCTACAAAATTGTATTGCACATTCTGTAAATCAGTAGGGCATGATGATAGAGATTGTAGATCTTATGATCTCATGCATGAAAGATCAAGAGATATATACAATATCCAAGGCGAAGTACATCAAGAAGGAAACAATGCACAGTATAACTCCCCAGGAAGAGGAAACTTCAATCCTCGTAGTGGATACAGAGGAGGAGGAATGGGCCGAGGCTAAGGACAAATAATCTTTTATAACTATGCATAGCCAGGACATCTAGAAAGGGACTGTCAGAACCCTTGTACCACTTGTAGTTATTGCAACTCCTTCAAGCATGTCATTGAGGGTTGCCTTGTACTACTAGATAAGCTTCATGAAAGGCGAGGACCTCAGCAGAACCCACAAGTGTAACTAATATATGTTGAACCTCACGAAGGAGACCCTAGATTCATTTTTATTACTCAAGGAGGCGTTGCTACAGGAGAGGATAGAATGATCCAAGGAAAGATCGCAGAAGACTCAAGTATCAAGAAATCCGCGAAGAAGACTTAGGCTTTTGATGCGAAGAAATAAAGACATATATTCGAGGAGGTAAGAAATGATTTCAAGGGAGACCAAGGGTCTTTAGCAAAAATATGAACAGAAGTGAGAGAATATGGAATGCCTCAGGCATTTGATCATCCAGCTTTTCCAAAAGGAGGAAAAGAGGTTAGTAAGCTAATCGAATTTTTATACACATGTATTAAGTTGATTCAGGATGAAAATGTTGTACAAGATCTACATAACTTAATCAGGTAGTATGAGATAGAAAATATAGACCCATTAATGAATAGGGAAGTACAACAAATTGGTAAGAAGAGAAGGACAAATAAAGAATTACACTTGATTACTCAGATAGGAGAATATGATATAGACTGTGTGGTCCTCGACTTAGGGTCGGAGGTCAATGTCATGATGAAGCAAACTTGGGCACTAATGGGAACAATGAGGTTGAATCTATTCCCCTATCAGACTTAGGATGGCTAATCAGCAAGTTTTCAGCCCATTTGGATGATTGGAGCATGTCCCTGTGGACATCGATGGGGTAAGAACATTTGTGAATTTTTAGGTAATTGAGATAGTCGATGAAAGTTTCCCTTACCTTGCGTTGTTAGGAATCAATTGGGCCTTTAACAATTCCACTGTAGTTGATCTGAAGAAAATACATATGACCTTTGAAAGAGATGGAATTTGGTTCATTGCACCCTTAGATCCATATGAAGGTCCACGATACATAGATCCCATCAGAGAAGAAGACCACGCATACGAATTGGAAAACATCTACAAACTAACAACCAGACATCAAGATTACATAAACCCTACAACCGATGGGAATCTAAGCTAGCGAAGTGACAATGCGTGTTCATCAGATTCAGAAGAAGCACTGGATAACTGGCAGAACCAGATGTATGAAGTATCTACCAGAAGATGTGCTAGATTAACCAGAGAAGTTTGTTGGATTGACACAACAGTGAGTAACTTACCCACATTTGATGGTCTGAATCCTTTAGAAGCCTTCCTATCAGACTTTGAAGCAAATGTACCATCACAATAGAGACTGTTGGCCATGGATGAGGCCCTGAAAGCTACACCAACAAGATGGTGGGGGAAACATAAAATCAATGGTTGGTAATCCGACAATTTCTTTCTACATTCGACATCAACAAAATTTATTCACATAGATAATAATTATGCCACGATGTGGATATGAATGAAGACTATATGGTTCCATGACACTCACAACAACTTGCAACAATGTTCCAGTAAATCAAATATTCAGCTCCAGAGTTCAGCACCAACAACTTAGTTCCAACAAAAAGATGGTACAGATGTACCAATTTTAGATCTCATTCTATGTTCATACAACCAAGCAGATCGGATTATTTTCACTCCAAAGATCCATGATACAATAGTAGAAACCAAAAGATTCCAGCCATACAAAGATCTCTCAGATGCATAGCGAATGATCTTCTTAGGTAGGTGAAGGTATTTTGTTTTCCAATCTTTAATCAATAATTCCTTAAATGCTAAAAGACATGTATTTGGAAAATTTCTCATTCACAACTTCCCTTCCCTATTTGCTAAATTTTTCCAAGGATGGAAAACATCTACAGTTTGGGGGGGGATATTCATCATATGCCATTCATTTATCCTATATTACATCTTTTATAACCTCATATGTTGTGATCAACATGTTTTTCCCAACTGATTATTGTTGCTTTTATAAATCACCTTCATTGATTTCCTAAAATGCATCATTGATTTGCATATGAAACACATATTCCAAAGAAAATATACCATGTGGAGGATGGTTTCTATGCCTTTAACATACTTCAATGCACATTATTGAATAATACTAAAATGATTGAATGATTGATATACACATTACTGAATCGTCATTGGAGGTGAAACAAGCGTCATTGGAAAGCTCTCGACAAGATCTACACAATGGAGTCATTCTCATAGAAATTTGAGATAAAAAAAAAAAAAATTTGGTCATTTTTCTTGGATATTGCAGCCATATAATTTCGAAAAAAAGTTTAAATCATCTGATCATAAAAACATGTTATAAATTTATCATCTAGCTTTTGAATCACTGAAATTGAGCATCAAATGAAGAAGTTGTCAAAGAAACACTCGCAGGTTGTCCAAGGTGCACCACATCTCTACAGGTAAAAAGTGCATTTCATTTTATTTATTTTCCTT
>ML783174.1:630134-673707 GCA_009831015.1 Picea engelmannii
CATGAATTGGGGGTTGTTCTAGAGACCAATACTATCCTAATCCTACAAATGTGTTGGAGGAACAAATCACATCTAATAGATAGGAAGGCATATAAATTTTTGGGGATCCTATTAGTGCATTTGTTTAAGCCTTTCCTATAGCTTCTTCTAGTTAGTTGGATGGATTTTCTATTATTTGGATTGGTTCATTAGGTTGACTTGTCATTGGTTTCTCTTGAGCCCTCTCTTCCTCCTTTCATACCCCTATGTAGCCATGTAGAAGACTCTTGTAGCTTAGTGAATAAAGAAATGAGCAAATCAATTGAACTTTAAAACTAAACCAATTGTACTAACAAATCCCTTATAGGAATTTTAATTAAAACTAGTTTTCAAGTTATAAGAATATTAACTCTGACTTGAGGCACATGTTGTCATTGAAAAAGTAGAGCATGGATTTTGAGGGAAAATTCATAGTTCAAACCTGAGTTATTTCATAGGTTATAGGACTTCAAATTTTGAAGCATGAAAACCATGCAGTCTCTAGAATAGTTTCGAAATTAATTCATAGGGGTGGGGGGGAGGAAACAAGAGCTACATGAATGTGTCCTTCATAGGTGAAAATGTCTTGTGGGAGTGAGAAGAGAAAATATGAATTAAATCACTAGTTAGATTCAAACTAGGAAAAATATTGAATGCAGATCATGGTTGATGTTGAAATTTTAAGAGAAATATGCACCTAAACAACTCATTTAAAGTAGCATATTATGCTAGGTGGACTTAAGGGTTTTGAGATTGAGTACATGTTAAGTGAGGCCAATTGATAGGCTACAATGTCTAAGCTATAAATTTCCTAGATTTCTCTTGGGATTTGGGCATTATGAAACAAAGCAAACTTCGATTCAACATAGCCACTATTGAAAATATGCATGTCTTATGTTGAACTTTAGACTTATATTTCACAAACTAAAAGGGTAAATTACATTTATCTCTAAGTTTGAATAGGTGTACATTTGATTTATGGTGTCATTAAACCAAGACAAAACAAAACAATTATTTGAATTAGCATTTATATATTAAGGGTACCTCACCTTGCAGGAGGAAAGTCAAACTTTAAGAATCAAGTGTGAGAAAGAGTTCGAAGATAGGGGGCCGATTGAAGAATCGAGAGTCGATACCATTCCCACTAATACTTAAGGAGGGAGTCCTTGATTTAAAAATCAGGGACGATTGAAAAATTGGGACAAGGAACAAGTACTTTATTGAAGAGGAGGCCCGATTTGACCATCGAACCCAATCGAGATATTGAGACGAGAAATTTATAACTTAATCAAGAGAGGTCTTGATTTGAAAGTTTGGGCTGATAAACAATTGAAATCAAATTACTTTTTAACAATACCTCACTGTTCGGGAGCAAGAATTTATTATTTAGAATCAATAGTTCAAATTTTGAGGGAAAGAGTTCAAAGACATGATATGAGGGATTGTTTTGAACATTAGGCCCAAGAAGGAGATCGGGGAAGAGTTCAACAAATAAACGAAGGGAAAGGACCTGATTTTGAAATCGATCTCGATCTAAAAATTGAGGAGGCAACTTCAAAAGGAAAGTAAAACAAACTTAGAATAAAAAAAGAAACTTGAATTTGAAAGCAAAAGAAAAACTTGAATTCGATGGTCGATAACTAGGACCTCAATTTAGAAATTGAGACATCTCTTTTGCGGCTAAGGAAAATAAGAAGTTTGATTTTGAAGTCAAGCTTGATTTGGAAATCAAAGAAAAATTCAAAAAGTAAGCAAATCGAAAACTCATTAAGAAATCATCAATTCAAATAAAAAATAAATAAAACTAAGTTATAATCAAATGAGTGAAACATGGAGACTCATCTAACCTATCCATTTCAAAAGAATACAAAGCAATAAAGAAATAAGATCAATATAAATCCCCAAAATAAGAGAGGAACCTTAAATTTTGAATAAAACTTTAAAAAGTTGTTGAAAGCTTAGAAGAATCAAAGATAAATTTCATCGATAACCTTTGAAATTAAATGTGTGATTCTTAAAATTTTGTAAGTAGATATTGCAATTGACATCTTCACATGCATGGTAAAGACATAATACCATTGCAAATGTTGTTGTTTACATTTTGAATAGTGGATCCTATTGGTTTTTTCTATCCATGTGTATGTTGTGACCAATAATGTATTGGAGGAACCTTAGAATTTAGATATTACCATCTACATTGTTTATGAATGTGGTTTTCAATGAATAATGACATGAGGGAATTTATGTAATACTTAATTAAAGCTTTGTCAAAAGGACATAATAACAAGTAAACATGTCTTTGGTTAGACATAATAACAAGTAAACATGTGTTTGGTTCCTAGCCATTGAGTAAATCTACAACGAATATTCTACCACTATTTGCAGACATTTAAGGGACTATTATGAATATTCTACCTACCACCTCCTTTTGATGTAAATCATCTCCTTCATATTTAATCCATTTACTTACATTTTGGAAGGTTGTTTCTCCGATTTTCGATGAAATCTTGATGCAAGGGTTCCTTATGTACCTTGTGACTCTATAATACTTTCATATATGCTACAATAATTGACTACTAACCCATGCTTTATTGTGGAGTTTCCTTGGACTATCAAGAAGGCTAAATGCATTATTGTTCGTTAGAAGTATGATATGTGTAGAAGAGAAATGGGGTTAAATAGGTCTTTGTGTTTATTTAAGAGAGTAGACACTAGTTGAGTGGATAGATTTGCATCAATTATTGCTAGCACATATTAAGTCTTTGGTTTTGTCTTCTTCAACAATGTGTTATCACCATATAATGTGTAGCATATTTCAGGTTTCTTTGTGTTAATGCTAGGTGATAGCTTTTATCATATCTTGTGAGAGTACCATGTATGTTTGTTAGTTTGTGATCTCAAATTGAGAGATTATGTTGTTTCATGTTGAGATTATAGATGTAATATGAATTGCAAGCATGTTAAAAGAAATATGTTTTGGAGGAAGTCTTAAGTTGAAATATATCTCTATATAAGCTTAATTGGAACTTTTATATTGAAAAAATAATATTTGCAAGATGGAAGGCATATTACGTCCTACAAAGCCATGTAAAGATGAGAAAAATTTGCCAATGGGATAAAAAAAATCACTTTTCTCTAGCCTTATAACATCAATTATTGATTTGGATTTATGAGGGAACGAAATGAAACACAAAAATAGGACAGAAACAAAAAGATACACTGATATTCAATTTCTATTGAAGAATGAAATATGCAGACATTGTAAAAGAAAATACATAGTGAAATGAACTCGCTAGAATGGTGGTAGCTTATTTATGAGAAGAGATGTGACGGCTACGTGCATTTTCTAGAAGATGATTACAATGAGGCTCCAAAGGATTTTTAAACATAAATCTTAAATAATAAAACCCTAAACATCCAAAACCATAACCCCGAAAGATGAAATGCCAAAAGGTTTGTGGGCCCTGATGGGGGTAGTTGATACTTCAATTTCCTAAGGGCGTAACTTTTGCATGTGATATCTGTTTGGAGTGCTCGATACCCCATCGAAAAGGTCTATCAGAGGAGTACAAATTTTGAACAACCCAATACAAGAATTTGTAATTTATTGGGTGTTTCCACATAAAAAAAAAAACGTCGTTTAGGGCCTCAAAATGACCCTAGAAGTTTGGGACCCAAAAAAATGTAGAAACAATGTCATGATGGAAATTGTATTTTGAGTCGGTGGAATAGGTGGGTGACCACCAATGTCCATGTGGACCAATTATCCCTCTGTGGTAGTGAGGTTTCAGGTGGAAGCCTATCCAAAGAATCTTGGAACATGATTGAGTAAATCCAAAAATAGTTCATTACACTTCAAATTAACAACAATATGTTGAGGAAAATATATGAAATGATGTTACTCAAGCATTTTCAGATCTTTCTTGGATAAATCAAGATATATGGGAATATCAACCTATGTTTATAGCCCCAAAAATTGTTTCCTAATCCACAAGTATTGGTTACAAGGGCTTAAGTTGATTTTCTTATAAATGAAAGATTGCTGAAAAAATTAATATTCATGTAATTTTCTGAATATAACAGATGAAAAAGTAAATGTAGAGATAGAACAAAAAATTACCAAGTCAATAATTAACACAGATGAGATAGAAAGAAATTGCTTATTCCATTCAAATTAATCAAAAGAGTTCTCTTTAAAAAATTCCCTTAGGAATTTTGGACCAAAGTCAAACTTAGATGTCCCCAATGAAAACCATACAAAAGGACTTCTGACAAAAAGTAAAAAACTAAACTTTAAAAGATGGATCAACTTGCCACATATTGCTGCCCACTCGACTCTGCACAATATCCTTTATCAGTCATGAAATTTGATTCACAAACAGACAAGTTTACACAGACTATCAAAGATAGATCAACACCTATGAAAAATAAGTGTCTGAATGATGTAATTCAACCTTGAATCTTGTTGTCTAAAATAGGACCCTACTGTCATAAAAGAGAATTAGGATTTCAATGAATTAAAGAATGAATGAAAACTGAACTATCTCAATAAAACTCAAAGGCAGACCTTAATATGCTTTCTCCTTCTATTCTCCTTTAAGCAATCAAAATTAGTTGAAATAGTTAAACTACCTCTTTTAGTTAAGTTAATTAAAAATCAACTAACTTTTAGTTTAGGGGGGAAATTAATAAAATAATAATAAGGGTCTTTAATAAATAATAACTAGTAGGTGGGACCCCTTGTTACTCCCTTTAGTTTCTTAACAAACATAAAAACAACTAGTTAATCAATCAAACACATCCCTCCTTGTGGTTCCCATCATCACTCTCATAATTTTGAAAATTAATATCAATGATATTTGAAATCATATCTAAAAAATATAATATCCAACATATCCAAAAATAGTGTGTTGTACAAAAACTTCAGCAATCAATTGTTCTAAATAATCAATAAATAAAAATACGCAAAAACCATATTTGCCACTTTGGGACAAAATATTCCCTTTGTTGCTACTGTCTCCCTTTGATTTCTCTGAATTTGCTTTAGGCTGTGTGGAGCCTTTAGGCCTGATCTCACTGATAACATGAGAGAAATCATCTCTCAAATGCATGCGGGGTGAAACCAATTTGGTAGATTCATTTGAGGGAGAGGATGGGGCAACAACAACTTTTCCTTTATCAGGTGCATGGTGGGATTCAATTTTTAATCTCTTGCTTGCGTGGGAAGATTGTACTGATTAGTGTGCAGGGGAAAATTGGACAATTGGGTTAATCGATGGAGGAGGAGCAGGCAGAGATAAATTAGGCCAGTCACTATGTTGGGAGACTGTCGGGTGGACAATCTCTTTCCATCCGTCATTTTTAGGGACTTCATCTTGTAATGAGACATGAGGGTGAACTGGGATACCAGGGACATGTGGGGCTTGGAAAGGAGGCCTTTCTGGCCTAGGTTGGACCACTCCTTGTCCAATCCAGTTGAAAAATCCAGCTTGGAATAACTGGTTCAACTCTTGTGGGTCTGCATCAAAATGTATAGAAAACCTTGGCCTTCTAGGGCCCCTGTTCCAATTTCCTCTTCCCCTGTTATTCCGACCATGGCTTCCTCTGCTGAAGAAGATCATTCTTGTATGCATTATTTATTATCAACTAGTTTCTTCAACAAACCATACATGACATCTCTTTAAATATGAAACCAAGTTTGGCTCAACAACACATCAGACTCATGCAATCCAATCCATAAAAATCATTTAATACTTGTCAGTGAGCAGGGGGTGAATAAGGGTTTTGGGATATATGAGGGATTGTATTGAGAGAAAAGTGGTAAAATGAAGGGGGATAGATCATGATTACTGCTCAAAAAATCATCAAACAATCAACTTGTAACATCCCGGTTCTAACCCTTATAAACTATAATGTATTATGTAAATATGACTTAGGCTGGTGAGTCGGTAAAGTTGAAAAGGAGTCAGAGTGCCTAAGAAATGTAACACTTCCTATACATTAATAAAATACACCAATGGCTGCAAGATTGACAAGGACAAAAGAGATAGGGGACTATGATTCCATGAGAGAGGCGGCTTGAGGGGCTAAGTCTTGTTATTATTATTTTATTTACCCATATTTGATTTTATGGAGAAGAGGGGGTTACATGAGCTTCTTGGGAGGGAGGTCATGTGGCTCATGTATTCATGTAATTATTTAAACATCCCTTAGGGGATGTTTTGGGGTCGTTCTTCCCTTGGTTCATCCTCTTCTCACTGGTTTGCTCATTCTTCTTCCTCTTCACTCACTACTGCTAGTTCGTGTTCTCTTGGGCTGAGGATGGAAATGAATGGCAGGAAGATGAGAGTCATCGTTGAATGGATGTGATGATTTACTGATCATTCCCGGAGGGAATGGATGACTGTGTGCATGAACTTGATGGAAATTCAGATGGAACTATCCACAGATGAGAGTTCTTGGAATTTCCAGTAGAGAGATTTCCTGACCAGTAGCACTGGAGCCCTGGAGAGAAATGGAATAACCTCAGGGATTACATGGCAGAGAAAGGTGATTATTTATTGGGGTTGTGCAGGCTGAGGGGGAATGAGATCTAGAAATTAGGATTGTTGTGAGGTTGGGAAACCTAAGAGATACTTAGCCAACTACTGTGTATTTAGACTTGGCCTAGGACCCATCTTTATGGATTCATAGCCCTGGCTTGAGGGTGACCTGTTGTTGAGAGTAAATGAACAACAACGTCTATGGTTGGGAGGAACGTCCTTGTTCTGCAGCCAGTTGGTGAACATTTACTTGCAAAGATAAGTGCTCTCTGTGTTTTATGTTTAATGTATTCCATTGTGTATTTAATTATCTCTGAGGTATGTATTCTAATGTGCCTATCTGTTGGTTATTTTTTGTGCATGGCATGTTGTTTATCTCTTTTATGTTGTGATATGGATCTTGTCTTATGCATGTGGTGTGCATGCTTCTAACAATGTTGAGAAGTATTTTTTTTTCGAATTAAAGATCAGAGAACTGAGTCTTGGGACTCCGGGATGCCTAGCCTGTGGGTGGTTGGGTGTGTTGCATCCTTTTTAAGTGGCGTAGCCCAGCCTCTGGGTGGTCAGGTATGTTATAGATTGGTATTAGAGCTTCTGGTTGAAACATTGGGCCGATATGGGTCGGGTCTATTGGTCAAAGTCTCGTGGTTGAGATCAAATTCTGATCATGAAGTTGAAAATATCAGGAGGAATGGCATTGAAAAATCTACGCAGGAGTTAGATCATCAAAGATCAGTTGTAAGGGGTTCGAAGGATTGTGACCATCCCCCTTCGAATTCGGGAGTGATCGCCATTGTAGGATCAGGAGAGATCCAGGATCGTTGGATCAAAGGAGAGGTGAACAGGAGTTGTCCGATGTAAAGGAAGCAAGGGTTAAGGTCACAACTGTCATATCCCATGGGAGAGAGATATCAATGGACATGATCCATTGTGGGGAACCAAGTTGCATGGCAGATAATTTCCCAAGGCAATCCTGGAATCCAAACCACGGTTTCACCAAGGGGTTACATGTTAGCATCAGGAGAATTACAGGGTGAAAAGTGGGTTACTCCAAACCGTCAATGTGTGCCCCCACAAATTGAAAGGCATGCAGTGATGTGACATGTTAGTACTTGAGCGACAAACCTTTGAAGAGTAGAAGTAGTTGGGGACCGTCGATCTATAGGAGGACATACGTCAACCGATTGTGTGCTCTGGGTGAAAGCACTCCGGGAAAAGGCGAGCAAGGAGAAGTTGAGAATTGATATTTCCAGACCTCGGAGATCCAAAGTGAATTGTAGTCGTCCGATCCAGGAGGACATGCAACAGAAATCCGTGCACTTCGGGGAAAAGAGAAGGTTGAGAGTTGTGTTCTTTGAAGTATGAAGACCTGAAGAAATCATAGACATCGATCCATGGGAAATACGCATTAGTAGATCATGAGCTTCAGATAAAAACATTTCGAAAAAAAGTTGAAGTTTGATTTTTCCAAAGTCTGAAGACCCGAAGGAATTGTAGTTGTTGATCCTTGTAGCGGTAACTTCTGAAGTCCCGAAGTCTGGGGTTAATATGGGTTGTCCGATAAGGGAGACACATGGTGGCAGTTTGGCCGGTTTGGGAAATCGAAGTTCGGGAGAATTGGAAGTGTGCTAGTGTGGAAACTCCCGAAGTCCCGAACCCCGAAGAGCCGAAGTGGTGGGGAATGATGACATCACCAGGAGGTGATGTGGACCCCAAAATTTCTGAAGTGACATGGCTTGCGGACGTCATTGGGGATGGCATGGACACATGGGATGTGCACCATGTGTCAGTAAGTTTTGAGCATGCGGATGATTGAAATGTCATATAGGACGTGACACGTGTCACCCGCCTGATTGGACCATGTGTCCACTTACAATATTTTTCTACGTGGCGACGGATCATGGAATCTGGAGAAATTACTTCGAGAATTTTTAGTTGAGAGTTGAAACTCCTGAAGACCAGAGAGACAGAGACCCAAAGTAAATGTCAACTGTCATATCGTCTGAAGTATACCTGAACTATCATATCAAGAGAACAGGTGGCATGAAGCTGTGGATTCCGGGTAAGGGCCCGAAGTAAACATCGACTGTCAGATCGTCTGAAGTAGACCTGAACCATTAGATTAGGAGAACAGGTGGCATGAAACTGTGGATTCCGGGTAAGGATGAGAAGTAAACGTCGATCGTCGGGTCATCCTAAGTAATTCCCCAACATATGATTCAAAAGGACACATGGCAGAATCCCATGTATATCGAGGGAGGTAAAGTTTGAGATTTGAGAATTTCGAAGTCTGGAATTCCGAAACGACCACAATCGTCGATTTGGGAGAGGTAAATCTGAACTATTGGTTCCAAAGAGGTAGATCTCAGTCACCTTGCATTGTGGGGATGGGAGGTGCTCGGGCTTTACGAAGTTGAGGGAGGGTCAGATTCGAGACCACAATTTTGGCAAAAGGACACATGGTGGCTCGAGGTGAATTGCGGGGAGAAAAGTAGTTTGGTTCCAAACCACCTTTGAGCGTGACCGCAATCGCACGTCTACGTGAGGTCACCGCCTAAGGTCACATATAAGTAGGGGCCAAGAGAAAAAGGAGCTACACTAACTATGATATTTTTCGCAAGGGCGGAGGAGAAGGTCACGGGGGCCATCGGACCTATGCCAGAAAGATGGAAGGGCCTATGTTTAGATACAAAACGAAACCATCAAGGTTTTGGAGAGCCAATTCGGCTCTGGATTGAAGACCCTTGATCCAGAGGTCTCGTAGCCTTAGGAGAAGGGGGTTTGCATTAAGAAACAAAGGGAAAAGAAGAGGCAAAACTCAAATCAATAAGCTCGTGGTTTTGCGCATCTAGTCATATGTAAATGGTTTGAAGGAAGCACCTCATAAATATTTAATTCTACAGAGAGTTAACACTAGAATAATAAAGGGAATTGATAAAGGATCAAAATATGATCTGTTTGTGAACTGAGAACACAAGAGAAACATGAGTACGATATAATGAGTCGATCCATGTCTGTGATCAAATCATGAAGACAAAAGAACCGACACACAGTCATGATTAAAAAAGAGTTAATTCATATAAAAAGGAAAAATGATATTAATTAAAGAATAATATTATCACTTAAATGAAAAGGTACTTGTAAATTTAATTGACAATTTTTGTATGATATGTATAGTTCTAAAAAGATGGATACTTGCAGGTTTATCAGGATTAGAGGTATAACTAGATCCATTCAAGAATAGGATCAGATGTTAGGGTCATGGAGGCATGACTTTGCTTACAAAAGTTGGATGAGGTACTACAAAGGAAATAATCCTCACATGGGACATGAAGCTATCAGGTGAATAATGCCATTAATGGGCATATAAAGGAAAATTAAGGATCCATAGCCTTGACGGTAGAGATGTGTAGACAATTGCAAGATTGATGTGGAAGAAAACAAAGAGCTTAAGAGGTGGTGTGTGAATAATCTCTATGTGTCAAGCATAGGAGTTCTAGGGAAGGATTTGTTAGATGTGACTTATCTACTGTCTAAAAGATTAAAACAGAGTTCATAGTGGAAGCAAGATGCCAATGCAGAGGAATTGGAATGCTCTCTCACTTCAAAAGTGGCACTGAATGAAAATGGATTTCCATTGGGGAATGATACTAAGTGGGAAAGAATGGCCAAGTGGAACGTGGCTGGAAAAGTGTTCAGACCCAGGGAACCATAGTGCAGATGAGAAGAATGGGAGCACGCAAGGCATCAAGGATCTAAAGGAATTCAAGGACAACCAACTACAACAGAAATAGATAAATAAATAAGTGAATTGAAACAGAAATTCACTAGAGTGCATGAAGCATACAATGAAGTTAAATTGCATATGCATTAGTAGGCATGCTGACAGTAAATGCTTGGTGCATATAGATGTGTAATTTTGCATATGTACATGCTTGGATATGCATATAACATGATGGTGAACTTATAATAGTCTGTTATTATGAAATAATGTTTGAGTATGACTAAGGATGGATTATGTATTCAGGAAAAATGATACATCAGGGTTAAATATGTGGATGCTGGTGTTGCTTATAATTTCCATCGAGGTGAAGACCCATGAGGATGGAAGGAATGGTGATCAAAATGATGAAGGGGGGAGTCTGTGAGCTTCTACAAATATCAGTTGGTCAGACAACAATAAGTAGGTTGGTAACAACCGGACAGGTATGCATTTAGTTTCCGTTGATGCATACATGTTGAAGGGGATCGAGGTAAGGATTCCCTCAATTAATTTTCAGTATTTAAATTGATATGTAATGGCTGAAGGCCTAGAGTGTGTAAGTGTTGTTGATGCTAGAATGCACTTAGATAAAATGTCAGTTGCATATTATGTTATGATTGGTTATGGGATCATAACTAGGTAATTCAGGAGACATACTCCTTATATAAAAATGAATATCCATAGATCTAGTCATGTGTGAGACCATAATATGGTTGGATATGGAAGGGCTATAGCACTATGTGAGTGCTCGATAGTATCTACTATATATTTGATGTTTGGATTGCAACCTCTTTTCCAACACTGAAGATCACTTAAGGATTATATTTTTGGTGTTGTGTTTGGTTGGAAAAGGAAGGTAACCAAATAGTTAGGCAAGCAGTAGGAAGTGTGTGGATGGTGTGTTGAATCGTTGCCCAGACCTTCCAACTCATCATGCTGGAATACATGACATAGTTATGTGGTATTATGTAGTCAATGCATGGATGCATTGTGTAGATGTGACCATGGGTATTGGCACATTGATTGTTATCTTATTAACTATTTCATTATGAAAATTCTATGTGACTAATAATACATGTGTATGTAACGATGAGTTCATTCCAATTGATAGTTGGATTAATAGAAGTAATTGAATTATAGTTGTAAACAATTCTGAGAGCACTTTGTGATTTTTTTTTTAATCATTGCCATGAAAATATATATCTTGTACATGAGATATTGACAATTTGTTTGGCTGAGGAATGTTGAAATTGCAGGAGGAAAGGGTTATGGGATAGGTAGTGTTGTAAGCCCATAAAGAATACCAATGCCTATTGTTGCAAGAGTCAAATTGTTATGAGCATAAGCTCATGTCTAGAAGTTTTATTTTTCCTATATAAAACAATTTTGGGAATTATGATTTGATAATTATCGATGAATTGTTTTGTCCGAATGTAAATTGAAGAAATTGTAGGTTGAATGGTCTTGGATATGGCAGGGATGTAAGCCCATAAGGAAGACTGATATCTATAGTTGCAGAGACAACCATTATGAGCAGAAAGATCATGCTTGGAAAATTTTATTTTCCTGTATAAAACAGATTTGACATTTATGTTTGAAATGGTTATAATGATATCTCATGATGATTGTATGTGTATAATACAGATGAGATGCTGGATATGCAAGCTAGAAATCATGGAAAAGGATATTGTTGTGACATGAGAACCTTCTGTCCCTAGAAAAATTCTTGTGCAAGAGAACCTTGGTCAGGCAAGATGGATCGCCTGATGGATTGCATAGCAGAAAAGGGGATGCTTGAGCCTGGTCCTAAAAAGTGAGTGACCACAAGGAAGAGGAGACTTTGATAGCTCTTTGATATAACACAATGGGTAAGTCAATAAAAATAGTGAGCCAAGTTAACGAGACAACCATATGGATGCAGATCCATGAACCACACAGATAAGTATTGTATTGGATTATGAAAATTTACTCTTACAATATGAGAAAGAATGAGAATTTTATGCACAAATTTTAAACCAACATGCTCGCTAATTTGAAATATTGTAGGAAAATGATGAATGTTGAAGATCTATAAAAGTAACAGACTATGAGAGAAAAGAAGGTGATGTTGGAGCAACTAAATGACAAAGGCATGGAAAGAAGAAAGTCTAATGGATTTGCTACAACTGGAGTTCTGGAACCCACAACTCTGAAACTTCTTGGCTGAGTGCACTGAAGCCGGGGAGAAGTGGAACAGCCCGAGGGACAGAATGGTACAGAAAAGGGTTCATTTCTTTGGGTTGTGCAAGGATGAGAGGGACGAAGATCTTGTTGGTTGGAACTGCTGCCAGAAATATAAATTCTGAAGATCATCATACATGTTTTGGGTCGGAATGCCTATGCATACATGTTTTAGGCCAGAGTGCCTATGTATATAAGATTAGGGTTGATTACCTATGTGAATTAAGGCCAGAGGGCTTAGAATTGTTTAATAACATTGGAATGGTGTTGTGCACTTAGGACAATGCCAAAATAAGGGGAGGGGGATGTAACATCCCGGTTCTAGCCCTTATAAACTATAATGTATTATGTAAATATGACTTAGGCTAGTGAGCCGGTAAAGTTGAAAAGGGGTTAGAGTGCCTAGGAAATGTAACACTTCCCATACATTAATAAAATACACAGCTGGTTGCAAGACCGACAAGGATAAAAGATATAGGGGGCTATGATTCCATGAGAGAGTGGGCTTGAGGGGATAAGTCTTTTTATTATTATTTTATTTACCCATAATTGATTTTATGGAGAAGAAGGGGTTACATGAGCTTCTTGGGAGGGAGGCCATGTGGCTCTTGTCTTCATGTAATTATTTAAACATCCCTTGGGGGATATTTTGGGGTCATTCTTCCCTTGGTTCATCCTCTTTGCACTGGTTCAATCGTTCTTCTTCCTATTCACTCACTACTACTAGTTCGTGTGCTCTTGGGCTGAGCATGGAAACGAATGGCAGGAAGAGGAGAAACATCATTGAATGGATGTAATGATTTACTGATCATTCTTAGAGGGAATGGATGCATGTGTGCATGAACTTGATGGTAGTTCAGATGGAACTATCCACAAATGAGAGTCCTTGGAATTTCTAGTAGGGATATTTCCTGACCAATAACACTGGAGCCCTGGAGAGAAATAGAACAGCCTCAGGGGCTGCATGACAGAGAAAGGTGTTCATTTCTTGGGGTTGTGCAGGTTGAGGGGGAAAGAGAGCTGGAAATTAGGATTGTTGTGAGGTTGGGAAACCTGAAAGCTACTTAGCCAACTACTGTGTATTTATACTTGGCCTAGGACCCATCCTGTGGATTCATAGCCCTGGCTTGGGGGTGACCTGCTGTTGAGAGTAAATGAACAACAACACCTATGGTTGAGAGGAACGTCCTTGGTCTGCAACCAGTTGGTGAACATTTACTTGCAAACATAAGTTCTCTCTGTGTTTTCTGTTTAATGTATTCCACTATGTATTTAATTATCTGTGAGACATGTATTCTAATGTGCTTGTCTACTGGTTATTTGTTGTGTATGGCATGTTGTTTATCTCTTTTATGATGTGACATGGATATTGTCTTATCCATGTGGTGTGCATGCTTCTAACATTGTTGAGAAGTCCTTTTTTTTCGAATTAGAGATCAGAAAACTGAGTCTTGGGACTGCAACATGCCTAGCCTATGGGTGGTTGGGTGTGTTGCAACCTGTTTAAGTGGCATAGCCCGACCTCTAGGTGGTCGGGTATGTTACACAACTATATTGTAATCAACAAAACATATCAAGTGTAACTCATCCTTATTCCATCCTTCAACTGCTATAATACAAAGTTTTCATTTAACTATAATTTAATTTTAAGAATAGGGCGTGAATAATGAATCTGAGAATGTGATGGATTTGTAGTGTTCATAAAAGTGAGAGAATGGCATGGAAATAACGAATATTGTTCATAAAAAAAATCAAGTAATCAATAAACATAACTTTGTACTAAAATCCATACAAAAAATACAAACACCATATCAATAATTACTGTGTATCAAACTGTTCACTGTTCCAACATTTAAATTCCTCAAAAATTCTCAATTTAAAACAATCTGTGCAATCATACTCATAATCGAAACAACTTTCCATTCAACAATCTTGTTAAGAAAAGGCATGGTCTTTAATTTATTTTCTTTCCTTTTGAGAATTTAAATAAAACACACAACAACATTGCTCCACCTCTATCCAAAAATGCATTACTATAAAAATATCATACACTGTCTACCAATTCACAATTGGTCAATTAAAAGATATTCCCAGGTCCCTTTCCAAATCGAATAGACTTCCAAATCATGCCCGATTACATACATTTTTCATCATATCAACTAATAAGTTTGTGCAACGGAACCACAGTCAACATAAAACTTTGAACCTCATCAGTGTCAATGTAACCATTTCTATAATTATTTATAACCTTAATCGGGCCTAGTGAAACACACACGTGTTTACATTTTGCAATTAAGACAATGTTGTAAGAACACAGTGAGTGGAGACATAACGAGAGCATAACAAACCTTGACTACATATTATTAATCATTCCCAATCACAACCTTTCAACCAATTTAATCATAGAAAGACGAGATAGGAAATCGACGAAAATTTCCATAACCACTCCAATTGATAAACCAATCCTTGACAACAAGAAGATGCCTGAAGGGAGCAGAATAGTTGGGGATTTAAAATCGAACTCTGTCAAAAAAAATTCGAGAAGACAATCAAGAGCGCGCTCATTCAAAATAACACAGATAACTAGAGGTTCTCAGAGACACATCAAACTCAGGAAAAACCCTTTCGATACAGAAACGGTAGTAAGCCACAGGGTCTCCGTATAAATCCCATCCTGGGAAATGGAACAACAGTTAGCCACAGAGGAAGACAACGATGGGTAGGATAGAAAAGGTTGACTCACATAGTGTGTTTTACATTCACATAGGAGAGGTGAATGTCTACTGAATAGTGATATCTACCAAGAACACATAGAGATATAACCTTTGTTTATTTTCTTAAGGGCCGAACCATTTGACAAAAGTACCAGTGAGGACGCCTAACACCGAGGCATAAATTATATCATTGCAGAAACATATGGTATATATCAACATTGTGGCCACCCTAAGACCAATTCTTGGGATACTTTAGTGCCAATATAATGAGAATGATCCACGACCATGACTCTGGTATGAGAAGTACACAACAACCAACTAGCAATTTGAATGTGACTAGATAGGGTTATACTCATGACTGTGAGGAAACAACATGAAAGAATACACAGAACGAAACCCTCCACCATTTTAACAAAGCGATAATATCCATATTCATTTAAAAATCCACAAATACCCACCACAATTTTAACCAATAGAGCAACCAGTGAATGCACAACTCAAACAAAAAACAATTCTTTTGCTTTCAATCTGAACAATTACACAGTCATTCCAGAGAGAATAATCACGCATTTACACAGTTGCAATTCTCAGGAAAACACAAACCTAAGCATTACTGAGCTATTTTTTGTTCATACACAGAGCATAATTCATGGATGGGTTGAAAAAGAACCATACCTATAATCAGAGATCTTAAAAGAGCGAGTTAGCCGAGATTTTTTTTCACAAGCTTGAAATGCGGAGCTTAAGCACCAACAGACCAAAATGCAATAAAGAGCAATACTAGGGTACGACATGATGGGGGGAGTATGGAGTGATGTGCATTAACTGCATTTCGCTTCCATCTCCTATCCTATTCAATTTCGAAGTACAAGACATCCAACATTCACCCATGCATTAAACAATGTAATCAATTTCCAAACCATTGAAATCTGTGACTATATTCCTTGCCCAATGTGCCACCCAAATCATTCACACGTTACCTTTGCAAAGCTCTTATTCCATATCATATGTATTGCAATAATATATGCGCCCCCCAAAATATCAAATGAAAAATGCATAGCCACTAACCAACCATATAATAGTTAGGACTAACACTAGCATCCTTTACTTTTCCATTTGCACCTAACCTTTAACACAACTTAAACATAAATCCTTTCCTTTTAGGATTTTTCATAAGTTTATTTTCTTTGTTTTGGTTATGTTATTACTAACATGTTTCTTGTGTGTATGTGGCTAGGTTGTAGATCACAATGATTTGAGACATGATTAAATCATAGCAATTGTAAATATATGCCCATCATAACATAAAATAATGTCTTGAATTGCAGAAACATCCTATAAAATGCATCATCCACCTGTTACTATTCCAAAATGAAACCAAGACTGCATTGTCAACCATATAGGATTGTGTAAGCAACATTGAAACAACAACAAAAAATGTGTGATATGACTATCTTCAAGCCTCTAGTCTACAAGGGGGCCCCACCTACTAGTATTATATTATTAGCATAGTTTTAAATAATAGGGCTTAAGCAATACTTTATGTGGGCGAAATTCCTTGTTGCGATTTTAATCGTCAACACAATAATCCCTACCCCATTGTTCTTATCGAAGTTGGAATGTTTCCCATCAAATGTGACACCCTAAAATGCTATATTCTATTCAAGTACAAGCTTAGAGAAAAACTTGTCTAAGGCGAGTTTCACATTATTGCATTGCAATCATGTCTAACCCATATTCGGCTAAAAAGATATTGGGAAAAAGGTTGGAAAAAGTTTTGATAAATGGTTTAAACTTTAAGGCATACAAGTTGATATAACTCTTTTTTGTCAAGAAAAACTTAAAATTAAAAACTAAAAATAAAGCATCCAAATTCCTATAAAACCATGAAAATATAAAAACAAAAAAAAAACTATGTTATTATAAAAACCATTAATCTCAAACTTAATATCCTTCCTACCTCTACCTTAATAAGGTTGCAAGCCTCAAGAAACAATTAATAATTTCTAAATTAAAAACTAATTTACATGAGTTGCATAACAAAAACTTGCATAGCAAAACCCATAAATGGACTCTTACTAAAACTCTTTGGAAAAATAGAATCTGCAATCTATGCAACTTGAAATTGAAAAACAAACTCATTTCCTTTTAACCCTTTTTACAATGTTATTATATAAAAAGTGTTTATAGTGATATTTATAATCACAATTTAATCCATAAAATCCTAAATCAAAATAGTTTGACTATCTTAAATACTTTATTGTAAATCTAAACTGTCATCCAAACAAATATCCAAATAACTTTAAAAAAATATATATTATTTTTTGTTTATTTATATAATAAATTAATATAGATAAAATATAAAAATAAATAAATTATTCAATCCTAAAACTCAAACTTTATATTTTAAACCACTTACATATTTATAAATTTTAAATAAAATATTATTAAACAAAAGTTTTAAGAATCATGGACACCGTAAGAATCATATGGACACCTTGTTGTTTGTATTTCTCCATTGTCCTGATAACTTGTAAATATTAATATTAAATTCCTTTAATCTAAAATATTAACATGTAATATTAATATTAAATTCCTATTCCTATTAATATTAAATTCCTTTAAATTGTAAGCATGCTAGTGTAAAACATTTTCTTACAATTTTGCACATTGTTCATGATGCTCAAGTGTTGTCATGTTGCATATGGATGTACATTAAATCAATTTCAGATTTTGGCATGTAGTACCTTAAAAGGCATGAGAGTTCTAATAATGAAAAAAATGAAAAGATAATCAGAAAAGAAATTCCAATTTGCTTCATTTTATGATATGAAAAAATTTGGTTGTTTTAGAAGGTTGTGAAGTCATTCGTTTCAGAGATCCAGATTTCTGGAGTTCCAAAACCAAGATGGCCTAGATCCTTTTAGACCTAGTGACGGTTCCAGGGTCCTAGTCATATGGATTTTCAGATAAACCTCGAGGTTGTGTGCTTTGCTTTTGGTCGTGATTTAGTTAAGGCCATGGACATGAGCCCTTGGTTACATCAACAAAGGGTTTGAAGGAGATGCCCTCCTTCCATAGAGCTCAAACTTAGTGACCCGTGAAGGGTGAATTGAGGAGTTGACATGACTGAGGTGTTCCAGCGAAGTCTACTCCAACTCCTATATTATGAAATCATTCCTTGGGAAGATTTCCCTAAGGGTTTTCCAACAAGTATAGAAATTGTAAACTTCTTCTTAAATTCTTTTAAAGACCCATGTCTAACAATTCTCCTGCTGCTAAGCAGAGGCAAAGAGAAACCATGTAAATACAGAAGTTTATAGAAGAATAATAAGAATTTATAATGATTTATTAAACACTGTAAAATTTAACCATAAACACAGACATTCAACCATCACTTCCATTCTAGTACAAAAAGTATAAAAATACTTATCAGAAACCAGAATCGTGAAGCAATTGTTGAGAGGGGTGCATGTTTCCACCCAACCATAGGAACAACCACTCCTGAATAGATTTATCGTTGGCCACCACCTAGCTAGACCATGATGCTTTGAGAGAGACTCTTCTTTCTTGTTCAGCGACAATCGGGGATGGAGGTTACTCTCTTCCTTCCATAGGAACTTCAAAAAACAGTTTTCTCTCTACCAAGCAAGGGAGTCTTATTGGCATAGGGGTAGACCCAGGGTCCAACGCTTCAACAACACACCAACAAAACCCTAACTATCGACCCTTTCAGCAACACCTGCGAAGTAGATGAAGTCTCACCCGAGGTAGAGGCAGGGGGGTTGTAGGACTCAAGTGTCTGCAACCTAGTTGGAACACAGATATGTGATCACAATACTTAACACAACACTTAGCAATTAAAATTCATTAGTCTTTAACCCTTATTCACATCGCAGGTTAAACCCCGATTACAGAACAACGTAGTATTACTCAAGATCTAAGCATATCTAACCATTCAGTACATAACATCTGAGCATATCTAACATTCATTCATTCCTAAAGCACTAAGCATCAATAGATCTATCTATTACACATCAAGATCAATGTACTAAGAAGATAAATACATAACTAGCATAAACACCATTGCACAAAGCACAATAACACAGGATATGTGTGGTTCACCCCAGTGTGGGGCTATGCCCACCAACTCTTCTTCTCTTCTTTATTAGTCTCTTCAATCTCCTTACAATAACCAAGCCACAAGGCTAACTCTACATAGGATAGGAGATCTGCACACACCTTGCTAGATTCTCCTTCCCCGAGTTATCTTAAAGCACAAACCCTTACACAGTTTGTGCACAAAGCACATACAAAACATTTGCACTTAGCTCTGCAAGCCTTAACACATCTTCTTGCACATAGCTAATATTAGCACTAAGCCATCGACTCTCTAGGTCTCTTTCTTACATCACCTAGCTACTTATTTATACATTACAAAAGGGGCCTAAACATGGGAAAACCCATGGGCTGACATCCCATACCCATTACACAAACCCTAAAACCCAAAAATCCCACAAAAAGGGTGAGATCCTGTGATCTCCGCTTCGCCTGGGCGCTCCATTTTCGACCAGCCTGTCATAGCCTAAAAAATGGTCAAAACCGACCAATGTTTCCACAAAATTTGGTTGAGGGCCAACAGGCCCCCAACACTCACCTGTGACTCGTCCCAAGTCACTCTAATCTGGGAAACACTGCTTCGAAGGCCTCAAGCTTAGCTCGAGCTGCCTCGACTTACTGCTTCGCTAGGGCCTCCTGTTCGATGAACTTCTGAATGACTTTCTCAGTGACAGGCGCTTCCAGGTATTGTTCCACTGCTGCGACCACCTACTCCAGCTGTGATCCTTGTCCCTCGATATCTTCAAAGAGGGTGCAGGCTTCATTCTGCATCGACTGGATTAGTTGTGTCACTTCCATCACTCTGCTCTAGATAGCAGTGACCTGCTGCTGAACTGCGCGCTGCTCCTACGATCCCTTCATCTTCTCAACGACCATAAGTTGATTCAGTTGCGCTTGCATTGTCGATGCCTACTGCTTCGCCTCCTAGAGCTGTGCCTCCAATATCCTCAGCTTTGGGTCTTCTACAAGGTGCTCATAAGTTTGCGCACTTTGGTTACTTAATTTCTTGCATTCTTAGGCTAACACCTTGATTATTTCTACTATGTTCCCGACAGTTTCTTCCCTTTGATATCACACTTATTGTAGAGTGCTCGACACTACTTGCAGTTCCATCTCTGCTACTCTTGCTTGAAGCTATTGAATGGCTTCAGTGAGCTTCCCCACTTGGCTCTCAACTGTCTCTTCTTCCATCTGAGGCAATCCTGGCATAGAGCAAAGTGCTCTAGTTACTGCTTCTCTAACCCCAATCTGCTCTGTGAGCAGTTTTTCTTTTTCTTTCTAGATCTGCTCTCTATCCTCTTCAAACTTCGCCCGAAGGTCATCTTTCTCTTGCTGTGCAACCCGACGTTTCTCTATGGCTTCCTCCTTTGCTTTCTTAAAGGCCTCTGTGGCCTACTCTTTTTCTTCCTGTACACGTCTAAGGTGAGCCTCTGTCGCATATACTATTCTATGTAGTTGGATGGGCTCATCTCCCAACTCTACAACTTCTGATGATGACGGTGCAGTAGACACTGTGCGGCTCAAATAGAAATATTATTGTACCCCCTTCAGCTCCGCCTCATTCTGTCATACATTGTCTCCTTATTTGCTTCGTTTCACTACAAAATATCCTCCGAAGCATCTGCTACAACTATGATGATGAGGTCAATATTATCCACTGTGAGCACGTTCTGTGACTGAGGCTTATTGGCTCGTGACTTCTTTCATGCTAAGGGTTTATTTGGAGAAACCTTCCTTTTCTTCGACGTCTTGACCACTATAAGGGGATTCTTTGGTGGTGTCACTTTGCCCCTTTTCTGCTCTTCTTTCCCTTCCTCCTCTTGGTTTACTTCGTCACCTCCTCCTCCTCCAGGTGAGTTAGGTGCAATTTACTCCTATGCATTGTTTATCTCCTGAAATTATTCCTTCTTTTTCTTTTTCTTAGCACTGCTCGGTCCATAACACTCAGTCCTAGTGACCACAGGACTTCTGATGAGGTCGGGGTCAGAGAGTTCTGCATTTCCAAATGGTACAAGGAATTCTGCAGGTCATTCCTTGGTTATCTCCTCCATATCTTCCTTGGTCAATTTATAGTAAGACTATACCTCCTCCTTGTTTTCGTCCCCATGCGCTATGATATATATGAAGTGGCGGTCTGCGTGAAACTTCGCAAGTGGCCTGAAACTATGGAGTGTATTCGACGTCATTCAGGGGAATGACTCAATGGCCCGCGTGAGCTATAGGTAGTAGGTGTGGAAGACAACATTTGACTACCACTACTTCACCATATCGTTTGTATACCACAAGGTGGTGAACCTCGTGGCCAGTGGTTTTGATGGCTTGATTTTAGGGAATGTCGCTCCCTCTGACGTCTCCTAAGTGAAAAATGATATAATAATGAGTAACCAGCTGAAGTGGAATTCATAACCTTGGTCTTTCACTTTGTGGCAGTCCTTCTCCAACTCGTTGACGAGGTAGCTCGCCCAGTTCATCTACATCCCTTCAACGCACTTCCCTATGAGGTCGACGACAAACCCCGTGACTTGCATTGGTCTGTTCTTCTTGACAAGCTTACCAACGATCAATTGGAAAGATAAGTGCACTGTGCCATCTTGGATGGAGGCTACCTTGTAGTGTCTCTTCCCCTTCTCCACATCGTCGTAGTTTCCTTTATACGCTGTGCCAGAGAGCGGTTTGCAGCCTTCCCTGGATATAAATGGTGAGAGTCTAGTCCCTGCATGCTCAATCCAATGATCATGTGGTTCAGCGCCGGATCCATAGTCACACACCTATCTAACCAGAGATAACCTCCATGGTAGCATGACAGGAGGAGTTTAACGCACGCGTTAACCTCCCGATGTCTGTCGAAGTGGGGTATCTTCATAATGTTAAGGATGGTGGACCTCGCGATCTCCTTGATCCATGGCTAAGGGACTATCTTCGGCTTCTTTCCAGTCATCTTGTCAAGTACCTATGCGGTGCGAGCATCGCATAATTATTTCTATCTTCCAGGTTAAAGTCGTTGATCTTAAGATCAGGGATCAATCTTAGTTGGGGTCCAACTACGCGTATCTCATTCGGGAGGTACGCAGTGATGAGTGTGTATTCAAAATATCTCGGGACGTTGTCATGACTAACTGCGCTACCCGGAGGCGGGAAGTAGTCGGGCAAGATCGATAGGATAGGCTTTGCGTTCGCCAGGTCATCACGGTGCTTTGTTCTCTTCTCCGTCGCGGTTCGGGATGGCCCAGATCGACTGGATTGATGTGCAGTCGAGGGAGATGCTTGCAATCTGGCCATCGACGAGGCTTGTACTCCTACGGACATGACCTTCTCAGCCATAAGGTATATCAAAATCTCTTCCACAGACTTCTCTACTGCGCTACGTTCACCCGACATACACGCTCACGGTCAATTATCTCGGGTAGGCGAACGGGTGCTCAAGGTAAGAAACAGGTGGTGAGGTCTCAAAATCACAACGCGATAACAATCAGTTCTCTGTTCGATCGAATAATCATAGTTTGCAAAAAGTGGTCTTGGTGAGGCATTCGACAGATTAAATAGGCAACGACGTAACACATAAAAGATTCCTCCAATGGGTCAAAATGCCTTAATCAATACGATTACATCCATTATGGCATGGTCTCAACAGTCTCATGGCGATATTGTCTACAATAAATGCGTTTCTAACCATTCTGGAGCGTCGTTCTAATGGTCGGGACGCCTCCAACAGTCATATGGCTTCGTCGTGGCGAAGTGCCATTCTGCATTGTTCTGCTATTCCGACGATGTTCAATTTCCGCAAGCCTACTTCCTGCGAGGTCTTCAATGGAACCTTCTGCAATCTTTCTAAATTTTCTTTCTTCTTACTGATATTTCTGACCTTCTTCCCTATGATCTGAGTTTTTGGATTCCTCTTTCCATTCGTACTCTTATCTTCTCTTAGCATAGTAACTTCGCACTCTTGATGTTCTCTCAAAAGTTTTGCATGCAATATCTCTTCTCTTACTACTTCTGGGGTAGGTTCTTTTTTCTCCTTCATGGATAGGTTATTTAAGCCTTCTTGTGTTCTTTCAACTTCAACTAAGTCTCCGGCCCTCAGTTGCTTCGACTTGTCCTCTTGTTCTTCTATTAGTTGCGATATTTTCTTGGCTATGAAGTCCCTTAATTCTTTCTTCTTCTGTTCTGTGGCTTCCTCTTTTGCTTTCCTCCAGATTTGATCTTCCTCAATCCAAGTCTTCCTAACAAAAGTGCAAAAGGAGATTTTTTCTCAACCAACTTAATGACCTCAAAGTCTTCTTCAGTTGATTATCCATGAGCAATCATAGGTACATGAGTAAGTCTTCCACATAGGGTTATCATCTTTCCTTTAAACAATCCTATCCCTCTTAATGAAGGAATCATAGCAGGCTTTCCCAAAATTTCCCAAGTACTTTCTGGCATAATGTTCACCTATTTTTCCTCATCCATGACACAGTCTATGTCAAAGTATCCTATTCTTGTTTCTATGCACTGCTTTTCTTTTAAGATGTTTGGTAAACTGATGTTTCTATGATCATTCAATGTTTCTTTCAGCTGTAATAACATAGTCTCTGATTCTGTCTGATTCTCTAACATATCCTTAGTTTCTTGACCTTCTTCATGGTTTGCTTGTCTCATGTTCATCTTCTCAACTTTATCAATCATTATAGGGAAATCCAAAACCTCATGACCAACATCTTTACAACAAAGACAAATAGGACCGGTACCAGGGCATTCTTTAGCAAGATGTCCCAGTCTTCTGCAGTTATAACACAATGTCAATCATCTCTTTCTCTTAAACGATCTCCAACCTTTCCTGTACTGCACACTGCGATCACAGTGATGGACCTACAATCTGCAAAAATTCTTTCTAGGGTCCTGCATCCACTTGTTAGTCCAAAAATTCTTTCTATACATAGGAATAACATATCTTCCACTATCTCTATCAGATCTATTCATATCAAATCTTATTTCTTCTAGCGGTGCCCTAGTTTTGAGACTAAGACCAAATCTATCAAACATACCTAGATCCATACTTTCGAAGAATTTTTTTTCACTTATCTTACCTTTATCAGAGCACAAAGATTTAAGATCTCACCTCTTTCTTCAGATTGAGCTTCCTTCTCTTAGCACAGAGCTTCGCAAGTCAAGTATAATACTGCGCACTACAACAATATATCTACACACATATATTTCTCTTTTCTTCAGTTCCCAGCAATCACAGTTTCAGGGCCCAGCAACCATAGTTTCAGGTCCCAACAATGGAACCATTTGTTGGCACAGGGGGCAGACCCAGAGTTCAATGCTTCAACATCGCACCAACAAAACCCTAACTACCGATCCCTTCGGCAACACCTATGAAGAAGATGAAGTCTCACCCGAGGTAGAGGCAGGGGGGGTTGCAGGACTAAGGTGTCTGCAACCTAGCTGGGACACAGATCTGTGATCACAATACTTAACATAGCACTTAGCAATTAACATTCATTAGTCTTTAACCCTTATTCACAGCGCAGGTTAAACCTTGATTGCAGAACAACGCAATATTACTCAAGATCTAAGCATATCTAACCATTAAATACATAACATCCGAGCAGATCTAACATTCATTCATACCTAAAGCACTAAGCATAAATAGATCTATCTATTACACATCAAGATCATTGCACTAAGATGATAAATACATAACCAACATAAACAACATTTCACAAAGCACAATAACACAGGATATACGTGGTTCACCCCAGTGTGGGGCTACGTCCACCAACTCTTCTTCTCTTCTTTATTAGTTTCTTCAATCTCACAAGCACCAAGCTACAAGGCCAAATCCACATAGGATAGGAGATCTGTGCGCACCTCGCTAGATTATCCTTCCCCGAGTTAGCTCAAAGCACAAAGCCTTACACAGTTTGTGCACAAAGCACTTACAAAATGTTTTCACTTAGCTTTGCAAGCCTTACCACATCTTCTTTCACATAGATAATATTAGCACTAAGCCATCAACTCTCTAGGTATCTTTCTTACATCGCCTAGCTACTTATTTATATATTACAAAAGGGGCCTAAACATGGGAAAACCCATGGGCTGACATCCCATACCCGTTACATAAACCCTACAACCCAAAAAGCCCACAAAAAGGGCGAGATCTCGCGATCTCTGCTTCGCTTGGGCGCTCCGTCTTCGTCCAACCTATCGAAGTCTAAAAAATGGTCAATCATGACCAATGTTTCCACCAAACTTGGTCGAGGGCCAACAGGTCTACAACGAGTACTTCCATAGTCACTCATCTTCTCTACAGCCCAGTTTATCAGCTTGATCTGAAAATGCTGCCAGCAGCTTCTTGCACCCAGAACAAATTTCCTTCTCAATTCTCCTTCAAACCAGAGAGATGCAAGCGCTCTCCTCTCTTTGGGAGATTGGTCTCTCAACTCATCTTCCTCACAGATCTCCCTCTGCCCTCGAATCCCTTCCTTTCTTTCCTTCCTCAAAAAGATTGTGTGGGTTTGAATCCCCAACTCATGGTCAGGTATGGAAGCCTTGCAGATGGGTACTCTTCCCATATTTTTATTAACTCTTGAGGAGGACTTCCCAACTACCAGCCTGACTGGTAACTTATTTTTGGGTTAGAGGACTATTCTTGGTCTAAGTAATTTAAATCCAGTAAGGTATTGGTCTGGTGGGGGTCATTTCAACCATTGCTGGTTTCCCTCACCATCTCTCTCATTGCATCATGATCTACCTTGGAAAATCCCCCTCCCTTCAACAACTATGCAACATTATCCATTTTTAATTAATAACATAAATACATACATTACTTTTTATAACAAAAGGTTCATCAAATCCAACATTCACACATATTCAGTATGCCACAGTCTTTTGGCAAGTTATAGTTATATTTACAAGCTGGGGGAAACAAGGGTATTACAACAAGTAAACATGTGCCTGGTTCCTAGCCATTGAGTATGTCTACAACGAATATTCTACCACTAATTGCAAACATTTAAGGGACTATTATGAATATTCTTCATACCACCTCCTTTTCATGTAAACCATCTCCTTCATATTTAATCCATTTACTTACATTTTGGAAGGTTGTTTCTCCAATTTTCGATTAACTCCTCATGCAAGGGTTCCTTATGTACCTTGTGACTCTATAATACTTTCATATATGCTACAATATTTGAATACTAGCCCATGCTTTATTGTGGAGTTTCCTTGGACTACCAAGAAGGCTAAATGCATTATTGTTTGTTAGAAGTATGATATGTGTAGAAGAGAAATGGGGTTAAATATGTCTTTGTGTTTATTTAAGAGAGAGTAGACACTAGTTGAGTGGATAGATTTGCATAAATTATTGCTAGCACATATTAACTCTGTAGTTTTGTCTTCTTCAGCAATGTGTTATCACCATATAATGTGTAGCATATTTCGGGTTTCTTTGTGTTAATGCTAGGAGATAGATTTTATCATATCTTGTGAGAGTACCATGTATCTTTTCTAGTTTGTGATCTCAAATTGAGAGATTATGTTGTTTCATGTTGAGAATATAAATGTAATATGAATTGCAAGCATGTTAAAGGAAAAAATATGTCTCAGTGGAAGTCTTAAGTTGAAATATCTCTCTATATAAGATTAATTGGAACCTTCGTATTGAAAAAATAATATTTGCAAGATGGAAGGCGTATTACGTCCTACAAAGCCATGTAAAGATGAGAAAATTTGTCAATGGGATAAAAACAAAATCACTTTTCTCTATCCTTATAATGTCAATGATTGATCCGAATGTATGAGGGAACAAAATAAAACACAAAATAGGACAAAAACATAGAGAAACAACAATACTCAATTTATATTAAAGAATGAAATATGAAAAGACTGCAAAAGAAAATACCGAGTGAAATGAACTCGCTATAATGGTGGTAGCTTATCTCTGAGAATAGATGTGACGGCTACACGCATTTGCAAGAAGATGATTACAATGAGACTCGAAAGACCTTTTTAACATAAAACATAAATGAGAAAACCCTAAACATCCAAAACCCTAACCCCAAAAGATGAAATGCCAAAAGGTTTGTGGGCCCCAATGGGGGTAGTTGATACGTCAACTTCCCAAGGGCGTAACTTTTGCATGCGATCTTTGTTTTGGGTGCTCGGTACCCTGTTAGAAAGGTCTAGTTGAGGAGTACACTTTATGAATGGCCCAATTCAAGCCTTTGACATCTGTTGGGCATTTCCATGCAAAAAAAACGTTGTTTAGGGCCTCGAAAAGGACCCAGAACTTTGGGACCCAAAAAACTATAGAAAATGTATTTTGAGTCAGTGGAATAGGTGGGCGGCCACCAATGTCCACTTGGATCAATGATCCCTCTGTGGTAGTGAGGTTTCAGGTGGAATCCTATCCAAGAATCTTGGAACATAAATGAGCAAATCCAAAAATAGTTCATTACACTTCAAAATTGACAACAATACTCCCTACCCCATTCTTCTTATCAAAGTTGGAATGTTTCCCATCAAACGTGACACCCTAAAATGATATATTCTATTAAGGTAATCTTAGAGAAAAACTTGACCAAGGCAAGTTTCACATTATTTCATTGCAATCATGTCTAACCCATATTCGGCTAAAAAGACATTGGAAAAAAGTTTTGATAAATGGTTTAAACTTTAAGACATCCAAGATGAAATAACCCTTTCTTGTCAGGAAAACTTAATATTAAAAACTAAGAATAAAGGATCCAAATTCTTATAAAACCATAAAAATATCAAAAACAAAAAAAACTATGTTATTATAAAAACCATTAATCTAAAACTTGATATCCTTCCTACCCTAATAAAATTGCAAGCCTCAAGAAAAAAAAATTGGTGATTGCTAAACTAAGAACTAATTTACATGACTTGCATAGCAAAACCCATAAATGAACTCTTCGTAAAACTCTTTGCAAAAAGGAAAAACAGAATCTGCTATCTATGAAAAAAGAAAAAAAAATCTACACTCTATACAACTTAAAAGAGATTGAAAAATAAACTCATTTATTTTTAACCCTTTGTACAATGATAATATGTGTTTATAGTGATATCTATATTTACAAATTAATCCATAAAATCCCAAATCAAAATAGTTTGACTATCTTAAATACTTTATTGTAAATCTAAACTGTCATCCAAAAAAATATCCAAATAACTTGAAGATTCTTTTTATTCATTTATTTATTTATAATAAATTAATATAGTAAAAATAAATAAATTATTCAATCTTAAAAGTCAAACTTTATATTTTAAACCACTTCCATATTTATAAATTTTAAATGAAATATTACTAAACAAAAGATCAAAAGTTTTAAGAATCATATGCACACCGTGCTGTTTGTATTTCTCCTTCATATTTTAAACCACTTCCATATTTATAAATTTTAAATAAAGTATTACTAAACAAAAGATCAAAAGTTTTAAGAATCATATGGACACCGTGCTGTTTGTATTTCTCCATTGTCCTGATCACTTGTAAATATTAATATTAAATTCCTTTAATCTAAAATATTAGCATGTAATATTAATATTAAATTCCTATTCCTATTAATATTAAATTCCTTTAAATTGTAAGCATGCTAGTGTAAAACATTTTCTACCAATTTTGCACATTGTTCATGATGCTCAAGTGCTGTCATGGTGCATATGGATGTACATTAAATCAATTTCAGATTTTGGCATGAAGTACCTGAAAATGCATGATAGCTCTAATACTGAAAAATGAAAAGATAACCAGAAAATAAATTTCAATATGCTTCATTTTATGATATAAAAACCCTTCATAAACTCTTCAATACAGTTTTATCATCCACACAATTTTTTTTTTCTTCTGTACAAGAAAATGGGAAGCACCACTAGCTTGCCAGCTTAAGCTAAATTTTTTGTCTTCTGTACAGGAAAATGGGAAGCACCACTAGCTTGCCAGCTCAAGCTAACTAAAATATTATTAAAAACAGGGCATTGCCACCAATGTTTCCAATAACTCCAAAACTAAAATCAAAATTAATGTTCAATCTTCTCAAATATTTAAAAGGCATCATGCCCATTACAGCCAACAACGTGATCCAACAGATGATACGTTGATAATTATTATACTCTGCGATTCTTCAGGGCGGCGGTGGAGCAGTTGACGCCGAGTTCCTGGGATCAGTATTGGGCCCCGGATCAACGTAATCCTCCCGGAATTGAAGAAATCTGCGACCCAATCTAGCAGACGGAAATATTTCTGGGATTTGACGCAGGCCACTTCCGTCAATTTCCTCAGAAATCTCCTCCTGCCTATTCTGCCATGGATTCAGGCCAAGATCCTGCACAGAAACACAAAGAAAAAAATCAAATCATTAGAAACCTGCAAATTCAGCATGAAAGAGCTCTGTGAACTCACATTCCATGAACCAGTGAGCGGATACTGAACGCCATTTATTTCCTTCCTCGAGAGCTCTGCAGATCCTGCGCCTGCCAAAAGGAAAACCAGCGTTATCCAAGAATCCTGGGCTTTGGAGGTCGGGGGATCGATTCTCCAGAAGAGAAGAGAATGGAATGTTACCTGAACCGAAGCGGAGGCCATGGGCGGTTGCCAAGATCACAGCGGTGAACCAGAGGAGAGAGAGTGCCATGGGCCAGCGAGCGGTCGGGAATAATTTCATCTCTGTGCTGTTGATGGCGGTGGCGATAATCCTTACTCCTACTTCTCCTGCTCCCAACAAAATAGCCGATCCATTGGGTCTGTGTTCATTATGAACTATTATTGTTAATTATGACGTGCCTCTATTCCCGTTTCAAGTTGACCGCTTAAATAGCGCCCAACAATAAAGAGCGGAAGGCATTGGATGCTTCGTCGATCTCTCACTTCCGTGGGAGCATCTACCAGGCGGTGAAAAATCATGTCATGCTTGTTTGTTTGCGAACTTTAAAGCTAAAAGTGTACTTACTTTTATAGTCAAAAGGGCTTTTTACTATAACTCGCAACAAAAACTTTAGTTAGGGTTAGAGTTTTGTACTCATTTATTTATTTATTAGTGTATGGTGAAGGATGCTCTGAATGATGATGATCAAATCTAACTTATGTTACTTATATTGCACAGTGATAAGGTGGATAATGGATGCATCGATGGTAAGTGGGATGGGTATAAGAAATTGTGGAACTAGCGCGATTGTACTAGAGGCTAGGTTTTAGTACTTGGGTCCAATAAGGTTGTCCCACTCCATGTTGGGGAAGGTCTAACAAAATACCCAATGGGACTTGAGGCATTGTCCTAGTGAAGGGTGTAATATCATACCCAATGGGACTTGAGGCATTGTCCTAGTGAAGGGTGTAATATCTCAAGGTCGAGCCCATGTTGAATTGTAATGATGTTTAATGATGTTTATAGGTTGGTGAGTCAAGTATTTATAAGTTGTGAGGCTTATGTGTTTATTAGGTCGGAGAGCCTAGATGCTAAGGCCACTGAGCCTAATTTTGTATATGTAATTATGCACATCATTAATAAAAATACATCGTTGCGTGTAGACCGACCACAAAGAAAGAGTTATGGGGGACTAAGCTACACTAGGAAGGGAAAGGGAAGGGGGTTGAGAGGCTAGGAAAGGGGCTAGGCTTGAGGGCTTAACCTAAGGGAATATTATAATGTATTTCCTAAAATACTAAAGTTTGGGAAATAAATCATGTTATCCTAAGTTTCTTTGCGGGAAGGAACGAACTCCAAGTGGAGAGGAACAAGCTCCTGGAGAGCCATGTGTCATCCATGACACATGCAGATTTATGTGGGAAAATCCTTCATTGTTGGCGTTCGCTAGCCATTCTTGCAATCTTTCCTCACGTGTTCACGCACCATCCTTGCCCCATTCACTCACGCACTGAGTAGGCACGCAATTAATTATTTTCCTCCATTGTTGAACTCTCTGCCATCGTGAACCTCTGTAACTTGCACACATTGGTATTTTGCTGAGTCGTACCCTGCCTTACCCGAGTTCTGCTGTTGTTCCTTCACCCTTACCCGTTTGTCTTAGGAGCTGGACAGAATAAGCAGGTTGTCAAGCCTGTGAGCAACTCTCTCTAGGTGAGAGAGATTGCTGGGGAAGTGATTTCTCTTGGAGGGAGTCCAACAGTAGCTACAGAGCTATGAGAATTCTTGATCCAGCCTATTGTTGAAGCCCTGGAAGGGAAGTGGAGCAACTGATGGACTGTGGAACAATGAAGGTGTATATTCCCGGGGTGGGACAAACATGTGGGGAATGAGAGTCTTTGAGCGGTGGACGTAAGTAGGCTCCTTGGAGGGAATCCTTCATGTTGCATTGTGCAACTTTCCATAGTGTCAGCCTAGCCTAGGATTTGCTATACCTTGGGTGGATTTTAGTCCCATCTCGGGGGTCACCCACTATTGATAGCTTGGAGTAGCATGGTCTAAGGCTGGGAGGTTCGTGGAAGGTCTACACGCAGTAGGTGGTCTTCTCGTAAAAAGATAAGTACCAATTCTATGTTAATTTAACATGCTGTATTTAAGTACATGTCTGAAGTTTATCATAATTGTCTGTGTTATTGCATGTATGTGTTATTGTCACTTTCACATGAATATGTGTATGAGCAGAATGTCTATATCTATTAAATTTGCATTATATATATATATATATATATATATATATATATATATCAGAGTTTGAACAGAGTAGATTTTTTTGGTAGAACGTGTCTGGCCCTGGGATGGTTGGGTATGTTACAATATAGTATTAGAGCCTAGTTTTCGGCACTGAGCCTGAATTGGGCCGTATAAGTGGTTATGGAAGAAAAAACTCAGAGGAATTGTTGTCAAGAGGGACAAAATTTGAATTTCAGAGCGCTCCTGAGTGCCAAGAGAACACCTTGGCTGTGCTTGGAAAACTTAGGAGGTATAATAGTTTGATAAACCATGACAACTGTGGTATTGGGCCACAAAGTGTAAATTTGGGTTGTTGGATCTATTCAAAAGAAGACAGATCCCTCGCAATCGTCAGATCTGGAAAATATGCATGACAGTTAACCGTCAAAGTCCTTCGGGCTTCGTGTCTTCTATGATTTTTTAAAGTTTTGTTGAGAAAGGAGTTGAAGCACGAAGCTCCGAAGTTCCGTAATGACTCTCAACCGTAGATCATTTGAGACGAGGAGAACTGTTGGATTTCCCAAGTGGTTCGATGGTTTGGTGTTCAAGGAAATCCATTGGAGATTGTGTAGTGAACAAATCACCAAAGTCCCAAAGCATCGAAGATGACGTGGACATGTTCGACAGTCGATAGTTCAGCAGTCGATAGTTCGAAAATTTTTGCAAAAGTGTCGATGAGAAGAAATCGCCTAAGTCCCGAAGCATCAGAGATGACGTGGACTTGTCCGACAGTGGACAATTCAACAGTTTTGAAAAAGTGTTGATGAGAAGAAATCCCCGAAGTCTCAGTTCGCTGAAGTGATGTGACATGATGACGTCACCAGGGGTGACTTGGAAGTGTTCAAAAGTTCGACAGTTTTGAAAAGTGTTGATGAGAAGAAATCGCCGAAGTCTCGAAGCGCTGGATATGGTGTGGCATGATGATGTCACCTAGGGTGACGTGGACCTACCCTAAGCATGCCATGTGTCACTTCCTTTTATACTTTTGATAAGCCCTTAGTACCTTTTGGGACCTAACATGTGTCACTCGATGGTGGGGCCACATGTCACCACCTTGACTAATGACAGTTGTACTACGTGGACCCCGGGAGGTTAATAAGTTCGAGCATTCAATGTTCGGGGGAAAACTGTTGGAAGAACTTCTGGACCTCTGAAGTCTGAGAGTCCCGAAGTCCCGAAGTCACGAAGCACCGAAGTGACATGGCTTGATGACGTCCCCTGGGGTGACGTGGGTACACAAGATGCATGCCATGTGTCAGTGTGTTTTGTTCTTTTGAAAGGCTAATTTTTCCAGTTAGAACTTGACACGTGTCACCCCTCAAATTGGGCCACATGTCCACTTCTTGGAATCTACCACGTAGCACCCAGGTGTGCAGTACTAAGTGGACCCCAGGAGTTCGCCAATTCAGTGTTCAGAAGGAATGAAATGAGAGGAAAGAGAAACCTCCAAAGCTCCGAAGAGAGAAGTAAATCATCACCGTTCATCGGGAGAGGACACATGACAGTATATCCCGTGGTATGGAGGATTCAAGGCATAAGCAGTTGAGGTCGAGGACTTCTGGAGGCCTGAAGGCTAGAGTCCATCTCGACCATTGATAAAAAAGGATGCATGGCATAAGATCTTGTTGTCTGAAGGAGTTGTACTCCAGAGGAATTGAGTTGAAGATTGTTGTGAGCAGAGAACTCTTGAAGGTCGGAGTTAATATTGATTGTTGGTCGGGAGATGACACATGGAGGTGAGAGAGAGGATCTTCGGTGAGTCAACACATTGGGAGATTTGTAGAGAAGTTCTTTGGAAACCATCGAAGCCCGGAGTCTAGGAGCTCCTATCCACCATAGATCTAATTAAAGAATGAGGATCGTCGATCTGTACGTCCTTTAAGTATTCAGAGAATTTGCGTTCATAGGAAATGTATTGTCATGAAGGTAGATCCTCCGAAGCCTCGAAGTTCTAGATCCCTGGAGGCTCGAAACATAGGATAAGCGCCTATTTGTTAGCTCTAGGTCACAGCCTAAGGTCACATGAATTTGGGGGCCGAAGAAAAGGGTCTAGCGCCTGGAATTTTGTTTTAAGAACAAAAAGGGCTTAGAGAAAGAGCCTGTGAGGTTCTTGATTGTACCGACCTACACCTAAAGAAGTAAGGAAGGCATGTGAACCTAAAGAAGGGATCTAGCATGGATCCAAGATCCAATTCAACTCTGAGTTGGAAAAATCCATGTACAAGATTGCATCACTGAAAAGTTTTTTGTAGAATTAACAGCTATAAGATTAGATTCAACACAAAGTGTAGAGTGATGGATGATACACAGATAGTCTACAGTCAAGAAGATGAAATCATAGGGATGAATGTCTAGTTGGGTATGGAAGGAACCAACTCCAATGGACATGGAGGAGGAAAGGAGGAAGACATAAATCTGGCTGAGACCCTTAGAAAATTGCAGACATATGTTTAGATCCACAAGGCTGATAATGAGAGGCTTATGAAGGCCAAGGAATATCAGGAAGACTTCAATATGAAGTTGATGAAAATACTGGATACAATTGAAAATAAGTTGGATAAGGAGAGTGGCTCCAGCAAATCAGGAAGCCATGAGACCTCTGAGGGAAAAGGAAGATCAAGGAGTGGTAGCCGACATCATCATCACTCCCAGAGGCATTCCAACAGAACAACACACAACACCTCAAGTCCATCCCCTATCAGGAATCATAGGAGGTTTGGGGAGAATGAATTGAAAGGAGAAATGAATAAGATCAAACCTCCTACTTTTGATGGAAAGCACAAGAAGGATGAAGATGTTGAAACATAACATCTAGGCATGAGGAAGTACTTCCAATTGCATAACTATTCTTCTCATGCAGAAGGAAGAATTGTTGTCTATCAGTTAAAAGGAAAAGCATCCATGTGGTGGGATCAACTTGTGCAAGTGTAGCACCTTAGAGAAAAAAATGTGACTTGGAAGGAACTCAAGAATAATTTTGAGAAGAAATACCTGACCAAGAGGTATTATGACAAAAATATGAAATATTTCTTTGAACTCAAACTGGGCATCATGACTATTGAGGAATATGAAAGGAGATTTTTAGAATTGTTGAAGTATGTCTCTTTCATCAAGTATGAGACAATTAAGATTTAGAGGTACCTGAGTGGGATGCCATCTTTCATCAGTGATAAGATCTAATATGATGATCCCAAGACATTGGAGGAAACCAAAAGGAGAGAAAAGTGTTTATATGATCAACAAAAAAGAAAGCCTATTTTCGAAAGAGCTTGGGAAGAAAATAATTTTTTTAAGAGGGAACAGAGGCAGAAGGGGAACAAGCCACCATTTTCTAGAAACAATCCTGAAGGACAACCATCTTTTAGAGAGAACATAATGGCTGAGGTAGGTGGGCAAAGGCCAAGGCAAACACCCATTCAATGTTGGGGTTGTAAAGGAGACCATAAGTATAGAGATTGTCCTCACAAAAGTGACAAAGTGAGAGTTGTCCACAATGTACAACAAGCATAAATAGTGGATGACATGGGCATAAGTGTACCTAGGATCTATGAAATCCTGGACAACAAGAAAGCAGTGTTTCAATCACACATGATTGAAGTAGAAGGTATGATCAATTACCATGCCTTTACTATTTTAATATATTCATGAGCTAGTCATAAATATATAGATCCTAAGGTAGTGGAAAGACTGCTTTTACCAAGAAGCAAGCATGAAAAATATTGGTTGGTACAACTGGCTACAGGAGACAAGAGAAAAGTTGTTGAGCTGGTTAAATCATGTCCAGTGGACATGAATGGGCTAAGTACCAAATAAGATTTGAACATCCTTCCATTGGGTTCATATGAATGTCTAATTGGTATGGATTGGTTGGACCAACACCATCTTGTCTTAGAATGTCATAACAAGGCATTCACTTGCTTGAATGAGGAAGGGAACCCAAGAACAGTCCAAGGAATTCCAAGGGAAGTTACTATCCAATAGATCTTAGCAATGTAGCTGAAGAAGTGTTACAGGAAGGGATGCCAAATATTCACAGCTCATATGAAGGAAGCACCTAAGGATAAGGTGCCAAATATGGAAGATCATGCAGTCCTGAAAGATTTTGAGGATGTGTTTAAGGAGATCCCAGGACTACCCCAAAAGAGAGATATTGATTTCTCTATAAATTTGATGCCGGGAGTAGCTCGAGTATCAAAGACTCCCTACAGAATGAGTGCACTAGAGCTAAAGGAGTTGCAAATCCATCTTGAAGATATTATGAAGAAGGGGTATATATGCCCAAGTGTGTCACCTTGGGGCACCCCTGTTGGCACAGGGGAAAACCTAGGGTTCAACTCTAACAACGTGCCAACAATCCCTAACTATTGGCTCTTTCGGCAACTCCTCCAAAGCAGATGCAGTCTCACCCGAAGTAGAAATGGGGGGTTGTAGGACACATGTGTCTACAACTAGAAGAAATGCAAGTGGATCCAAGGCAACAATACACATTGATCTAGTTATTCTCACCAAACATAAACCTATTTCGCATAGTTATATTCCAAATCTAACATAGTCATGCAATAATATAATAAAAGAAGGCATAAGAACACAACATCAACCACATAAACACAAAATATACATGGTTCACCCTCTCCCTAGGGCTACGTCCATAGAACTGCATTTCTTGATATTATATGAAAACATATAGTTCTGATTTGTGCTCTTAGTTTGTAGATCTCTCTCTCTCTCTTCTTCTCTCCCATCCCTACGCACCTAGCTGCAAGGTTGATCCTTGCACCCATCTGAAGATATTACAATACCAGAAGGCTCTCACACACAACACTTCTCTCTCACACAACAATCACTCAACAATAATGATCCACCTTGGATGAACTCAAAACCAACCTCTCCCAGGTCCTCTAGAACTTTATTTATACATTACAATGACTTATCGACAACCTTAGGCTGGAACCTAGGTGTCCAAACCCTAAAATACCAAAAACCTAAGTGTTTAAACCCTAGGTCAACTTGACCTGCATTTTTCGGGCTTCACCAGCCTGTCTTTCCTTCTTTCCCATGAGGTGCTCCCAAGCACCCATTGGTGTCTTTTTCTGCTTGCTGAGTTGTCCTCGATCCATCTTCCTTGCTGATCTGTTCTCCTCGATATTCTTGTCCAATGGCTCATTTTTCCGTACTTCGCTCCTTCTTTTCTTCTTCTTTGGCCACATTGACCCAATCTCAGTCCATGCATCTTCCGTGCAGTTATGACTTCATCTTTTCTTTTCCTTTTTCTTCACTTTCTTCCTTAATCCATACCCAAGGGCCAACAATCCCCCAACACTCACCTGTGACTCATCCCAAGGCACTATAGGTTTGAACCTTATGTTTTTCTTCGACTTCAGACTGCACAGAGCAGCCTGTGATTTCTGCTCTATCCTTCCCCACTATGTGTAGACTATCTTTTCTGTGTCTGGTACCTAGTTTCAACTGCACCTGGTACCTAGACCCTTCGTCTTTTGGTCTTATTGAGGGTTGTGAGGCAGCTGGTTGTCATAGTACAATTTCAACTAGCTCTTGTTCACCAAACCTTCTTTCCACTTTCCATTCAAAGTCTTGAACTGCGCATCTCCTCCTTCCATGACATAGACAACCTCATATGGCCCAAGCCAATGTGTCCTGAACTTCCCTGGATGCTTTATGAACTTGCTGTCATATACCAATACCAGATCTCATTGCTTAAAGTATTTCTTCTTGATATGTCTGTCGTGATATGCCTTTTCTCTTTCCTTCTACACCTGCTAATGGAATCCTGCAATAAACCTGTCTTCCTCCAGTTCGACCAACTGCACGAGCCTCTCTTGAAAAATGCCAGTGCCATCCATATCTGTAAAGGCTGCAATTCTTCGACTATGAACCAAATATTTCATAGGTACAACTGCTTCAAGACCATAAACCAACTTAAAGGGAGTCTGCATTGTCTGCTTCTTGCAAGTGGTTCTATAGGCCCATAACACTGCTGGTACTCTCAAATCCCAATCATCCCTATTCACACTGCAAATCTTTTTCAACGTTGTCTCCAAGATCTTATTGAATGTTTCAACTATCCCATTCACTTGTGGATGATATGGAGTGCTCTTCTGATGATGAACTGCAAATTCCTAAGTCAAGGCTTCAATAGTCTTATTAATAAAGTGTGTGCCTTGATCCCTCATAAGGATCTTAGGGCATCCAAACCTGGTTATGATGTCATCAAATATAAATCATGCAACTGTAGTTGCACTACAGTCCTTGACTGCTCTTTCTTATGCCCATCTAGTCAAATACTCTGTTGCAGTAATGATATATCTTGCTCTTGTGTGCTTTCCTGGTGGGTTTATAGGTCCCACAAAATCAATGGTCCATTTTTCAAATTCCTGTAAGGTTAGTTGGGGTGCTGAAGGCATCTCATATCTTTTGGAAGGTTTCCCAACTCGTTGGCATACATCGCAGGCTTTGTAGTAATCCTTCGCATCCTTGTGTAAAGTGAGCCACCAGAGGCCAACTCTAAGAACCTTATGTGTTGTTTCTTTTCCTGCGTATTGTTCTCCTGCGATGCCTTCATGTGCTTCTGCCAGGATCAATGGTATTTCTTCCTCCATAACACATCTCCTCAAGATCTCATCAGCTCCCATCTTATATAGCTGTCCAACTACGAGTGAAAAATCTGCAGCACGGACGACCAATTGTTTCTTCTAAATGACTGTATATTCGCGTAGTGCGATCCCTGTAGACATGAACTGGACTATCTCGGCGAAGTGATCATCAACCTTTTTGATGGCCAACAACTGTGCATATGGCAGTGTATCCTCCAGACTAGTAGGTTCCTCTCCATGCTCTAATTTGGACAAGTGGCCAGGTCCCTTGTTCATTCTCCCTAGCTTAACCACAATTTCAAAATCATATTCCTGAAATAACATAATCCATTTGCATATTCTTCCCTCCAACATTGGCTTTTTGACTAGGTATTTCAACGCAGAGTGATCAGTGAACATATTAAAGTGTCCTCCCAACAAGCAGTGACCAAATTTTTGCAGCACATACACCATGGCTAACCCTTCTCTCTCAGTGGTAGTCTAATTTATCTCAGTTGTTGAAATCTTCCTGCTAGAAAAGGATAATGGATGGTCAATGTCTCATGCTCCTTGTTGTGCTAGCACTGCTCCCAATGCAATAGAAGATGCATCAACATGCACATGAAATTCCTTACTCCAATATGAGAAAACCAAAATAGACGCAGTAACCATTTTCTGTTTCAGTGTGTTGAAGCTCTGCTAGCATTCTTCTGTCCATTGGAACTGGCAATCTTTCTTCAAAATATTCTCCATGGGTGCTGTAATCTGTGCACAACCCTTAATGAACTTCCTGTAGTATCCAATATGTCCCAGCGTAGTGCACAACTGTTTGACTGAAGTAGGAGGGGGTAGATCGACAATAATGGCAATCTTTGATGGATCTAATAGCAATCCCTGCTTACACACAATATGGACTAGCAACACTCCAAAGGGTGAAAAGAAGATGCACTTCTTCAGGTTCAGGGCAATCTGACATTTCCTGCACTTATCCAACATTAGTCTTAAACATTCAATATGATTTTGCAATAAGATAAACACAGTCCAATCATCAAAATATGCTTCTAGAAATTTATGTAAAAACTCCTTGAATTCTTCGACCACCACCCTAGAAAAGATGGCTAATGCATTCTTCAATCCAAATGACATCACTGTGTACTAGTAGGATCCCCATTCTGTTGCAAATGTGTTCTTATGGTGATCTTCCTTGCCAATACTGATATGATGATACCCTAAAAATCCATCCATGAAGGAGTAGACCTCCTGTCCTCCCACATTGTCTAACACTTCGTTAGTAAATGGTGTAGGGAATGGGTCATGAAAACATGCATCGTTCAACTTCTTGAGATCTACATAGATCATGATCTCTCTTGTATTCTTATCCTTCACCACCATAGGGATAATCCATTCTAATTCTTCAATAGGTTCTATGATTCCTGCTTCCAACATTCTGTCTAACTCAATATTGACTTTCCCCTTATATTTGGGATTCAATATGTAGCGTCTCTGCTTGACTGGCCTTGCATCTGGTTTCAAGGGGATTTTCATCTCTCCCATGGGCCCTTTAATTCCCTTCATATCAGTGAACTTGGTTGGAAACAAGTCTTGGTATTCATGCAATAATTCAGTGATCTTGTCAATAATGGTAGCATCCCAATAATCTCCAACATTTGTGAGTTTCGGTGCTTGCTCCATTCCAATGTTAACTCTCTTGATTTTAATTGGATGTCTAATAAAATGTAGTTCAACTCCTGGTCCTTCTATGTCTCTCTGTCCTTCTATTTCTGTGATGTTTACATTCCTAGGATCATGGTATTCATTCTCGTTGATATTGTAACAACCTTGCAGTTTCTGAAGATGTGCAGTCCATTCATCCTCTTCTTTCTCAACAGGGTGGGTGGGTGCCTCCTCAAAGTCTCTTTGTCTTAAAATTTGTAACGCTTGATCCACTGTAGGATACTAAATTTCAAATAAAAATGTAGCTACAAAGTTCTGAGTCATACCTTTCCAATCTGCAGTGGTGAGGCACAGTTCTGCTTGAAGATACCAATTGACAGGGGTTGTGTTCAAAGTGTTAATAAATTTATGCACCCACTACTCTTGAGGAATGCTGCTCCAGGCCTCCTCACAACTTCGCACATGGTCCTTCAGACATCTTTGGCCTGTGTATCTAACTTCGCACCCTTCTACTTGTTCTGAAAAGCACACTATCATCAAAGTGCGACATTGCACCCAGTCCGTGATGTTCTTTTTATGTGTTTCCCACCATCTTGTTGGAGTTGCTTTCAAGGCCTCATCTAGTGCCAACAACCTTTGTTGTACTGGTACAATTTCTTCGAATTCTGATAAGAAGGTTTCTAAATGATTTAAACCATCAAATGTGGGAAAGTTACTTACTTTTGTTCCAATCCAACAAACGTCCCTAGTCAGTCTAGCACATCTCTACATAGATACTTCGTACATTTTGTTGTGCTAGTTCTCTAGTGATTCCTTTGAGTCTGATGAGCATGTGCTGTCACTTCACCAGCTTAAATTCCCATCTACTATAGGATTAATGTAAACCTCCTGTCTTGATGTCAATTTGTATATATTCTCAAGTTCATAAGCACAATCTTCTTCTCTAATGGGTTTTGTATATCTGCGACCTTCATCAGGATCAAGCGGTGCAATGACCCTAAGGCCATCACCTTCAAATGTAAATACTATTTTCTTTAAATCAACAATAGTATAATTATTGAAAGCCCAATCAATTCCCAATACCGTAGGATAAGGACAACTATCATCAACTATCTCAATCACCTCAAAGTCCGCAAATGTCCTTACCCTGTCGATGTCCATAGGGACATGCTCCAGTCTCCCAAAGGGGATTACTGCCTGCTGATTATCCATTCTGAGCCTAATAGGGGAGTAAATCAACTTAGGTTTTCCCATAAGGTCCCAGGTCTGCTTCGTCATAACATTGACTTCTAACCCTAAGTTGAGGACCACATAGTCTATATCATAATCTCCAATCTGGGCATTAAGGTGTAGTTCCTTATTTGTCCTTCTCTTCCTAGATACTTGATGTATTGGTCTATTCAGCAGGGGATCTATCTTCCCTATCTCATACTGTCTTATCAAATTTTGTATTTCTTGTACAACTCTTTCATCCTTGATCAAATTAATGCAAGTACATAATAATTCCATGAGTTTTCTTACCTCTTTTCCTTCTCTAAGTGAAGCAGACTGATCAAATGCGAGAGGCATTCCACATTCTCTTGCTTCTGGTTGTGTCTTTGATGAAGAAGCCTGATATCTTCCAAATTATTTTCTCACCTCCTCAAATGCTTTCTTTTCTTTCCTTGCATCTAACACTTGTGTCTTCTCTGTAGCTCTTATGACCCTTGATCCTTCTGTAGTCTTTCCTGGGGTCACTATATCTTCTCCTGTAATAGTGCCTCCTCTAGTGATAACAACAACTCTGGGATCCTCTCCATGAGGTTTTGCTGAGATTAGTTGTACTTGTTGGTTACCTCTTCGTCTCTCCTAAAGTTTGGCTAACAACACAGGAAAATCTTCAATGACATGTTTGAATGAGTTGCAGTAGTTTCAAGTGGTACAAGGGTTCTGAAAGTCCCTTGCCAAGTGTTCTAGCTATGTGCTATTATAACAAATGATTTGACCTCAACCTCAACGCATGCCTCCTTCTCATCCTCTTCCTATGAATCCACCATGAGGTTTGAAGCTTCCTCTTCCTGGAGAGTTAAACTACGTAGTATTTCCTTCCTATTGTACTTCGTCTTGAATCCTATATGTGTCTCTTGATATTTCATGCAAGAGGTCATAAGCTCTATAGTCCTTCTCATTATGCCCCACAGATTTACAGAATGTGCAGTAAATATTTGTAGGCGTTTGAACATATTTTTGCATGTAATAGCATTCGCCAGGGCGATGTCTATTTCTACATACCTCACACCAAGGTAGAGTAACTTGCTTCAAAGGGCTCGAAACTTCAGAAGCCAAGTACTCATGAAATAGGGGACAATGATCCTTGTCATGGCCTTCTAATTTTCATCTGATACAACAAATGTCTTCTCTTCTATATTTTCCCTTATCTTTCTTCATATCTTAGACCTGCAGAGATAGGCTAGTTAGCTGACTCAAGATTTGACTCATACCTGAGATGGATTCTCCCATAGGGGCTGATTCTAGTTTCATGGCGATCTCCAATGCCTCAGCCCGAGAAGCAACTTTTTGTTGCATCAGAGGGAATCTGATGTGTGGTAGGAGGGAAACAATTAACCATTCTTCAGTATTCTCGTATGGGAATCTCATAGATGATTTTAGGGGCTAAATTTCGCAAATGGGCTAATTTTCCATGGTTGTTCCCCCAATTTTTTTTTTCCAATTTCCATTTTTTCTAAAAATAATTCACGCAAATTCCAAAGAATAATTTTTTTTTACCTTACAAATCACCAAAATCTCATAGAAACTATATAAAATCCTTAGAAATTTGAATATTTTTACAAAACTATCGTCAAACATTTTATATTTTGCATATTAAGGATTAGTAATATTAGCCTACGTTTCTACATTTTAATATAAATTTCCATCCTTAAAATCATCCCTGTTTGGGATATGAAAACTCAAATGACATGTTAAGGTATTAAACCTCTGATCAAACTCCCAAACAAGTTTATCTACTTTCTTCTTAATTTCTTTCAGTTCTGTAATGCATTGTGACTTCGACTTTGGTTTCTAGAATTCTGCACTCAACCCATTCTTGATCTCGTTCAACGTCTTAGGCTGTGCAACTCCGTTAACAAACTTCATGTACCAACTCAGTGTGTGGTATCTTAAGGTAGTGCTGAACTGAGCCCTCTTAACTATTTCGTCATTGACATTCTTAATACTCCATACTGTTAGAATATAGAAGATGGTGTGCTCATTTTACCATTGATGATACCCTCAT
>ML783174.1:676806-696623 GCA_009831015.1 Picea engelmannii
TCTTCCAAGAGATAGATATACAAGATATGTACAAAGACAATGCAAGCAAGATATGTACAAGAAAATAAGAATAGTGTTGTTTACCTTTTAGTAGAAGAAGTCTCTTCCATCCTGCTTAGTCTTCTTTGTAGGTTCCTTTTCTTCGACAACTGATGCTTCATGCTTCTCTTTTCTTTTCTTTAGCTCGAGACACTGGTTCCTGTAGTGACCGTACTTTTGACAGTTGAAGCATTGTATTTCTGAAATGTCTTTCTCTTGATTTGGCTTCCTCCTTGAACCAAACTTCCTTTTGTTCCTGAAGTTCTTGAATCTTGCTGTGAAGGCTTGATCATCATACTTCTTTTGAGTTTTATCTTTGGCATTGATCCTTGATTCTTCTTGAGCACAACAAGTCCAAAGTTCTTCAAATGTCGGGTACTCCTTCCTTGTGTTCATGCTTGTGGCAAATGCATCCCATGTCTTGGGAAGACCATTGAGTACTATGTTCACCAATTCCTTTTCTGAAGTGATCTCTTCAATAGCTTGTAGTTGATCTCTTAACTGGGAGATCCTTACAAAGTATGATGTTATGCTGTCGTATTCATTCATCTTCATGTTACGGAGTGTTGGCAGCCAATTCGCTTTTTATACTGTCCTTATAAGCTGCCTACACCAGTGTTTTTTGAACCTTTATTTTCATCGCAATCTTTGAATAAAACGACACTATTATTTTTGCGCAATTTTCACACCTGCCTTTGTTCTTGTTTTCACGACTGCAAGCGTGAAAAATTTAATTTTGAAGTCACATTAAAATCATCAATGGATTATCATGGTCACTCTTGTCTAATGTGTTCATTGCGTTTCTGATTTAATTATAGTTGCACAGTTGGCAAGGCTCCAAGATCTTTACCCATTTGGCATTCTTAATTGTTAATATGACTTTGTTTTTATAAGACTGTCATGATATTCTTATGATCGAGTTTTCGATACATTGGTGGTTTCATATTCTATAGTCTTTTCATCGATTTCCTTGACACATTGGTTTCATGAAAACACATTGACGTTATGGTTAGACCCTTGGTATAAATCATTTCATACAACATTTGAGATGATTGAACCCTTGGTGTTGATTTCAAATCATTGTTTTGGATTTAAAACTATGCTAAAACTATTGCTTGCACAAATGTTTGGTCGACTTACCATAGGTTTCGCTAATTGTTTGAATGGCATAGTTTTTGACATATGCAATAGTGATTTGAGTCGCTATATGCACCGTCAGTTGTACTGTGGGAAATGACTGTTTTGCATGGGCTGATCTAGCTCCACCACCTTCGCATGTTCGGTCATTAATGCCTTCCCCCTATCCCGAGTTAACTCTGTTGTTTTCGGGTAAGCCCATGAGCATATCAACCCTGCGTATACTCTGTTCGAACCCTTTCCCATTCACCCTCGTCACTGTGCGCCTCTGTCCATGGAACCTGTGGTGCATATAGAGCTAAATGGTAGCCAAACTCTGTTGCTATTCGATAATGCCCATAAGGATTTAGAAAATAGTGGTTGGCTGGTGTTTATATAGAGGTTCGAGGGTTTCAACCTTTCGGTTGCCCAACAATTCACCCTCACCTTCGACGGGTGCAGGGCTAAAGTCGGAGACATACAACTCGAGCTCAATGAGGAATTCTTAAGCTCGGCTACAGGACTGCCAGCTACAGGTCAAAGATGGTTTAAAAATTCCAAAGTAGATGAAGTGTCGTGGACATTACTATTCACTTCGAGAAAGATTATTTCCTATGATAAAGGTATGCCTATCACTACCCTCAAACCCAGGTGGCACGATCTTTTGGTAATTGTTAAATAGTTTGTGACCTGTGAAGGACGGTATGGCTTTGTTTTTCTGTATCACCTTCGGTTGTTGATGAATTTCATAGGCTACCCCTTAAATATGCCACATCATTTCCTGTGTATCCTTTACAAGATGTCTAAAAGATTCAAGCGTGAAAAGGACGATAGCATCCTTTTCCATCATGGCTTGATTAAACTCATTATCGTCCACCATTTAAACCTTAGTGGTGATAATTGGCAAGCCTTCCTATCAAGGAATGGCTTTGCCAATCCCAAGTCTGCTCAAATCGACAAGGTTGTGGTTACAGAAACATTGGTTGGGCCATCCGTGCCATTTCATATCCTTCTACCCATTGTCAAACCCTTGGATTGCCATGACATAGATATACCCGGTACCATATCCAACTCTTGTACTAAAGACAAGACTGAGGCCGTTAAGAAGCCCGTGAGGAAGAAAGGTAAGAATGATACTACTGTCAACAGTAGGGGAAAGAAAAATTCCCGATTGATATCGAGATACGCTAGGAACAAACCCAAGCCAAATGTTGACCAAAAGCCAATAGTGCTGAGCGAGGACTCGGACTCTGATATTGAGCGTTTCCTAGCTGAGGAATATCCCTATTCCCATGGTCTCTTCTCTAAAGCACCCTACGACTATGTCTCTAACTTACCTCCGTGCCTCAAAAATGATCCTAACTACCCAGGAATCAAACTGCACAAGGAAACCCCTGGTAACTTGAACAAACCCTCGCCTGTGATGCCAAAGCCTGAGAAACCATCATGCATCCAATGTAATGCTTGGCTAGAGCATTATTACACTGACGTTCCCTTGTTGCAATCAAAGATCAAATCGTTAGAGGAGCAAGTTACAGTGCTGTCAAAAGAAAGAGACAGGCTTCAAGCCAACGAGAAGAAACAAAAAACCACCGGTTCAATTGTTTTCAGAAACATCAAGGTAGCAACGGCCTTTGTCAATTCCAAGTTATCATGATCGAAGCCTTTTCTTAYTGCTCAGGTATGAATTTCAATATTAATTTCTCTTTGTGAGTTTGCTTGGATTAATATAACCGATTGGATTTGCTTTCAATAGCTCTGTTCGTTTTGATTCAAAATAATTATGTTGCTTTCATTTTACCAAAACAATTTCGTTATGAATCATGAGTGGGAAATTTGTTTGCTAAACTCGGACACAACTATGATTTAGTTAATGAGATTTTATTATGCTTAGATTAGTATAAATGATTGATTTGTTTTCGATTTTGTTTGGATTGCTTTTTGAAACAATTCTGTATGGATAGTCGATTGGGTTTAATTTCGATTAAGTTCTGTTTGTTTCTAAACAATCCTGTTGACTTCGATTTACCAGGAACGATTTTGTTTTGGATTGAATCAATATTTTCGTTTTGGATTATGATTGTATTCCACCTGTACACAAGATTTGTTTGCTAAATTCGGACATGGATATGTTTTGATTTAGCATAACGATTGTGTCGATCTTAAATCGGTTCAATTTGTTCCTATTTGATTTGATTCACAAACAATGCTACGTGCCTCGATTAGCACAGTCGCTTGCATAATACGATGGATTCAAAGTTAGTTTGGATTTAAACGATCTTGTTAATTTCATTTTGATTCGACAACAATTTTGTTAATTGTTGAGTTGACATAAACTATTGCATGAAAAATATACTTGATCGGCTACAGTCTATTTTGGTTAAAATAGATTCAAACATGATTTTGTTTTCTCTCAAATTAGCATAGAAGTTTTGATTTGAACGATTCGTTTGGTTTCCAATTAGAAATTAAATATTTGTTTAATAGTTTTAATATAATTCTTTAAGTTTTGGATTGATTTTGAAACGATTCCGTGCTCAAATTAGACCAGCTACAGAATCACAAGATTCTGTAGCTAGTCTTAAAAATTAGATTTTTGTCAATTTATCAATAAAACAATATCTAAACTTCTGTATTTTTGTCTACTTACAGAATTTCATTGACAAATGGGACATGCTGTAGTAGTTTAGATATAGTTTTCAGTTGTTAGTCATAGAAAAAATAGGGACTTAGGAGATTGTTCCCAGATTTTTTGTAAACTATTTTGACAATTCCCACAAGGATCTTTTACCTTGTGGGAGGTCTTTAAATACTTGTTATTTTTTGTAAAGAACCCATCATCATCATTGTTGGGAGAACCAGACTATGGATCTATGATACACACTGGGATGAAAGTTGATGTCTTGTAACAACTTTAGCTTTCAATATATCAAACTTTTGTTTCAGATTTTATTCATGTCAGTTTGTAATTAGTCATCGACTACTTTAGCTATCATGATTCATTGCATGTTGATGTGATTTGATTTATATGTTGTCGATATCTGATTTCTCTTATTTTAAAGTACAATGATTACCTTGCTTCAGTTTAATGGATTACAGGTTTACCTTTTTCGTTAAATGAATCATTTTGTACAGATCTTTGCACACAAATTTATCTAACTGCGACGATTTGTAAATCATAAGATTGCTGTCAATTTTTTATGTCTTGTTTGTTCTGTTATTGATACTCAAAGAGCACTGCTGCTTCTGGTTTACAAGAGGCTTGCAGAGAATCCGGTGCGGGTTTCCTCCTATCGAACAAATGAACTGGATCCTTTACACATGACAAATTGGAAAGTGTTATTACAGGTTAGCTTATTAGTGTTCTTTAAGTAGTTTAGATAGATATATTAGTTCAGATTCATAGTTAGAACTATTATTTTAATTGTTCATCTTAGATAGTTTTCATTCTATTTCTTTTTCATAAAATCATAAAAATCAAAAGACAATAGTTTCGTTGTCTTAGGACAGTTTACAAATGACTTTTGCAGGTTTTCATTTAAATCTGTAATCTGTAAATATTGTATATTTGTAATTGGATATGATTCTGTTGGTGATTGAACATTAATTTTATAGAATTATAGTTGTATGATTTAGGTAATAGATTGTATATATGCAGTTTAGATTTGTTTATTAGTTTTCTTTAATTTTGTTTTCATTTAGAGTAGTTCCTTAGTGTAGTTTTCTTTTGTTTTCCTAGGACTTAGATCGGCCAACGGAGCTGCTAAAACCGTCAGGGTGGGTCATCCCAAATGTCTTGGGTTATTTAAAAAACCCCGGACCAAATCCACTCTTCCAGTTGGCAAGCGTTCATTTTCGCCCGTCAACAAATGACACTAGAAGGAGGGCCTGAAATTTATAAATGGCACGAGGCGGTTGTAAGAATCCTCCACCGCCTAATCACTCACCTATAGTGACAAGAAGTCATTCGAACGAAAACATCCCCCCTCAAACAACAACCACATCAAACAATGATCCACGGATCACAGTTGAGCCAACAACCCCAAATCCTACTGGTGGTGACATACAAGAGATTGTCCGCCAATCTGTCATAAGAACACATAGTGCCTTAGCTCGTTTGAGGCAACCAAATTGACCTTTGGACCAACCTTTAGATTTCTCTGATATCAGAGAACAACTCGGAGGCACTAACCTCACTGTGAACCCTACAGATCCAATCCTCACTCCTGCTGCAGGAGGAACCGTGATACCACCCTCACCACCTCCATCATCTCCTTCTTCTTCTTGAGAAGACTCCTCTAATGAAGGCAACTCCTCTTCTCATCCTTCCACACCAACTACACCAATGGCCAACCAGAACAATCCTTCCAGACCTTGGCTTGACCAGGATGCAATAGCTGTACCTGGAGCTCAACATCCTTTACCCAAACATCCGGAGAAGTGGCTTCCCAAGTTTGACCCTGACTCTAAACAAATCGCTGAAGATCATATTAAAAAGTTTATGTTAGCCATTAGACTCCGCAATGTCGAGCATGAAGATGTAGTCTGTAGGTTGTTCCCCTACACTTTCGAGGGCAATGCCTCTACCTAGTATTTTTCCCAACAACCCCATACCATTGCATCTTGGGAGAAATTTGAATCATGCTTTCTGGAAAAATTTGGAGACGGTAAGCCTCCATAAGTCCTAGTCATGGAGATTTCTAACTTAATAATGAACCCAAAAGAGAAAGTTAAAGTCTTCAATCAAAGATTCTTAACACTTAAGAACCGAATCCCTACAGATTTCGTGCCTGCCGAGAATCTTATCATAGCATACTATACTAAAGCCTTGCATCAAAGTATAGCCATTTGGGTTAAACGATCTAAGAAAGCCACGTTGTTAGAAGCCTTCGAAGAGGACAACTAGATTGAAAAAGACATACTTATTTTAAAAGACACTACTAGCAATGAAACATACACTAGTTCTTCTTCCAAAAAGAAGATCGAAATCCTCCCTAGACCTGCTCAAAATAAAGCACAACCTGAAAGCTCTGATTTAGAAAAATTAACTAAAGTCGTTCAAAAACTGTCAAATCAAGTTATATATTTGAAAAGGACAGCCGAATAAGCTTCCTCGAGCAAAGGTCCTTACAAACCCCCGTTCAGGAAGCCTTTTCCCACCAACCGACCTAATCCAAATACTGAAGGCCTTAATCTAGAAAGTCTGCAATACGCCCTTCAAACAATTCTAGAAGCCCAGGATAACTTGATGCCTCCTGAGATTCCTGAGGAGGTTGTTGAACAAGAGATAGTTCAAGAAGAAGAGTCTTCTCCAAACATTTTTGGACACTTCTCGGATAGCATCTTTCAAGACAACTTCGAGACGGTTCATCCTTACAATACTAGGAGTAAGACAACAAGCAAACCTTCTTCTGAAAACACTACGACTTTGCCCCCAAAGAAATCTAAACCAGCTGAGACTAAACAGAGTCATGGAAGCCCCAACTTAGATTATGATTTAGTTGAAGATCTTAAAAATTTAAGGGCTAACATTTCTGTTTATGAGTTATTGAAATTTCCATTTCTGCTACAAAAAATGTTACAAAATATCGCAGAGAATGGCAAAAATGGTAATTCAAACAAGGTTGTTCAGAACAAAGTTCCTTAGAAGACTGCCACCAAAAATAATACTGATCCTCAAGACAAAGGAAGCCTTCCTGTAAATAATGTAAATAATGTAAATGATGTAGATAAAGTATCTTTAGAAACTGCGAGTAAAAAGCCACAAACTACCACCCTTAGTACTCGCCAAAATGTACCTCCATTTTTGTTAACTTTCAAAATCTTTAATAGAAACGTGCACAATTGTATGGTAGACTCAGGAGCATCATCCAATGTGATGCCATGGTCTGTATGTCAGAAGATTAATGCTGAAGTTGAACCGTCCACTTTAAAAATCATCCAACTTGATCGAACTAGTGTTAAAGTTGTAGGCGAATTAAGGAATGTGCTTATAAGATTATCGTCTAACCCCAAAGTTCATCAAGTTATTGATATTATTGTTGTGGATATTCTAGAAGTGTATGGTCTATTTTTAAGAAGGGACTGGTCGAAGCAGCTACACGACTATTTCGCGACATATTGGTCTCACCTGTGGCTTCCAGAAAACGGCAAGCCCAACAAAATCAAGGTAAATCGTGAACGCTACCTTAAGTTCATGGTCACAGATTTGAATGATCCCAACGAATCATTTACACCTTCTGCCGATTCACCCGAAATACAAGAGATGGATACCTTTTTCGGCAATTTCATGGGTGAGGCTTCAGCTATCACCAACCCAGAAAAACAGTCCGAGATTGTGACATATGTGCAGCCAGTAGCTTCTACACAACGGTCTTATGCACCCGATAAAAATCAAATTTGGTCTCTTTATTTTGACGGGTCAAAGTCCAAAGAAGGAGCTGGTGTAGGCTGTGTTATTATCGATCCGACAGGTAACAAAACCCTGATTTCATGTAGGTTAGAATTTGAATGTACTAATAACACAACATAATATGAGGCTTTACTGCAGGGCCTTAGAAAATATTTAGATATGAACATTCAAAACTTGACTGTCTTTGGCGATTCCAAAATAGTGGTTAGATAGGTAAGAGATTCTATCCACTATCTGTCTATGCATCTTAAAAGCTACCAATCCGAGGTATGAAATTTAATGAATATATTTTCTTCTTTCAATATAAATTCTATTCCTAGATTGAATAATTTTGAAACTGATCTATTAACTAACGTAGCTTCCAAACTCCTTCCTGTAGAAGGATTGTCCCTGGACGCATTCTCCATCGAACTGTTGTTCAGGCCATCCGTTCCCGACAACATCACGAACTGGAGAGTCTTCGACGATGATCAACATATTATTAGCTTCCTGCATATGGAAGAAACTTTTCAAGGCGCAGTCATAGACGAATGTACTCATGACGACAATTTGCGCGATTTCACGGTAATACTAGATCCGAGAATTCTTGAATCTTCATCGGACATGGTAAATTCGATCCCTAAATCTGTAATTAGATTAGAGAAGTTTTATGATCTTCAAGATAAATTCAAAAAATCGGTCAATTGTAAAACCAATAGTTCCTCGTTATCATATGAAAAAGTAAACTTAGGAACTAATGACAATCTGCAGTGCATTAATTTAGGGGTTAGGTGTTCTGAACGAGAAAAAGCTGCATTGATTAAATTGTTCAAAGAATTTAAAGATGTCTTTGCATGGACGTATGATGACCTTAAAAATTTCGACCCTAACATCATACAACACGTCATTCCTATGAAACCCCAAACCTTGCCTTTTCAACAAAAATTAAGGAAAATGCACCCTAAGCTCGAACCGACCGTCAAAAAAGAATTAAATAAGCTCCTAAATGCTAAGATAATTTTCCCTATTAGGCACACTTGATGGGTTTCTAACCTTGTCCCTTTCCGGAAGAAAAGTGGGGAAATCCGACTTTGCGTCGATTTCCGAAACCTTAATAGAGCGTCTGATAAAGACAACTACCCTGTCCCACCCATGGAATAGATCCTTCAACAGGTATCTGGTTCTGAGAGGCTATCCTTATTGGATGGTTTCTCGGGGTACAACCAAGTCCTGATGTCTCCTCCAGACCAACTTAAAACTACCTTCCGCACTCCATGGGGCACCTTCGCTTATCAAAAAATTCCCTTTGGATTTATTAATGCCGGTGCCACTTTCCAGAGAGCGATGGACATCGCTTTCCGAGGCTTAATCAATTAGTCCATCATAGTTTACTTAGATGATGTTATTTTATTTTCAAAAAACAAAACCGATCATCTAGCTCATTTACGAGCCGTTCTATAGCGATGTCGTAAATACGACATTTCCTTGAATCCAAAAAAATCCATCTTCGCAGTAGAACAAGGTAAACTCTTAGGATTTATTGTGTCAAGCAAAGGGATGATTATCGACCCCGAAAGGACTCAAGTCATCTCGAAACTCCCTCCTCCTACATCCAAAAAGTCTATGCAGTCTTTCTTAGGCCAGATAAACTTTGTGAGGAGATTCGTACCCAGCTTCTCCGAAATGGTCAGACCGTTATTGAATTTAATTAAGAAAGACGCACAATATCATTGGGGACCCCTAGAAAATCAAGCTTTTAATGCAATAAAAAAGGCCATAATAGACGCTCCTTCTCTCATGAGCCCCGACTTTTCCCAAGACTTCACGCTCTACACTTTTGCTTCTGACCGTTCCTACACCACTGTCCTAACTCAAAAGAACGCCGAAAACAATGAAGTACCCATTGCCTTTATGAGCTCTGCTTTCAAAGGCACTGAACTTAATTACCCAGCGGTAGATCAGCAAGCCTATGCTATTTTCAAAGTAGTAAATCACTTCCAGTCTTATCTTTTGAAATCTAGGACGAAATTCATTGTCCCTTATCCATCCGTCAAGAACCTGTTAGTGCAGAAAGAACTAGGTGAAAAGAGGGCGAACTGGGTTACCTCCTTGCAGGAATACGACATAGAAATTACCCCAGCTCAGATAGTGAGAGGCCAAGGGTTATGCAAGTTAGTTGCTGATTCAACAACAGGACAACAAGAAGAAAGTGATAGGTCAAACCTAGGACATCACGATCAAAATGCAATCTGCTTTGCACAAAACTCTGTCAGTTCCTGGTATGACGATATAAAATTATGTCTTGAACATGGGTCAGCCCCCCGTCACCTGGATCCCACTAAAATAAGAGCATTGAGATTAAAGTCTGCCTCCTTTCATTTGTTTAATGGTGTTCTGTTTCGTCAAAATTTTGATGGCATATTAATGCGCTGTCTTAAGAAAGATGAAGCAGAAAAAGTCTTGCTAGAGTTGCATGCGGGAGAAGCTTGTGGGCATTTTTTTGGTGATACCACTGCCCATAAAGTTTTGAGAGTGGGTTATTATTGGCCCACGCTTTTTAGAGACGCCCATGCCTTGTGCCGTAAGTGTATCATTTGTCAAAAAGCATCAGGGCGGTTACAAAAACCAGCCTTTCCTTTGTAGCCCGTTTCAGTAGATTCTCCTTTTTAGCAGTGGGGCCTTGATATCACAGGTCCAATCAATCCGCCATCCTCACAACAACATAAGTTTATCATAATAGCCATATATTATTTCACCAGGTGGTTTGAAGCTGCCGCATTAAGAACTGTGAATACCAGTCAGGTAATTGCCTTTCTAATTTTGAATATTATCACTCGTTTTGGTATCCCTGATTGTTTATTATTCGATAACGCTTCTTACTTTTCATCTCTTGAGATGAGCGATTTCACTTTAGAAAAAGGAATTAAATTGAAATATTCTGCTAGTTATTACCCTCAGGGCAATGGATTGGCAGAATCAACAAATAAGAATTTGATTAAAATCATCAAGAGAACGGTAGTTGAAAATCACAAAAACTGGCACAATGCACTGTTAAACGCAATTTGGGATAATAGGGTAACGCCAAAAACTGTTGTAGGTAACTCTCCCTTCTTTCTCATTTATGGTAGAGAAGCAATTCTCCCACCACACATTCTTCTTCCCTCACTTCAGCTATCGCAGAAAATTCAAGAAGAAGATTGTCCCCCTTTAGAAAACTGGATTAACGCTTTGATGAAGCTAGAAGAGGTAAGTGCCCAAGCTAAACGTAAGTTAGATCAACATCAACTAGTAGTTAAAAGATGGTTCGATTCTAACTCTGCCTCTGATAGGAACTTCGAAGTAGGTGACCTCGTCTTGAAATGGGACAAACCGCATGAGGGAAAGGGAGAGCACACAAAATTTCAAAACTTATGGCTTGGACCATTTTTAATTGCTGAGAAGTTGGGTCCTAGCTCTTTTCGATTGAAAAATATAGAGGGGCAGCCTGACACCTATCCAGTGAATGGCCAAGCTCTGAAAAGATATTTTGCTTGATGACAACTTTTTGTATACTATGTACATATTTTTCTTTTGTTTGCTTTTTCTTTGCTGTTTTGGTTTTGATTTCTCCTTTGCGCTTATCATTTTTTGTTTTTAGGAATACACATACCTGAATCTTGGAACTATTCAGACAAAGAAAACAGAAAATTATTTCACTGAAATGACTTTTGAAGAATTGTGTAAACATCAATTACTTCTGAAATTTACATCTGTGTTGGAAAAGACTGTTGTTTGAAAGAAGTTAACTGATTTCCATCTTTGAGTAAAGTCTGTCATGATCATCTATTATTTTCTTACGCTATCCCTGTTCCTTAAAGGAACGACTCAGAAGATGTCTCCCTACTTTAGAAGGTTGGTTCTGCAAATAAACCATGTTTGGATCTTAATGAAGGACAATTCTAAAAAAAAAGTCTGTTGAAGTCTGTAAAAAAACATGTTAAAATATCATAATTTTCAGCGTCACCCCGCTCGATTATATATCTTTAAAAAACAAAATAAATCATTAAAAGAGCCGTGGGGAGTGCTTGTAAACCCATCGGGATGCTGAACAGGTCTTCTAGCAGTGGGTAAATGCATGCATGATGCCAAGACAACTTCGTCGGGGTACTGAACAGGCCCGTTGGCAGCGAAGCAATGTCGGGTATATGAAAATTTGCAAATATGAAACTTCTGACCTTAAAATGTCCTTTATTCTAATCTAGAACTTCATGGCAGGATATGGATATCAGAGTGGGTTAAATGGAAACCCTGTCAAGGCTATAGACGCCTACTGGCAGCAATGGCTCTGTCAACAGTATTGGAGATTTTATCTTTAATATCGTGGCTCACTTATCTTGAGACTGTTATCAGTTTTCCTCCTTTAAACACTGCTGGAATATTTGATCATTGATGATGTTTAAACAATTTTCTGGTTATTTCTGTTGGAATTATTCCTGTTATCCTAATCTGAAGTTGTTATTTTGGCAGAGATAACTGCTTCTACCAGTGTGTCGCCATTGTTGGCAGCCAATTCGATTTTTATACTGTCCTTATAAGCTGCCTACACCAGTGTTTTGCGAACCTTGATTTTCATCGCAATCTTTGAATAAAACGACACTATTATTTTTGCACAATTTGCACACCTGCCTTTGTTCTTGTTTTCACGACTGCAAGCGTGAAAACTTTAATTTCGAAGTCACATTAAAATTGTCACTGGATTATCATGGTCACTCTTGTCTAATGTGTTCATTGCATTTCTGATTTAATTATAGTTGCACAGTTGGCAAGGCTCCAAGATCTTTACCCATTTGGCATTCTTAATTGTTAATATGACTTCGTTTTTATAAGACTGCCATGATATTCTTATGATCAAGTTTTTGATACATTGGTGGTTTCATATTCTATAGTCTTTTCATCGATTTCCTTGACAAATTGGTTTCATGAAAACACATTGACGTTGTGGTTAGACCCTTGGTATAAATCATTTCATACAACATTTGAGATGATCGAACCCTTGGTGTTGATTTCAAATCATTGTTTTGGTTTTAAAACTATTCTAAAACTATTGCTTGCGCAAATGTTTGGTCGACTTACCATAGGTTTCATTAATTGTTTGAATGGCATAGTTTTTGACATATGCAATAGTGATTTTAATCTCTATATGCGCCGTCGGTTGTACTGTGGGAAATGGCTATTTTGCATGGGCTGATCTAGCTCCACCACCTTCACACGTTCGGTCATTAATGCCTTCCCCCTATCTCGGGTTAACTCTGTTGTTTTCGGGTAAGCCCGTGAGCATATCAACCCTGCGTATACTCTGTTCGAACCCTTGCCCGTTCACCCTCATCACTGTGTGCCTCCGTCCATGGCACCTGTGGTGCATATAGAGCTAAATGGTAGCCAAACTCTGTTGCTATTCCATAATTCTCGTAAGGATTTAGAAAACAGTGGTTGGCTGGTGTTTATATAGAGGTTCGAGGGTTTCAACCTTTCGGTTGCCCAACAATTTTCCCTCACCTTCGACGGGTGCAGGGCTAAAGTCGGAGACATACAACTCGAGCTCAATGAGGAATTCTTAAGCTCGGCTACAGGACTGCCAGCTACAGGTCAAAGATGGTTTAAAAATTCCAAAGAAGATGAAGTGCCGTGGCCATTACTATTCACTTCGAGAAAGATTATTTCCTGTGATAAAGGTATGCCTATCACTACCCTCAAACCCAGGTGGCACTATCTTTTGGTAATTGTTAAACAGTTTGTGACCTGTGAAGGTCGGTATGGCTTGGTTTTTCTGTATCACCTTCGGTTGTTGATGAATTTCATAGGCTACCCCTTAAATATGCCACATTATTTCCTGCATAGCCTTTACAAGATGTCTAAAAGATTCAAGCATGAAAAGGCCGATAGCAGCCTTTTCCATCACGGCTTGATTAAAATCATTATCGTCCACCATTTAAACCTTAGTGGCGATAATTGGCAGGCTTTCCTATCAAGGAATGGCTTTGCCAATCCCGAGTCTTCTCAAATCGACAAGGTTGTGGTTACAGAAACATTGGTTGGGCCAGCCGTGCCATTTCATATCCTTCTACCCCTTGTCAAACCCTCTGATTGCCCTGACATAGATCTACCCGGTGCCATAGCCAACCCGTGTACTAAAGACAAGACTGAGGCCGTTAAGAAGCCTATGAGGAAGAAAGGTAAGAATGATACTACTATCAATAGTAGGGGAAAGAAAAATGCTCGATTGATATCGAGATACGCTAGGAACAAACCCAAGCCAAATGTTGACCAAAATCCAATAGTGCTGAGCGAGGACTCAGACTCCGATATTGAGCATTTCCTAGCTGAGGAATACCCCTATTCCCATTGTCGCTTCTCTAAATAACCCTACGACTATGTCTCTAACTTACCTCCATGCCTCAAAAATGATCCTAACTACCCGGGAATCAAGCTGCACAAGGAAACCTCTTGTAACTTGAACAAACCCTCACCTGTGATGCCAAAGTCCGAGCAACCATCATGCATCCAATGTAATGCTTGGCTTGAGCGTTATTACACCGACATTCCCTGGTTGCGATCAGATATCAAATCGTTAGAGGAGAAAGTTACAGTGCTGTCAAAAGAAAGAGACAGGCTTCAAGCCAACGAGAAGAAACAAAAAACCACCGGTTCAATTGTTTTCAGAAACGTCGAGGCAACAACGACCTTTGTCAATTCCAAGTTATCATGATCGATGCCTTTTCTTACTGCTCAGGTATGAATTTCAATATTAATTTCACTTTGTGAGTTTGCTTGGATTAATATAACCGATTGGATTTGGTTTCAATAGCTCTGTTCGTTTTGATTCAAAATAATTCTGTTGCTTTCATTTTACCAAAACAATTTCGTTATGAATCATGAGTGGGAAATTTGTTTGCTAAACTCGGACACAGCTATGATTTAGTTAATGAGATTTTATTATGCTCAGATTAGTATAAATGATTGATTTGTTTTCGATTTTGTTTGGATTGCTTTTTGAAATAGTTCTGTATGGATAGTCGATTGGGTTTAATTTCGATTAAGTTCTGTTTGTTTCTAAACAATCCTGTTGACTTCGATTTACCAGGAATGATTTTTTTTTGGATTGAGTCAATATTTTCTTTTTGGATTATGATTGTATTCCACCTGTACACAAGATTTGTTTTCTAAATTTGGACACGGCTATGTTTTGATTTAGCATAACGATTGTGTCGATCTTAAATCGGTTCAATTCGTTCCTGTTTGATTTGATTTGAAAACAATGCTACGTGCCTTGATTAGCACAGTCGCTTGCATAATACGATGGATTCAAAGTTAGTTTGGATTTAAACGATCTTGTTAATTTTGTTTTGATTCGACAACAATTTTGTTAAGTGTTGAGTTGACATAAACTATTGAATGAAAAATATACTTGATCGGCTACAACCTGTTTTGGTTAAAATAGATTCAAACATGATTTTGTTTGCTCTCAAATTAGCATAGAAGTTTTGATTTGAACGATTCGTTTGGTTTCCAATTAGCAATTAAATATTTGTTTAATAGTTTGAATATAATTCTTTAAGTTTTGGATTGATTTTGAAACGATTCTGTGCTCAAATTAGACCAGCTACAGAATCGCAAGATTCTGTAGCTAGTCTTAAAAATTAGATTTTTGTCAATTTATCAATAAAACAATATCTAAACTTCTGTATTTTTGTCTACTTACAGGTACTTACGAATTTCATTGACAAATGGGACATGCTGTAGCAGTTTAGATATAGTTTTTAGTTGTTAGTCATAGAAAAAATAGGGACTTGGGAGATTGTTCCCAGATTTTTTGTAAACTATTTTGACAATTACCACAAGGATGTTTTACCCTGTGGGAGGTATTTAAATAGTTGTTATTTTTTGTAAAGAACCCATCATCATCATTGTTGGGAGAACCAGACTATGGATCTATGATACACACTGGGATGAAAGTTGATGTCTTGTTACAGCTTTAGCTTTCAATATATCAAACTTTTGTTTCAGATTTTATTCATATCAGTTTGTAATCAGTCATCGACTACTTTAGCTATCATGATTCATTGCATGTTGATTTGATTTGATTTATATGTTGTCCATATCTGATTTCTCTTATTTTAAAGTACAGTAATTACTTTGCTTCAGTTTAATGGATTACAGGTTTACCTTTTTCGTTAAATGAATCATTTTGTACAGATCTTTGCACACAGATTTATCTAACTGCGACGATTTGTAAATCATAAGATTGCTGTCAATTTTTTATGTCTTGTTTGTTCTGTTATTGATACTCAAATAACACTGCTACTTCTGGTTTACAATAGGCTTGCAGAGAATCCGATGCGGGTTTCCTCCCATCGAACAACTGAACTGGATCCTTTACACAGGACAAATTGGAAAGCATTATTACAGGTTAGCTTATTAGTGTTCTTTAAGTAGTTTAGATAGATATATTAGTTCAGATTCATAGTTAGAATTATTATTTTAATTGTTCAGCTTAGATAGTTTTCATTCTATTTCTTTTTCATAAAATCATAAAAATCAAAAGCCAATAGTTTCGCTGTCTTAGGACAGTTTACAAATGACTTTTGCAGGTTTTCATTTAAATCTGTAATCTGTAAATATTGTATATTTGTAATTGGATCTGATTCTGTTGGGGATTGAACATTAATTTTATAGAATTATAGTTGTATGATTTAGGTAATAGATTGTATATATGCAGTTTAGATTTGTTTATTAGTTTGCTTTAATTTTGTTTTCATTTAGAGTAGTTCCTTAGTGTAGTTTTCTTTTGTTTTCCTAGGACTTAGATCGGCCAACGGAGCCGCTAAACCCATCAGGGTGGGTCATCCCAAATGGCTTGGGTTATTTAAATAACCCCGGACCGGATCCACTCTTCCAGTTGGCGAGTGTTCATTTTCGCCTGTTAACACAGAGCTCATTCTTCAGACTCATAACTTGTCCAATGTTTCTAACTGAGAATAGATTAGTTAGGGCATCATACATCTTCTTCGATGAGTCAAGATGGGAGATGTAGGGTATCAAGTGTTCTTTTATGGAATCCACTATGATACTCATGGAATTGATGTCAATGTCTTTGAACTTCTCCATAGCTGCAACGTTCTGCGGTTCCTTCTCTTCTCCTTCTGTAAACTCTGGCTTCATGATCTTTCCTTTGACAATGTCCAACACTTTATTCTTAGCAAGGATGAGGTCAATCCTTGTCTTCCATGCTCTGAAGTTAGAAGCTCCATCTAACTTGTTCTCATACTTCATAGAGTTCGTCATGGCTTGCTTGACTTAGTCAAACCGTAGATTTGACCAGAAATCCAAACTTCACGTCTTGGCCTACTGAGAGTACCAAGAGATGTGTTGGGCTAGGGTGCATTGATATATCCAGAGATTTGGTCAATATCGTCACTTAAGGTGCCTCTATAAGAGGTTTAGGGTTTCTACTACTGCTTCTGCTAGTAACCCTAGCTGCAGTTCTTTTGGAAGCTACTCCTGCTAGTAACCCTAGTGGCAGTTCCTCAACAAGCTCAATATCTAGTGGCTATGTTTCCTTCCATCATTTTAGGCTGATTGAAGGGTTGTGGGACCATAACCTATTAGAATATAGAGGATGGTGTTCTTGTTTTACAATTGATGATACCGTCATCACCCAACCACAAGGCGAAGCCTCCCTCCGAGCACCTTAACCTTGACCTGAGAATTCCTCCAGAAGAAAACCCTAGGCTAGATAGCCAAACAAAGAGAAGTGCATCTCTCCCCAAGGATAGCGCAACACAAAAGACTGATCAGATGTTCCAAACCCTAGCCAAGAGATATCCAAACCAAATACTGAACTTACTGTTGCTGCAGCTGCAGCTGCAACCCTCCTCCAAACCTACGCACCAGCTACAATTGCAGTGCACACCAATTGGGAAAACTTCAGTCCTGATATGTGACAAATGAAAAACTGGCACCCTATATTTATAGTAATCTTGCCAGTTTACTGGGGCCGACTTCTCCTTCTGGGTATGTGTCTGTTCAGTATATTATTATTAATTCTGGCTGACTTCTTCTCTTGGAGGATAATAGCCTAATATGAATTATATTCTTGAGCTGACAAGGCTTCTAGGGTTATTAGCCAATTCATTAGGGTTTCTCTTGCTTCCTGGAGTCTTCTATTCTTGTCAGGTTCACATGTAGAGGTAAATACCTCCCGCAACTACCATAATATTAACACATACAACTTCACATAAGAACCAATGTTGATCAGGATCGTCAGATCCATCTCCCCTAAATATAGGTAGCCTCATCTCATCTGCCATAGATCTTCCTATGTTGTCTTGGGAACAATTTTCTGGTGCTTTGGTGACTCTGGATACTCTAGTTACTTAATGCTGCTAAAACAATAGGAGGAGTAATATTACTTACTTCAACAGTCTACGCAGTTCCTGAAGTTTCTGATTCTTCTTGGCGAGGTTCTGCAGTCTCCGCTTCCTCTGGCCCAACGGACCCCAAATGTTCCTCGATCAATATCTCTTCTTTCTGTCCACTGTAGAACCCTTTATCCTGCAGTGGTTCTTGGCTCTGCTCAAACAAGTCTACCAGAGGAACCTCTCTAAAGGTTCTTCCACTGCGCGTATGTCCAACCTCTGCATCGCTGTCACTGTTTGAATTCTTGAACATTATATTTTCAATCAGACCACTTAATGTATCTTCAAGATGTTCTTCTCATGCAATAACATCTTGATCTTCAACTTTAGGAATTGTAAATTTTTTTCCATAGGTCCCTTAAAGAAGTATCTCTCTGCTTGGCTATACGACTCAACTCTGTCAATGAAAAACTTGGTGATGTACCCTCCAATATTACTATCGAACCAGTGATCTACTACTCTTCACACAACGTTATCAACTCTCTTGACCTTCTTGATTAGTTATGACATCCAAACCACATGTGGTCTAGATCGGATCTCAAACTAGGTATCTACTAATCTGGCTAACCACTCGTATATCTCCTTATGAATTCATCCAAAGAAAACATCATGTATTTTAGTAAAGATATACCTTCCCAACCAATACTCTATACTAAGATTAGGGTTCTTGTTCTGAGCTTCTGCGAAGTCCTTTTCTTGTTCTTCTATCCACGTCTGAATCTCTATATTTGATGGAAACCACCTTGACATTCCTTCAAGAAGATCTCGATCCCGACAACAGAACCATTTGTTGGCACAAGGGTAGACCCAAGGTTCAACTCTAACAGCACACCAACAAGCCCTAACTACTGGCCCTTTCAGAAACACCTGGGAATTAGATGCAGTCTCACCTGAAGTAGCAATAGGGGGTTGCGGGACACAGGTGTCTGCAACCAGAGGAAATGAAAGTGGATCAAAGACAACAATACACAACGAACTAGTTATTCTCACCAAAAATAACCTACTTCGCATAGTTATATTCTAGATCTAACATAGTCATGCAATAAAAAAATAACAGAAGGCAGAAGAACACAACATCAACCACAGAGACACAAAATATACGTGGTGCACCCTCTCCCTAGGGCTATGTCCACAGAACTATGTTTCTTTATATTATATGAAAACATACAGTTCTGATCTGTGCTCTTAGTTTGTAGATCTCTCTCTCTCTCTCTCTCTCTCTCTCTCTCTCTCTCTCTCTCTCTCTCTCTCTTCTTTTCTCCCCTCTGTTACCCATGATTTTGGTCATCATGATGATGTATTGATGATGGTGTACTCAGGCTCTTCATAAGAACTTTTTCCTGAGAAAAGTTACTTTCATCTCTTCCCAGGAAACTCATTTTTGAAGAAGGTTCACAGGCTGCTAATATATTTGGGTGCGAGAATGCCTGATTCTCGCAGGCTACCTTAATACAGGGTGCGAACTTCTCGCACTGTGTTGAATAGCTAGGGTGCGAACTCTTCCTAAAGCCTGGAAAAGATGAATTCTTGATGTTTCTAGAAGGGAATCTTCTAGAAGGATGGGTTGGCATTCGAATGGTTATCCTTGTACTGGATTCTCTGATATTGTGGGATCATTCTTATCCAAGTAACTATCACATTCTCTCCTATATATTGAGGGAATTCTCATGGAAAATGTTAAGCAAGATTCATTGGAGAATTGGTGAAAGAATTGTGTGAAGGACTTAGCTTGAACAACAGCTTGGAGACTCTAACAAGTCTATCAAGAGGATTTGATCTTCTTCATGCAAGGATTGGGCAAGTGTGTGTGTATTGGA